>JAVXUP010000694.1:0-371409 GCA_033070095.1 Escallonia herrerae
TCCCCTCTCTTCAACACTTAGAAAAATTTCTTCATTTTTCACGGTTGGGTCATCACCAGCGGGGCTCAACACTTAGAAAAATTTTCTTCATTTTTCGCGGTCGAGTCATCACCCCCGCGATTTCACTCGACACCCTCCCTTCTCTTCAACACTTAGAAAAATTTCTTCATTTTTCACGGTTGGGTCATCACCAGCGGGGCTCAACACTTAGAAAAATTTCTTCATTTTTCGCGGTCGAGTCATCACCCCCGCGACTTCACTCGACACCCTCCCCTCTCTTCAACACTTAGAAAAACTTCTTCATTTTTCACGGTTGGGTCATCACCAGCGGGGCTCAACACTTAGAAAAATTTCTTCATTTTTCGCGGTCGAGTCATCACCCCCGCGACTTCACTCGACACCCTCCCCTCTCTTCAACACTTAGAAAAATTTCTTCATTTTTCACGGTTGGGTCATCACCAGCGGGGCTCAACACTTAGAAAAATTTCTTCATTTTTCGCGGTCGAGTCATCACCCCCACGACTTCACTCGACACCCTCCCTCTCTTCAACACTTAGAAAAATTTCTTCATTTTTCACGGTTGGGTCATCACCAGCGGGGCTCAACACTTAGAAAAATTTCTTCATTTTTCGCGGTCGAGTCATCACCCCCGCGACTTCACTTGACACATCACCCCCGCAACTTCACTCGACACCCTCCCCTCTCTTCAACACTTAGAAAAATTTCTTCATTTTTCACGGTTGGGTCATCACCAGCGGGGCTCAACACTTAGAAAAATTTCTTCATTTTTCGCGGTCGAGTCATCACCCCCGCGACTTCACTCGACACCCTCCCCTCTCTTCAACACTTAGAAAAATTTCTTCATTTTTCACGGTTGGGTCATCACCAGCGGGGCTCAACACTTAGAAAAATTTCTTCATTTTTCGCGGTCGAGTCATCACCCCCGCGACTTCACTCGACACCCTCCCCTCTCTTCAACACTTAGAAAAATTTCTTCATTTTTCACGGTTGGGTCATCACCAGCGGGGCTCAACACTTAGAAAAATTTCTTCATTTTTCGCGGTCGAGTCATCACCCCCGCGACTTCACTCGACACCCTCCCCTCTCTTCAACACTTAGAAAAATTTCTTCATTTTTCACGGTTGGGTCATCACCAGCGGGGCTCAACACTTAGAAAAATTTCTTCATTTTTCGCGGTCGAGTCATCACCCCCGCGACTTCACTCGACACCCTCCCCTCTCTTCAACACTTAGAAAAATTTCTTCATTTTTCACGGTTGGGTCATCACCAGCGGGGCTCAACACTTAGAAAAATTTCTTCATTTTTCGCGGTCGAGTCATCACCCCCGCGACTTCACTCGACACCCTCCCCTCTCTTCAACACTTAGAAAAATTTCTTCATTTTTCACGGTTGGGTCATCACCAGCGGGGCTCAACACTTAGAAAAATTTCTTCATTTTTCGCGGTCGAGTCATCACCCCCGCGACTTCACTCGACACCCTCCCCTCTCTTCAACACTTAGAAAAATTTCTTCATTTTTCGTAGTCAGGTCGTCACCCCCGCGACTTCACTCGACACCCTCCCCTCTCTTCAACACTTAGAAAAATTTCTTCATTTTTCACGGTTGGGTCATCACCAGCGGGGCTCAACACTTAGAAAAATTTCTTCATTTTTCGCGGTCGAGTCATCACCCCCGCGACTTCACTCGACACCCTCCCCTCTCTTCAACACTTAGAAAAATTTCTTCATTTTTCACGGTTGGGTCATCACCAGCGGGGCTCAACACTTAGAAAAATTTCTTCATTTTTCGCGGTCGAGTCATCACCCCCGCGACTTCACTCGACACCTCACCCCCGCGACTTCACTTTTCACCCTCCCCTCTCTTCAACACTTAGAAAAATTTCTTCATTTTTCACGGTTGGGTCATCACCAGCGGGTCTCAACACTTAGAAAAATTTCTTCATTTTTCACGGTTGGGTCATCACCAGCGGGTCTCAACACTTAGAAAAATTTCTTCATTTTTCGCGGTCGAGTCATCACCCCCGCGACTTCACTCGACACCCTCCCCTCTCTTCAACACTTAGAAAAATTTCTTCATTTTTCACGGTTGGGTCATCACCAGCGGGGCTCAACACTTAGAAAAATTTCTTCATTTTTCGCGGTCGAGTCATCACCCCCGCGACTTCACTCGACACCCTCCCCTCTCTTCAACACTTAGAAAAATTTCTTCATTTTTCACGGTTGGGTCATCACCAGCGGGGCTCAACACTTAGAAAAATTTCTTCATTTTTCGCGGTCGAGTCATCACCCCCGCGACTTCACTCGACACCCTCCCCTCTCTTCAACACTTAGAAAAATTTCTTCATTTTTCACGGTTGGGTCATCACCAGCGGGGCTCAACACTTAGAAAAATTTCTTCATTTTTCGCGGTCGAGTCATCACCCCCGCGACTTCACTCGACACCCTCCCCTCTCTTCAACACTTAGAAAAATTTCTTCATTTTTCACGGTTGGGTCATCACCAGCGGGGCTCAACACTTAGAAAAATTTCTTCATTTTTCGCGGTCGAGTCATCACCCCCGCGACTTCACTCGACACCTTCCCCTCTCTTCAACACTTAGAAAAATTTCTTCATTTTTCACGGTTGGGTCATCACCAGCGGGGCTCAACACTTAGAAAAATTTCTTCATTTTTCGCGGTCGAGTCATCACCCCCGCGACTTCACTCGACACCCTCCCCTCTCTTCAACACTTAGAAAAATTTCTTCATTTTTCACGGTTGGGTCATCACCAGCGGGGCTCAACACTTAGAAAAATTTCTTCATTTTTCGCGGTCGAGTCATCACCCCCGCGACTTCACTCGACACCCTCCCCTCTCTTCAACACTTAGAAAAACTTCTTCATTTTTCACGGTTGGGTCATCACCAGCGGGGCTCAACACTTAGAAAAATTTCTTCATTTTTCGCGGTCGAGTCATCACCCCCGCGACTTCACTCGACACCCTCCCCTCTCTTCAACACTTAGAAAAATTTCTTCATTTTTCACGGTTGGGTCATCACCAGCGGGGCTCAACACTTAGAAAAATTTCTTCATTTTTCGCGGTCGAGTCATCACCCCCGCGACTTCACTCGACACCCTCCCCTCTCTTCAACACTTAGAAAAATTTCTTCATTTTTCACGGTTGGGTCATCACCAGCGGGGCTCAACACTTAGAAAAATTTCTTCATTTTTCGCGGTCGAGTCATCACCCCCGCGACTTCACTCGACACATCACCCCCGCGACTTCACTCGACACCCTCCCCTCTCTTCAACACTTAGAAAAATTTCTTCATTTTTCACGGTTGGGTCATCACCAGCGGGGCTCAACACTTAGAAAAATTTCTTCATTTTTCGCGGTCGAGTCATCACCCCCGCGACTTCACTCGACACCCTCCCCTCTCTTCAACACTTAGAAAAATTTCTTCATTTTTCACGGTTGGGTCATCACCAGCGGGGCTCAACACTTAGAAAAATTTCTTCATTTTTCGCGGTCGAGTCATCACCCCCGCGACTTCACTCGACACCCTCCCCTCTCTTCAACACTTAGAAAAATTTCTTCATTTTTCACGGTTGGGTCATCACCAGCGGGGCTCAACACTTAGAAAAATTTCTTCATTTTTCGCGGTCGAGTCATCACCCCCGCGACTTCACTCGACACCCTCCCCTCTCTTCAACACTTAGAAAAACTTCTTCATTTTTCACGGTTGGGTCATCACCAGCGGGGCTCAACACTTAGAAAAATTTCTTCATTTTTCGCGGTCGAGTCATCACCCCCGCGACTTCACTCGACACCCTCCCCTCTCTTCAACACTTAGAAAAATTTCTTCATTTTTCACGGTTGGGTCATCACCAGCGGGGCTCAACACTTAGAAAAATTTCTTCATTTTTCGCGGTCGAGTCATCACCCCCGCGACTTCACTCGACACCCTCCCCTCTCTTCAACACTTAGAAAAATTTCTTCATTTTTCACGGTTGGGTCATCACCAGCGGGGCTCAACACTTAGAAAAATTTCTTCATTTTTCGCGGTCGAGTCATCACCCCCGCGACTTCACTCGACACATCACCCCCGCGACTTCACTCGACACCCTCCCCTCTCTTCAACACTTAGAAAAATTTCTTCATTTTTCACGGTTGGGTCATCACCAGCGGGTCTCAACACTTAGAAAAATTTCTTCATTTTTCGCGGTCGAGTCATCACCCCCGCGACTTCACTCGACACCCTCCCCTCTCTTCAACACTTAGAAAAATTTCTTCATTTTTCACGGTTGGGTCATCACCAGCGGGGCTCAACACTTAGAAAAATTTCTTCATTTTTCGCGGTCGAGTCATCACCCCCGCGACTTCACTCGACACCCTCCCCTCTCTTCAACACTTAGAAAAATTTCTTCATTTTTCACGGTTGGGTCATCACCAGCGGGGCTCAACACTTAGAAAAATTTCTTCATTTTTCGCGGTCGAGTCATCACCCCCGCGACTTCACTCGACACATCACCCCCGCGACTTCACTCGTCACCCTCCCCTCTCTTCAACACTTAGAAAAATTTCTTCATTTTTCACGGTTGGGTCATCACCAGCGGGGCTCAACACTTAGAAAAATTTCTTCATTTTTCGCGGTCGAGTCATCACCCCCGCGACTTCACTCGACACCCTCCCCTCTCTTCAACACTTAGAAAAATTTCTTCATTTTTCACGGTTGGGTCATCACCAGCGGGGCTCAACACTTAGAAAAATTTCTTCATTTTTCGCGGTCGAGTCATCACCCCCGCGACTTCACTCGACACCCTCCCCTCTCTTCAACACTTAGAAAAATTTCTTCATTTTTCACGGTTGGGTCATCACCAGCGGGGCTCAACACTTAGAAAAATTTCTTCATTTTTCGCGGTCGAGTCATCACCCCCGCGACTTCACTCGACACCCTCCCCTCTCTTCAACACTTAGAAAAATTTCTTCATTTTTCACGGTTGGGTCATCACCAGCGGGGCTCAACACTTAGAAAAATTTCTTCATTTTTCGCGGTCGAGTCATCACCCCCGCGACTTCACTCGACACCCTCCCCTCTCTTCAACACTTAGAAAACTTTCTTCATTTTTCACGGTTGGGTCATCACCAGCGGGTCTCAACACTTAGAAAAATTTCTTCATTTTTCGCGGTCGAGTCATCACCCCCGCGACTTCACTCGACACCCTCCCCTCTCTTCAACACTTAGAAAAATTTCTTCATTTTTCACGGTTGGGTCATCACCAGCGGGGCTCAACACTTAGAAAAATTTCTTCATTTTTCGCGGTCGAGTCATCACCCCCGCGACTTCACTCGACACCCTCCCCTCTCTTCAACACTTAGAAAAATTTCTTCATTTTTCACGGTTGGGTCATCACCAGCGGGGCTCAACACTTAGAAAAATTTCTTCATTTTTCGCGGTCGAGTCATCACCCCCGCGACTTCACTCGACACCCTCCCCTCTCTTCAACACTTAGAAAAATTTCTTCATTTTTCACGGTTGGGTCATCACCAGCGGGGCTCAACACTTAGAAAAATTTCTTCATTTTTCGCGGTCGAGTCATCACCCCCGCGACTTCACTCGACACCCTCCCCTCTCTTCAACACTTAGAAAAATTTCTTCATTTTTCACGGTTGGGTCATCACCAGCGGGTCTCAACACTTAGAAAAATTTCTTCATTTTTCGCGGTCGAGTCATCACCCCCGCGACTTCACTCGACACCCTCCCCTCTCTTCAACACTTAGAAAAATTTCTTCATTTTTCACGGTTGGGTCATCACCAGCGGGGCTCAACACTTAGAAAAATTTCTTCATTTTTCGCGGTCGAGTCATCACCCCCGCGACTTCACTCGACACCCTCCCCTCTCTTCAACACTTAGAAAAATTTCTTCATTTTTCACGGTTGGGTCATCACCAGCGGGGCTCAACACTTAGAAAAATTTCTTCATTTTTCGCGGTCGAGTCATCACCCCCGCGACTTCACTCGACACCCTCCCCTCTCTTCAACACTTAGAAAAATTTCTTCATTTTTCACGGTTGGGTCATCACCAGCGGGTCTCAACACTTAGAAAAATTTCTTCATTTTTCGCGGTCGAGTCATCACCCCCGCGACTTCACTCGACACCCTCCCCTCTCTTCAACACTTAGAAAAATTTCTTCATTTTTCACGGTTGGGTCATCACCAGCGGGGCTCAACACTTAGAAAAATTTCTTCATTTTTCGCGGTCGAGTCATCACCCCCGCGACTTCACTCGACACCCTCCCCTCTCTTCAACACTTAGAAAAATTTCTTCATTTTTCACGGTTGGGTCATCACCAGCGGGGCTCAACACTTAGAAAAATTTCTTCATTTTTCGCGGTCGAGTCATCACCCCCGCGACTTCACTCGACACCCTCCCCTCTCTTCAACACTTAGAAAAATTTCTTCATTTTTCACGGTTGGGTCATCACCAGCGGGGCTCAACACTTAGAAAAATTTCTTCATTTTTCGCGGTCGAGTCATCACCCCCGCGACTTCACTCGACACCCTCCCCTCTCTTCAACACTTAGAAAAATTTCTTCATTTTTCACGGTTGGGTCATCACCAGCGGGGCTCAACACTTAGAAAAATTTCTTCATTTTTCGCGGTCGAGTCATCACCCCCGCGACTTCACTCGACACCCTCCCCTCTCTTCAACACTTAGAAAAATTTCTTCATTTTTCACGGTTGGGTCATCACCAGCGGGGCTCAACACTTAGAAAAATTTCTTCATTTTTCGCGGTCGAGTCATCACCCCCGCGACTTCACTCGACACCCTCCCCTCTCTTCAACACTTAGAAAAATTTCTTCATTTTTCACGGTTGGGTCATCACCAGCGGGTCTCAACACTTAGAAAAATTTCTTCATTTTTCGCGGTCGAGTCATCACCCCCGCGACTTCACTCGACACCCTCCCCTCTCTTCAACACTTAGAAAAATTTCTTCATTTTTCACGGTTGGGTCATCACCAGCGGGGCTCAACACTTAGAAAAATTTCTTCATTTTTCGCGGTCGAGTCATCACCCCCGCGACTTCACTCGACACCCTCCCCTCTCTTCAACACTTAGAAAAATTTCTTCATTTTTCACGGTTGGGTCATCACCAGCGGGGCTCAACACTTAGAAAAATTTCTTCATTTTTCGCGGTCGAGTCATCACCCCCGCGACTTCACTCGACACCCTCCCCTCTCTTCAACACTTAGAAAAATTTCTTCATTTTTCGTGGCCAGGTCGTCACCCCCGCGACTTCACTCGACACCCTCCCCTCTCTTCAACACTTAGAAAAATTTCTTCATTTTTCACGGTTGGGTCATCACCAGCGGGGCTCAACACTTAGAAAAATTTCTTCATTTTTCGCGGTCGAGTCATCACCCCCGCGACTTCACTCGACACCCTCCCCTCTCTTCAACACTTAGAAAAATTTCTTCATTTTTCACGGTTGGGTCATCACCAGCGGGGCTCAACACTTAGAAAAATTTCTTCATTTTTCGCGGTCGAGTCATCACCCCCGCGACTTCACTCGACACCCTCCCCTCTCTTCAACACTTAGAAAAATTTCTTCATTTTTCACGGTTGGGTCATCACCAGCGGGGCTCAACACTTAGAAAAATTTCTTCATTTTTCGCGGTCGAGTCATCACCCCCGCGACTTCACTCGACACCCTCCCCTCTCTTCAACACTTAGAAAACTTTCTTCATTTTTCACGGTTGGGTCATCACCAGCGGGTCTCAACACTTAGAAAAATTTCTTCATTTTTCGCGGTCGAGTCATCACCCCCGCGACTTCACTCGACACCCTCCCCTCTCTTCAACACTTAGAAAAATTTCTTCATTTTTCACGGTTGGGTCATCACCAGCGGGGCTCAACACTTAGAAAAATTTCTTCATTTTTCGCGGTCGAGTCATCACCCCCGCGACTTCACTCGACACCCTCCCCTCTCTTCAACACTTAGAAAAATTTCTTCATTTTTCACGGTTGGGTCATCACCAGCGGGGCTCAACACTTAGAAAAATTTCTTCATTTTTCGCGGTCGAGTCATCACCCCCGCGACTTCACTCGACACCCTCCCCTCTCTTCAACACTTAGAAAAATTTCTTCATTTTTCACGGTTGGGTCATCACCAGCGGGGCTCAACACTTAGAAAAATTTCTTCATTTTTCGCGGTCGAGTCATCACCCCCGCGACTTCACTCGACACCCTCCCCTCTCTTCAACACTTAGAAAACTTTCTTCATTTTTCACGGTTGGGTCATCACCAGCGGGTCTCAACACTTAGAAAAATTTCTTCATTTTTCGCGGTCGAGTCATCACCCCCGCGACTTCACTCGACACCCTCCCCTCTCTTCAACACTTAGAAAAATTTCTTCATTTTTCACGGTTGGGTCATCACCAGCGGGGCTCAACACTTAGAAAAATTTCTTCATTTTTCGCGGTCGAGTCATCACCCCCGCGACTTCACTCGACACCCTCCCCTCTCTTCAACACTTAGAAAAATTTCTTCATTTTTCACGGTTGGGTCATCACCAGCGGGGCTCAACACTTAGAAAAATTTCTTCATTTTTCGCGGTCGAGTCATCACCCCCGCGACTTCACTCGACACATCACCCCCGCGACTTCACTCGTCACCCTCCCCTCTCTTCAACACTTAGAAAAATTTCTTCATTTTTCACGGTTGGGTCATCACCAGCGGGGCTCAACACTTAGAAAAATTTCTTCATTTTTCGCGGTCGAGTCATCACCCCCGCGACTTCACTCGACACCCTCCCCTCTCTTCAACACTTAGAAAAATTTCTTCATTTTTCACGGTTGGGTCATCACCAGCGGGGCTCAACACTTAGAAAAATTTCTTCATTTTTCGCGGTCGAGTCATCACCCCCGCGACTTCACTCGACACCCTCCCCTCTCTTCAACACTTAGAAAAATTTCTTCATTTTTCACGGTTGGGTCATCACCAGCGGGGCTCAACACTTAGAAAAATTTCTTCATTTTTCGCGGTCGAGTCATCACCCCCGCGACTTCACTCGACACCCTCCCCTCTCTTCAACACTTAGAAAAATTTCTTCATTTTTCACGGTTGGGTCATCACCAGCGGGTCTCAACACTTAGAAAAATTTCTTCATTTTTCGCGGTCGAGTCATCACCCCCGCGACTTCACTCGACACCCTCCCCTCTCTTCAACACTTAGAAAAATTTCTTCATTTTTCACGGTTGGGTCATCACCAGCGGGTCTCAACACTTAGAAAAATTTCTTCATTTTTCGCGGTCGAGTCATCACCCCCGCGACTTCACTCGACACCCTCCCCTCTCTTCAACACTTAGAAAAATTTCTTCATTTTTCACGGTTGGGTCATCACCAGCGGGGCTCAACACTTAGAAAAATTTCTTCATTTTTCGCGGTCGAGTCATCACCCCCGCGACTTCACTCGACACCCTCCCCTCTCTTCAACACTTAGAAAAATTTCTTCATTTTTCACGGTTGGGTCATCACCAGCGGGGCTCAACACTTAGAAAAATTTCTTCATTTTTCGCGGTCGAGTCATCACCCCCGCGACTTCACTCGACACCCTCCCCTCTCTTCAACACTTAGAAAAATTTCTTCATTTTTCACGGTTGGGTCATCACCAGCGGGGCTCAACACTTAGAAAAATTTCTTCATTTTTCGCGGTCGAGTCATCACCCCCGCGACTTCACTCGACACCCTCCCCTCTCTTCAACACTTAGAAAAATTTCTTCATTTTTCACGGTTGGGTCATCACCAGCGGGTCTCAACACTTAGAAAAATTTCTTCATTTTTCGCGGTCGAGTCATCACCCCCGCGACTTCACTCGACACCCTCCCCTCTCTTCAACACTTAGAAAAATTTCTTCATTTTTCACGGTTGGGTCATCACCAGCGGGGCTCAACACTTAGAAAAATTTCTTCATTTTTCGCGGTCGAGTCATCACCCCCGCGACTTCACTCGACACCCTCCCCTCTCTTCAACACTTAGAAAAATTTCTTCATTTTTCACGGTTGGGTCATCACCAGCGGGTCTCAACACTTAGAAAAATTTCTTCATTTTTCGCGGTCGAGTCATCACCCCCGCGACTTCACTCGACACCCTCCCCTCTCTTCAACACTTAGAAAAATTTCTTCATTTTTCACGGTTGGGTCATCACCAGCGGGGCTCAACACTTAGAAAAATTTCTTCATTTTTCGCGGTCGAGTCATCACCCCCGCGACTTCACTCGACACCCTCCCCTCTCTTCAACACTTAGAAAAATTTCTTCATTTTTCACGGTTGGGTCATCACCAGCGGGGCTCAACACTTAGAAAAATTTCTTCATTTTTCGCGGTCGAGTCATCACCCCCGCGACTTCACTCGACACCCTCCCCTCTCTTCAACACTTAGAAAAATTTCTTCATTTTTCACGGTTGGGTCATCACCAGCGGGGCTCAACACTTAGAAAAATTTCTTCATTTTTCGCGGTCGAGTCATCACCCCCGCGACTTCACTCGTCACCCTCCCCTCTCTTCAACACTTAGAAAACTTTCTTCATTTTTCACGGTTGGGTCATCACCAGCGGGGCTCAACACTTAGAAAAATTTCTTCATTTTTCGCGGTCGAGTCATCACCCCCGCGACTTCACTCGACACCCTCCCCTCTCTTCAACACTTAGAAAAATTTCTTCATTTTTCACGGTTGGGTCATCACCAGCGGGGCTCAACACTTAGAAAAATTTCTTCATTTTTCGCGGTCGAGTCATCACCCCCGCGACTTCACTCGACACCCTCCCCTCTCTTCAACACTTAGAAAAATTTCTTCATTTTTCGTGGCCAGGTCGTCACCCCCGCGACTTCACTCGACACCCTCCCCTCTCTTCAACACTTAGAAAAATTTCTTCATTTTTCACGGTTGGGTCATCACCAGCGGGGCTCAACACTTAGAAAAATTTCTTCATTTTTTGCGGTCGAGTCATCACCCCCGCGACTTCACTCGACACCCTCCCCTCTCTTCAACACTTAGAAAAATTTCTTCATTTTTCACGGTTGGGTCATCACCAGCGGGGCTCAACACTTAGAAAAATTTCTTCATTTTTCGCGGTCGAGTCATCACCCCCGCGACTTCACTCGACACCCTCCCCTCTCTTCAACACTTAGAAAAATTTCTTCATTTTTCACGGTTGGGTCATCACCAGCGGGGCTCAACACTTAGAAAAATTTCTTCATTTTTCGCGGTCGAGTCATCACCCCCGCGACTTCACTCGTCACCCTCCCCTCTCTTCAACACTTAGAAAACTTTCTTCATTTCTCACGGTTGGGTCATCACCAGCGGGTCTCAACACTTAGAAAAATTTCTTCATTTTTTGCGGTCGAGTCATCACCCCCGCGACTTCACTCGACACCCTCCCCTCTCTTCAACACTTAGAAAAATTTCTTCATTTTTCACGGTTGGGTCATCACCAGCGGGGCTCAACACTTAGAAAAATTTCTTCATTTTTCGCGGTCGAGTCATCACCCCCGCGACTTCACTCGACACCCTCCCCTCTCTTCAACACTTAGAAAAATTTCTTCATTTTTCACGGTTGGGTCATCACCAGCGGGGCTCAACACTTAGAAAAATTTCTTCATTTTTCGCGGTCGAGTCATCACCCCCGCGACTTCACTCGACACCCTCCCCTCTCTTCAACACTTAGAAAAATTTCTTCATTTTTCACGGTTGGGTCATCACCAGCGGGGCTCAACACTTAGAAAAATTTCTTCATTTTTCGCGGTCGAGTCATCACCCCCGCGACTTCACTCGTCACCCTCCCCTCTCTTCAACACTTAGAAAACTTTCTTCATTTCTCACGGTTGGGTCATCACCAGCGGGTCTCAACACTTAGAAAAATTTCTTCATTTTTCGCGGTCGAGTCATCACCCCCGCGACTTCACTCGACACCCTCCCCTCTCTTCAACACTTAGAAAAATTTCTTCATTTTTCACGGTTGGGTCATCACCAGCGGGGCTCAACACTTAGAAAAATTTCTTCATTTTTCGCGGTCGAGTCATCACCCCCGCGACTTCACTCGACACCCTCCCCTCTCTTCAACACTTAGAAAAATTTCTTCATTTTTCACGGTTGGGTCATCACCAGCGGGGCTCAACACTTAGAAAAATTTCTTCATTTTTCGC
Source organism: Escallonia herrerae (assembly GCA_033070095.1). Classification (NCBI taxonomy): domain Eukaryota; kingdom Viridiplantae; phylum Streptophyta; class Magnoliopsida; order Escalloniales; family Escalloniaceae; genus Escallonia; species Escallonia herrerae. Next base: position 12,204 of record JAVXUP010000694.1, read on the forward strand.
GGTCGAGTCATCACCCCCGCGACTTCACTCGACACCCTCCCCTCTCTTCAACACTTAGAAAAATTTCTTCATTTTTCACGGTTGGGTCATCACCAGCGGGGCTCAACACTTAGAAAAATTTCTTCATTTTTCGCGGTCGAGTCATCACCCCCGCGACTTCACTCGACACCCTCCCCTCTCTTCAACACTTAGAAAAATTTCTTCATTTTTCACGGTTGGGTCATCACCAGCGGGGCTCAACACTTAGAAAAATTTCTTCATTTTTCGCGGTCGAGTCATCACCCCCGCGACTTCACTCGACACCTTCCCCTCTCTTCAACACTTAGAAAAATTTCTTCATTTTTCACGGTTGGGTCATCACCAGCGGGGCTCAACACTTAGAAAAATTTCTTCATTTTTCGCGGTCGAGTCATCACCCCCGCGACTTCACTCGACACCCTCCCCTCTCTTCAACACTTAGAAAAATTTCTTCATTTTTCACGGTTGGGTCATCACCAGCGGGGCTCAACACTTAGAAAAATTTCTTCATTTTTCGCGGTCGAGTCATCACCCCCGCGACTTCACTCGACACCCTCCCCTCTCTTCAACACTTAGAAAAACTTCTTCATTTTTCACGGTTGGGTCATCACCAGCGGGGCTCAACACTTAGAAAAATTTCTTCATTTTTCGCGGTCGAGTCATCACCCCCGCGACTTCACTCGACACCTTCCCCTCTCTTCAACACTTAGAAAAATTTCTTCATTTTTCACGGTTGGGTCATCACCAGCGGGGCTCAACACTTAGAAAAATTTCTTCATTTTTCGCGGTCGAGTCATCACCCCCGCGATTTCACTCGACACCCTCCCTTCTCTTCAACACTTAGAAAAATTTCTTCATTTTTCACGGTTGGGTCATCACCAGCGGGGCTCAACACTTAGAAAAATTTCTTCATTTTTCGCGGTCGAGTCATCACCCCCGCGACTTCACTTGACACATCACCCCCGCGACTTCACTCGACACCCTCCCCTCTCTTCAACACTTAGAAAAAATTCTTCATTTTTCACGGTTGGGTCATCACCAGCGGGTCTCAACACTTAGAAAAATTTCTTCATTTTTCGCGGTCGAGTCATCACCCCCGCGACTTCACTCGACACCCTCCCCTCTCTTCAACACTTAGAAAAATTTCTTCATTTTTCACGGTTGGGTCATCACCAGCGGGGCTCAACACTTAGAAAAATTTCTTCATTTTTCGCGGTCGAGTCATCACCCCGCGACTTCACTCGACACCCTGCCCTCTCTTCAACACTTAGAAAAATTTCTTCATTTTTCACGGTTGGGTCATCACCAGCAGGGCTCAACACTTAGAAAAATTTCTTCATTTTTCGCGGTCGAGTCATCACCCCCGCGACTTCACTCGACACCCTCCCCTCTCTTCAACACTTAGAAAAACTTCTTCATTTTTCACGGTTGGGTCATCACCAGCGGGGCTCAACACTTAGAAAAATTTCTTCATTTTTCGCGGTCGAGTCATCACCCCCACGACTTCACTCGACACCTTCCCCTCTCTTCAACACTTAGAAAAATTTCTTCATTTTTCACGGTTGGGTCATCACCAGCGGGGCTCAACACTTAGAAAAATTTCTTCATTTTTCGCGGTCGAGTCATCACCCCCACGATTTCACTCGACACCCTCCCTTCTCTTCAACACTTAGAAAAATTTCTTCATTTTTCACGGTTGGGTCATCACCAGCGGGGCTCAACACTTAGAAAAATTTCTTCATTTTTCGCGGTCGAGTCATCACCCCTGCGACTTCACTCGGCACCCTCTCATCTCTTCAACACTTGGAAAAATTTCTTCATTTTTCGTAGTCAGGTCGTCACCCCCGCGACTTCACTCGACACCCTCCCCTCTCTTCAACACTTAGAAAAATTTCTTCATTTTCACGGTTGGGTCATCACCAGCGGGGCTCAACACTTAGAAAAATTTCTTCATTTTTTACGGTCGAGTCATCACCCCCGCGACTTCACTCGACACCCTCCCCTTTCTTCAACACTTAGAAAAATTTCTTCATTTTTCACGGTAGGGTCATCACCAGCGGGGCTTAACACTTAGAAAAATTTCTTCATTTTTCGCGGTCGAGTCATCACCCCCGCGACTTCACTCGACACATCACCCCCGCGACTTCACTCGTCACCCTCCCCTCTCTTCAACACTTAGAAAACTTTCTTCATTTCTCACGGTTGGGTCATCACCAGCGGGTCTCACCACTTAGAAAAATTTCTTTATTTTTCACGGTTGGGTCATCACCAGCGGGTCTCAACACTTAGAAAAATTTCTTCATTTTTCGCGGTCGAGTCATCACCCCCGCGACTTCACTCGTCACCCTCCCCTCTCTTCAACACTTAGAAACTTTCTTCATTTCTCACGGTAGGGTCATCACCAGCGGGGCTCAACACATAGAAAAATTTCTTCATTTTTCGCGGTCGAGTCATCACTCCCGCGACTTCACTCGTCACCCTCCCCTCTCTTCAACACTTAGAAAACTTTCTTCATTTCTCACGGTAGGGTCATCACCAGCGGGTCTCAACACTTAGAAAAATTTCTTCATTTTTCGCGGTCGAGTCAACACCACCGCGACTTCACTCGACACCCTCCCCTCTCTTCAACACTTAGAAAAATTTCTTCATTTTTCACGGTTGGGTCATCACCAGCGGGTCTCAACACTTAGAAAAATTTCTCCATTTTTTGCGGTCGAGTCATCACCCCCGCGACTTCACTCGACACCCTCCGCTCTCTTCAACACTTAGAAAAATTTCTTCATTTTTCACGGTAGGGTCATCACCAGCGGGGCTCAACACTTAGAAAAATTTCTTCATTTTTCGCGGTCGAGTCATCACCCCCGCGACTTCACTCGACACATCACCCCCGCGACTTCACTCGTCACCCTCCCCTCTCTTCAACACTTAGAAAATTTTCTTCATTTTTCACGGTTGGGTCATCACCAGCGGGGCTCAACACTTAGAAAAATTTCTTCATTTTTTGCGGTCGAGTCATCACCCCCGCGACTTCACTCGACACCCTCCCCTCTCTTCAACACTTAGAAAAATTTCTTCATTTTTCACGGTTGGGTCATCACCAGCGGGGCTCAACACTTAGAAAAATTTCTTCATTTTTCGCGGTCGAGTCATCACCCCCGCGACTTCACTCGACACCCTCCCCTCTCTTCAACACTTAGAAAAATTTCTTCATTTTTCACGGTAGGGTCATCACCAGCGGGGCTTAACACTTAGAAAAATTTCTTCATTTTTCGCGGTCGAGTCATCACCCCCGCGACTTCACTCGTCACCCTCCCCTCTCTTCAACACTTAGAAAACTTTCTTCATTTCTCACGGTTGGGTCATCACCAGCGGGTCTCAACACTTAGAAAAATTTCTCCATTTTTTGCGGTCGAGTCATCACCCCCGCGACTTCACTCGACACCCTCCCCTCTCTTCAACACTTAGAAAAATTTCTTCATTTTTCACGGTTGGGTCATCACCAGCGGGGCTCAACACTTAGAAAAATTTCTTCATTTTTCGCGGTCGAGTCATCACCCCCGCGACTTCACTCGTCACCCTCCCCTCTCTTCAACACTTAGAAAAATTTCTTCATTTTTCACGGTAGGGTCATCACCAGCGGGGCTCAACACTTAGAAAAATTTCTTCATTTTTCGCGGTCGAGTCATCACTCCCGCGACTTCACTCGTCACCCTCCCCTCTCTTCAACACTTAGAAACTTTCTTCATTTCTCACGGTTGGGTCATCACCAGCGGGGCTCAACACTTAGAAAAATTTCTTCATTTTTTGCGGTCGAGTCATCACTCCCGCGACTTCACTCGTCACCCTCCCCTCTCTTCAACACTTAGAAAACTTTCTTCATTTCTCACGGTTGGGTCATCACCAGCGGGTCTCAACACTTAGAAAAATTTCTTCATTTTTCGAGGTCGAGTCATCACCCCCGCGACTTCACTCGACACCCTCCCCTCTCTTCAACACTTAGAAAAATTTCTTCATTTTTCACGGTTGGGTCATCACCAGCGGGGCTCAACACTTAGAAAAATTTCTTCATTTTTCGCGGTCGAGTCATCACCCCCGCGACTTCACTCGACACCCTCCCCTTTCTTCAACACTTAGAAAAATTTCTTCATTTTTCACGGTAGGGTCATCACCAGCGGTGCTCAACACTTAGAAAAATTTCTTCATTTTTCGCGGTCGAGTCATCACCCCCGCGACTTCACTCGACACATCACCCCCGCGACTTCACTCGTCACCCTCCCCTTTCTTCAACACTTAGAAAACTTTCTTCATTTCTCACGGTTGGGTCATCACCAGCGGGTCTCAACACTTAGAAAAATTTCTTCATTTTTCGCGGTCGAGTCATCACCCCCGCGACTTCACTCGACACCCTCCCCTCTCTTCAACACTTAGAAAAATTTCTTCATTTTTCACGGTTGGGTCATCACCAGCGGGTCTCAACACTTAGAAAAATTTCTTCATTTTTCGCGGTCGAGTCATCACCCCCGCGACTTCACTCGACACCCTCCCCTCTCTTCAACACTTAGAAAAATTTCTTCATTTTTCACGGTAGGGTCATCACCAGCGGGGCTCAACACTTAGAAAAATTTCTTCATTTTTCGCGGTCGAGTCATCACCTCCGCGACTTCACTCGACACATCACCCCCGCGACTTCACTCGTCACCCTCCCCTCTCTTCAACACTTAGAAAACTTTCTTCATTTCTCACGGTTGGGTCATCACCAGCGGGTCTCAACACTTAGAAAAATTTCTTCATTTTTCGCGGTCGAGTCATCACCCCCGCGACTTCACTCGACACCCTCCCGTCTCTTCAACACTTAGAAAAATTTCTTCATTTTTCACGGTAGGGTCATCACCAGCGGGGCTCAACACTTAGAAAAATTTCTTCATTTTTCGCGGTCGAGTCATCACCTCCGCGACTTCACTCGACACATCACCCTCGCGACTTCACTCGTCACCCTCCCCTCTCTTCAACACTTAGAAAACTTTCTTCATTTCTCACGGTTGGGTCATCACCAGCGGGTCTCAACACTTTGAAAAATTTCTTCATTTTTCGCGGTCGAGTCATCACCCCCGCGACTTCACTCGACACATCACCCCCGCGACATCACTCGTCACCCTCCCCTTTCTTCAACACTTAGAAAACTTTCTTCATTTCTCACGGTTGGGTCATCACCAGCGGGTCTCAACACTTAGAAAAATTTCTTCATTTTTCGCGGTCGAGTCATCACCCCCGCGACTTCACTCGACAGCCTCCCCTCTCTTCAACACTTAGAAAAATTTCTTCATTTTTCACGGTTGGGTCATCACCAGCGGGTCTCAACACTTAGAAAAATTTCTTCATTTTTCGCGGTCGAGTCATCACCCCCGCGACTTCACTCGACACATCACCCACGCGACTTCACTCGTCACCCTCCCCTTTCTTCAACACTTAGAAAACTTTCTTCATTTCTCACGGTTGGGTCATCACCAGCGGGTCTCAACACTTAGAAAAATTTCTTCATTTTTCGCGGTCGAGTCATCACCCCCGCGACTTCACTCGACACCCTCCCCTCTCTTCAACACTTAGAAAAATTTCTTCATTTTTCACGGTTGGGTCATCACCAGCGGGGCTCAACACTTAGAAAAATTTCTTCATTTTTCGCGGTCGAGTCATCACCCCCGCGACTTCACTCGACACCCTCCCCTCTCTTCAACACTTAGAAAAATTTCTTCATTTTTCACGGTAGGGTCATCACCAGCGGGGCTCAACACTTAGAAAAATTTCTTCATTTTTCGCGGTCGAGTCATCACCCCCGCGACTTCACTCGACACATCACCCCCGCGACTTCACTCGTCACCCTCCCCTTTCTTCAACACTTAGAAAACTTTCTTCATTTCTCACGGTTGGGTCATCACCAGCGGGTCTCAACACTTAGAAAAATTTCTTCATTTTTCGCGGTCGAGTCATCACCCCCGCGACTTCACTCGACACCCTCCCCTCTCTTCAACACTTAGAAAAATTTCTTCATTTTTCACGGTTGGGTCATCACCAGCGGGTCTCAACACTTAGAAAAATTTCTTCATTTTTCGCGGTCGAGTCATCACCCCCGCAACTTCACTCGACACCCTCCCCTCTCTTCAACACTTAGAAAAATTTCTTCATTTTTCACGGTAGGGTCATCACCAGCGGGGCTCAACACTTAGAAAAATTTCTTCATTTTTCGCGGTCGAGTCATCACCTCCGCGACTTCACTCGACACATCACCCCCGCGACTTCACTCGTCACCCTCCCCTCTCTTCAACACTTAGAAAACTTTCTTCATTTCTCACGGTTGGGTCATCACCAGCGGGTCTCAACACTTAGAAAAATTTCTTCATTTTTCGCGGTCGAGTCATCACCCCCGCGACTTCACTCGACACCCTCCCCTCTCTTCAACACTTAGAAAAATTTCTTCATTTTTCACGGTAGGGTCATCACCAGCGGGGCTCAACACTTAGAAAAATTTCTTCATTTTTCGCGGTCGAGTCATCACCTCCGCGACTTCACTCGACACATCACCCCCGCGACTTCACTCGTCACCCTCCCCTCTCTTCAACACTTAGAAAACTTTCTTCATTTCTCACGGTTGGGTCATCACCAGCGGGTCTCAACACTTTGAAAAATTTCTTCATTTTTCGCGGTCGAGTCATCACCCCCGCGACTTCACTCGACACATCACCCCCGCGACTTCACTCGTCACCCTCCCCTTTCTTCAACACTTAGAAAACTTTCTTCATTTCTCACGGTTGGGTCATCACCAGCGGGTCTCAACACTTAGAAAAATTTCTTCATTTTTCGCGGTCGAGTCATCACCCCCGCGACTTCACTCGACAGCCTCCCCTCTCTTCAACACTTAGAAAAATTTCTTCATTTTTCACGGTTGGGTCATCACCAGCGGGGCTCAACACTTAGAAAAATTTCTTCATTTTTCGCGGTCGAGTCATCACCCCCGCAACTTCACTCGACACCCTCCCCTCTCTTCAACACTTAGAAAAATTTCTTCATTTTTCACGGTAGGGTCATCACCAGCGGGGCTCAACACTTAGAAAAATTTCTTCATTTTTCGCGGTCGAGTCATCACCTCCGCGACTTCACTCGACACATCACCCCCGCGACTTCACTCGTCACCCTCCCCTCTCTTCAACACTTAGAAAACTTTCTTCATTTCTCACGGTTGGGTCATCACCAGCGGGTCTCAACACTTAGAAAAATTTCTTCATTTTTCGCGGTCGAGTCATCACCCCCGCGACTTCACTCGACAGCCTCCCCTCTCTTCAACACTTAGAAAAATTTCTTCATTTTTCACGGTTGGGTCATCACCAGCGGGGCTCAACACTTAGAAAAATTTCTTCATTTTTCGCGGTCGAGTCATCACCCCCGCGACTTCACTCGACACCCTCCCCTCTCTTCAACACTTAGAAAAATTTCTTCATTTTTCGCGGTCGAGTCATCACCCCCGCGACTTCACTCAACACCCTCCCCTCTCTTCAACACTTAGAAAAATTTCTTCATTTTTCACAGTTGGGTCATCACCAGCGTGGCTCAACACTTAGAAAAATTTCTTCATTTTTCGCGGTCGAGTCATCACCCCTGCGACTTCACTCGGCACCCTCTCATCTCTTCAACACTTGGAAAAATTTCTTCATTTTTCGTGGTCAGGTCATCACCCCCACGACTTCACTCGGCACCCTCCCCTCTCTTCAACACTTAGAAAAATTTCTTCATTTTTTTTTCGCGGTCGGGTCATCACCCCCGCGACTTCACTCGGCGCCCCATTGTCACTCTTCAACACTTAGAAACATTTCTTCATTTTTCGCCGTCGGGTCATCACCCTCATCCTCATTCTACACTTAGAAAAATTTTCACAAAAAATTTTCACCTTCTGGTGCCCTCCCCGCCGACCACCATGCTCCCTCGACCCCCCACACTTGGCCGACCCCACCACCTTCGGCCACACCCTTGGCTTATGGCCACCAACCTTCGGAGGCCATAGCCACACTCACGTTGCTTCGGCCACCCTCACTCACGGCCACACCCTCGGCCATTCCCTTCGGCCCTTGCTCATCGCCCGGGCGCCGTCTCCGCAACACTCGTTGCCCATCGCCCAGGCGCCCAGGCGCCGACTCCGCGGGGGCGCCGTCTCCGCGACCCTCGTCGCCCGTCGCCCGGGCATCGCCTTCCGTAACACTCGTTGCCCATCGCACGGGGCCTATCTCCGCGACCCTCCTCGCTTGTCACCCGGACGCCGTCTCTGCCACCCCTGTCGCTAGCACCGTGCGCACCTTCCGCGACCCCTGTCGCCAGCACCATGCGCACCTTCCGCAACACTCGTTGCCCATCGCCCGGGGGCTATCTCCACGACGCTCATCGCTCGTCACCCGGGCGCCGTCTCCGCGACCCACGTCCCCAGCCCAGTGCATACCTTCCGCGCGGACCCCCGCCGCCAGCACCGTGCGCACCTTCCGCAACTCTCGTCGCCCACGTCACTCGCGTCCATACGCCGACTCTACGACTCTCATCGCCCTCACATATTTGTTGCTCACGTCTGTGCTACAGCTCCGCGTCTCCCGTCACCCGCGCTCCTTCGCGACTCTCATCGCCCGCGCGCCATCTCCACGACCTTCGTCGCCCGTGTTTGCACGACAGCTCCGCGACTCTCGTTGCCTGCGCTCCAACTCCGCGACTCTCGTCGCCCGAGCGCCACCTCTACAACCTTCGTCGCACGCATTAGCATGACAACTCCGCGACGGGCCCCCGTCGCCAGCGTGCCGTCTTTGTGACCCCCGTCGCCCGTGACAACTCTCGCGCTCTCTACAATGCGAGCTCAACGCCAATGGTCACTTGATGCTCATCACCGACCGTGCACGATCGTCACGACGGCATCACCAAGTATACCTCCGCGATAGTCGTCGCCGTGCCCATGCACCACAACCATGTTACAAGCCTCCGGGCATCACACCTATTCACCACACCATGCGCCCCCGCCATGGACATGGAACATGCTTCGACCCACTCTCCGAAGTGTGCGGCATTCCGAGGGCTCTGCTCGTAGTGCTCCGGCACGAGGCCCCCTCCCTGCGGCATGGGCTGAGCGCCATCAAGGGCTTAGTGCCATCACCGGCTCAATCAAACTGCGGGACGGGATGTATGCCGTCGCCGGCTCAATCAAACTGTAGCATGGGCTGAGCGCCATCATGGGCCTAGGGCCATCGCCGGCTCAATCAAACTGCGGCATGGGCTGAGCGCCATCGCGGGCTAGCGCCATCGCTGGCTCAATCAAACTGTGGGACGGGCTTCGTGCCGTCGCCGGCTCATCAAACTGCGGGACGGGCTGTATGCCGTCGCCGGCTCAATCAAACTGCGGGGTGGGCTAAGCGCCATCACGGGCTTAGCGCCATCGCCGACTCAATCAAACTGCGGCATGGGCTAAGCGCCATCGCGGGCTAGCGCCATCGCCGGCTCAATCAAACTGCGGGATGGACTGTATGCCGTCGCCGGCTTAATCAAACTGCGGCATGGGCTGAGCGCCATCACGGGCTTAGCGCCATCGCCGGCTTAATCAAACTGCAGGACGAGCTTCATGCCGTCGCCAGCTCAATCAAACTGCGGGACTGGCTTCGTGCCGTCGCCGGCTCAATCAAACTGCGGGACGGGCTTCGTTCCGTCCGGCTCAATCAAACTGCTACACGGGCTTAGCATCATCGTCGGCTCCATCACTAGGGACTCTGGCCCTCGTAGCAGGATGGGCTCTAGCCACATTGTTTATGCGTGCGACGCCCGCTCGGGTTGCCCCTCCGTGCACGCCAGACGCAGGGGGCTTATGTTCATACCCTATTCTGGTCGCACCCCAGGACCCGCTAAGGGAGCCACTTTGCGCGACACATCACTCGGTCAGCGGTCAACTTTTCAACGCTTGAGAGCTGATCAAAGCAACGCATGCTGAAGTCACGTGAACTGCTCGTGAAGCGACCTCGGCGTGCCTTCCACCTTATGGGGTCGGCCACCCCAAGGGGGTTGGCCACCCTATGGGGTCGGCCACCTTGAGGGGCTCGGCCACCCTATGAGGTCGGCCACCTGCCTTGACGAGCGACGACCGTCGCTCGCGACCGGGCTTCGCCGTAGTTGCGACGACCGTCGCTCTCGGCCGTGCTCAGTCGCCGCGACGACCCTCGCTCACCGTCACTCGCTCATAGTCGTGACGACCGTCGCCCTCGACCGTGCTCCGTTGTCACGACGACCGTCGCTCGCGGCTGCGCTCCGCCGTATTCGCGACGACCGTCACTCTCTGCTGTGCTCCGTCGCCGCGACGACCCTCGCTCGCTCATAGTCGCGACGACCATCGCCCTCGACCGTGGTCCGTTGTCACGACGACCGTCGCTCGCGGCCGCGCTCCGCCGTAGTCGCGACAACCGTCGCTCTCGGCCGTGCTCCGTCGCCACGAAGACCCTCGCTCGCCATCGCTCGCTCATAGTCACGACGACCGTCGCTCGCGACCACGCTCCGCCGTAGTCACGACGACCGTCACTCTCGGTCGTGCTCCGTCGTCGCGATGACCGTGGCTCGTAGTCACTACGACCGTCGCTTGTGGCCGCTCTGTCGCCATGATGACCATCGCTCACGGTCGCGCGCCATCCACGCAACGACCCATGTTACTCGGACGTCACTCCGTGACCCCCGTCGCTCGGAGGAAGTTACTCTGCGACCCTCGTCGCCCGCACTCCGTCGCGCCCTTGTACCTCTCCACAGATACAGCCGTGCCCCCGGGCTCTCTGTCACTCTAACGGTGCCCTCGGCACCACTCACTTCACCAGGCCTGTGTGACACTGCCATGACTTGTACCCCGGCACCAGGTAAGGACTCGTGACAGTTGTCATAGCGCCCATGCGCCACAATCAATGTCTTGTGCTGTAGGCACCGCGCCCATGTGCCACAATCAATGTCTTATGCTGTAGGCACCTCGCCCATGCGCCACAATCATGTTATATGCTTACGGGATGGGCTCACAACCTGAAAGCCATCGCCGGCACAATCACAAGGGGGCTCCGGCCCTCGTAGCGGGATGGGCTCAGAACCTCAAAGCCATCGCCGTCTTCATTCCGGGGGGGCTTCGCTCCGTGCTCCGGCACGAGGACCCTTCGCAGCGGGATAGGCAACTCCTCCGGGACACTATCTCTGCCAGGGTGCCTGCGTGACTGGCCTACGTGCTCTGGCACTGGGGGCTCACGTCGGCACCCCTAAGGACTATGACCCCCGGGTCACTTCTAGATGGGAGCAGGTCTTCGGAAGGGCATCTTGCCTAGTCCACCTGGCAGCTGGGCGTTGGGTCTTCCCCACCGCTGCCAGGCCTGTGGGATTCAGTAAGGGCTTGGACTGGAGGCTGGGGCAACGGGCTACTCTGACCGTGTTACCGCGACATGATCAGTCTCCTCAAACAGGCAGAGAGATGTTGCAAGGGCAGGGCAACACGAACTTAGGGACCGGCAGTCCCAACGGAGAATCAGTGCTTGGCCCCCTGGCGACGTGTCGTTCCCAGGGGGTGACACATGTCAACTTATGACACATGCACATTTTTGCCTATAAATAGTGGACTTTGGAGCTTTTTCAAGGATCTTTCTCGCATTTGAACTTTTCACTGTCTCTTTCTAAAAGACTTTCTCTCTGGAATTCTAGTGAGAGAAACACACTTGGACTCCCGTCTCCGGACCCTTGACGCTGCACCCTTATCACGGACTGTAGACTGTCGGTCCTGTTCATCGTCGCCCTGCCTGCCCGGCGCTGCCAGCCCTCACGACCTGTCTTGGGAGCCTTGCTCTCAGCCCTTACGCCGTCCTTGCTGTCTCCCGTGTTGCCTACCTGGAAGCTGACTCAGACTGCATCTTTTGTGGCACCTCCACGCACCCGCGAACCATTTTCTGCATCATCACATACTTACTTCTTGATATAATTGAAATATGTCTCCCAATTATTAGAATATACTTGGCATTTCTAGTTAAACTGGGTCTATTACGATTTATTGTATGAATTAAGATTCTTAAAAGATTCTAACATGATCTCCTAAGGAATTGGCCCAAAGCTCAACTCTACATCCATACTTGCATAAAACCCCAGCCCCCTTCCCCCCCCCCACCCCGACACATAAAACACCATCTTTTATGTCTTTTTAGAGCTTATATTCTGTAGTCGTACTCTGACTTAAGCATCAGATATTAACCCGCCAGGAACCCTATTCGACAGTCTCTCGTTTTTCGTCACAGGTCATCGTTTTAGGTTAGGGTTCCCAATTATATTCTTAACAGCAACGGATTGACGCCATCCGTGAGACCCACTGATCTGGCCGATTGACCCCAGGGCAATGTAACCACATAGTAAAACAAAAGAATTAACCTAACAGTAGTATCATAAAGTCGTTGACGACAACGCAAGAAGTACCACCGTCGCCGCTGCCACGGGTCTTTAAATCCAACTTTTGAAAAAACAGAAAAAGAAAGAAAACCGTCGATCATCACTCGTCTGTGGGGAAAATTGAGAACTAAGATAGCGTTTAAAATCACTTCCAGTTTTGGTCTTCCGTTTCAAAAAAAAAAAATTAAAATCAATTTAGTTTTTATTTTTTACAAAACGAATGGGTGTTTGATTACCCGGTTTTTATTTTGAATTTTTTTCTGGTGGTAATTTGCGGTGGCGGTGGTTGCCGACCGCTGGCAGGGGTTGTCAGCGATAGCTCCAAGTGACCGGTACCGCCGACGGCAGGCAGTGGGCAGTGGCTGCCGGCGGTGGGAGGCTAGTGGTCTCAAACTAAAAACTCAAACTCAAACCTCCTAAAGAGAGTTTTCAAAAAACAGTCCTGTTTTAAAAACTGAAAGAAAAAAAAACAAAAACTGTGTTTAAACGTGTTTCTTTTTTCAATTTACAAAATTAGAAAAAAAAATAGAAAATAAAAAGATTAACAAACAGAGCCTAAGTAAGGTACTGCCGATAGTCATATTAAAGAAGCCACATGGCGGCACCACTATCAAAAAGGTCCATCGTCTTCACAGCAAAACAAAGAAGAAAAGGAACAATTTGAAGCTCGCCGTCGCACGGCGGCCTCCACTGTCACAATCCACGACCAGTGGGATGGCCTTGCACACAACAGCCAAGTAACTCGCTGCCGCGGCAAATTATCAATCTTGTGGTCATAATCACCAGGGAGCTACAAGAATCACAAAAAGAAAAGAATTAAAAGAAAAGGAAAAACACACGGACAGGGGAGCAACGCTGCTAAGGACAACCTCCATCGCCACAAAATCCCGCCGACGGGCACCCCATCAAAGGAAGCTACCTCACTGCCGCCATCTACGGTGCTGCCACGGGTAGCCATCCACAGCGCCTCTGTAGTATGCATCAAAGTCCTAACAAAAAGCAGCCTTGTTTAGGATAACCCCACTACAACCATCTACAGTAGCACCACAGTCACGGGCACCGCAAACCACCGCCGTCATTACGACGCCACCATAGAGGCAACCAAATAAAAAAGAGCGGAGAGGAAGAAACGACAACAACAATGCCGCCGCCGCCTCCGCTGCAGCTAATTAGCGCAACTGCTAGCGCCAATTGGCACAACCACCTGAATCAAGCTGCGCATTGCCTCAACTGCCAGCGACAGACGGTGCCATCATTGCCACCGCTGGCAAGGGGCCCGTGCACGCATAGCCGACGGGCCCACCTTGTTGCCGTCCTCTGGATACGCTCCAAATCGGCCAACAATAACGACCCAACTCACCCCCTTCCTCCAAATCTGTGATATCATGACCACCAGTATTTTTCGTGACAGAGCAGTGGCAAGCTGGGGCCATCCAGTTCGGGCACAAGCTGCAATCTGTTGCATCCTACCATCGTCCAGCCAAGATGCGCATCGTCGCACCCACCAACGCCGATGAAAGCAGGGAATGGGTCATTCAAGACAGAGGCTGCGCCACCATAAAAATGCATATTTAGATCTAAGACCCGCAAAGTCATAATTACTTGACATGCCACTCACCTTTTAAAGTGTTAAGCTTTTAACCCATATAAAATGCATATTTAGATTTAGGACCCACAGAATCTCTTTTACTCCCTTCGTCCCTCATATATTGATCATGTTTTCTTTTCGGACGGTCCCACAAAAATTGCTCACTTTTCAAATTAAAAAAATATTCCTTGAGTGTTTTTTCATATTTACCCTTTTACACTTTTTTATTCAATTTCTCTCTCTCTGTGTGTATTTAACTCTTCACTAATTTATTTTCTCTCTCTAGACCCACTTTTTATACTTTTTTTTTAATTCTATTTCTCTTTCCTTGTTTAACACTTCACAAACTAATTCTCTCTCTCTCTCGGCCTATCTCTTCCTTCCCCTTTCACTCTAAAGGGTAAAATAAAAAACACACGATATATAACATATATCCTTAATATGTGTGTCAAGTCAAACGTGATCAAATTATCAGGGACGAAATGAGTACTAAACATACGTCGTACATTCTACGTCGTACATTCTTTACTAGAGCATGCTTGTATTCTATATCGCATATCTGCCGCTAAAATAAGCTGCTAAAATTCTAGGTGTTAGCTTTTGACATACGTGTCTAGTTTCTTTATTTTGATGATTTCAAATTTGTTATCTTGTGATTAATTCTAAAAACATCAAACTCAAACACGCGTGGACATTTCTTTGGATTTTGGACTTAGACTAGGTTCTTTTTCTATTCTTAACTAAGCTTTCTTAAATATCTACCAGAAAATCAAAAAGAGTCAAAACCAAGAAGCTTTGACTGCCAAGTATCATTTCATTTGAATGAATTCAATTCATTCGATTGATTTCGTCAGAAATATGGATTTGTTCAAAGAATGTTCATTCAAATGATTCCTTTTAATTCATTCGATCGTTTCTTTTAGAGAGTTTTGAGTTTGTTCAAAAGATTTTTTCATTCGAATGTTTTCCAAAACCCTTTGACCGATTCCATCAGTAAATTCATTTTTTAATCAAAAATCTTTTCCATTTGAACGATCTCAATTCCATTCAAATGATTCTATCAGAATACTTGATGGTGTTCGAACTTATTATGTCGATTGTTTCAGAGACTCAAAGGTTACTTTGTTCTTCATTTTCATCCGAACGACTTTGATTTTCATTTGATCGATTTCTTCAGAGTAATCTAGACCTTTTTTTAATGCAATTCCTCCAAGCGATTTTTAACATCATTCGAATGATTCTATGTAAAATATTTTCTATTTTGTCCTATTAAATTATCTTCAACAGTCATATCCTTACGAGTATAAAAGGAATCCTTAGAATTATTTACTTTTTCAATTTTAAAAAATCTCTTTAATCTCTCTCTAAAAACAATGTCAACATATTCATACATCTTTATAATCCTTTGGGTGAGAGATTGTTATTGGAGATCTTGTCAAGCAAGCTTGTTAATTAAGTTCTTTTTTATTTAGATCTTCCTACTTAAGAAAGCTTAGCTCGTTT
The DNA here is from genome assembly GCA_033070095.1 of Escallonia herrerae. NCBI lineage: Eukaryota > Viridiplantae > Streptophyta > Magnoliopsida > Escalloniales > Escalloniaceae > Escallonia > Escallonia herrerae. The sequence goes on from JAVXUP010000694.1 coordinate 27,772, forward strand.
GTTTTTCATTATAATATCTACTTTTTAAGAGTGTAAACTGTATTTTAGTTATAATCTTTATTTCACTTGTATTTGTTAGAAACCTTGAAGAGGTTTTCAGACTTTGGACTTCAACCGGACTCTTTTTCTATTTTTTGTAAATTTAAAGATCTACCAGAAAATCAAAAAAAGCCAAAATTGAGAAGCTTTGACTGCCAAGTCTCATTTTCATTCGAATGAATTCAATTCATTCAATTGATTTCATCAGAAATAAGTTTTGTTCCAAAGAACTTTCATTTGAATAATTCTATAATTCATTCAATCATTTCTTTCAGAGAGTTTTGGGTTTGTTCAAAAGATTTTACATTCGAATGTTTTCCAAAACCCTTCGATCGATTCCATCTCTAACTTCATTTTTTTCTTAATAAAGAAATTTATTCGAATGATTCTATTAGAATACTTGATGTTGTTCGATCTTGTTTTCAACCGAATGACTCTCGTTTTCATTCAATCGATTGTTTCAGAGACTCAAATGTTACTTTATTCTTCATTTTCATCCGAATGAATTTGATTTTTATTCAATCCATTTCTTCTGAGTAATCTATATCTTTCTAGATGTAATTCCTCTTAACGATTTCTAACATCATTGGAATGATTCTATTTAAAACATTTTTTATCTTGTCGGATTGAATGCTCTTCAACGGTCATATCTTTGCGAGTATAAAAGGGACCTTAGAGAGCTTATTATTTACTTTTCCAATCTTAAAAAATATCTCTAATCTCTCTTCAAAAAAACACTCTTAACAAATTCATACGCCTGTAATCCTTTGTGTGAGAAATGTTATTTGAAGTCTTGTCAAGCAAGTTTTTTGGTTAAGTTCTTTTTTATTTAGATCTTCCCACGTACCTAAGAAAGCTTAGCTCGTTTATATCTCATTGTAATATCTACTCTTTGAAAGGTGTAAATTGTATTTCAATTCTAATCTTCATTTCACTTGTAGTTGTTGGAAACCTTGAATGGTGTACTGAGGTTTCAGCTAGCACCCGAAGCTAGCTGATTAGTGGAAAGCTCGAGTAGGGCTCCCTTGTGTGGAGTGCTCGAAGACTAGACGCAGGCACGTAGACCCGAACCAGTATGAATCTTTGTGTCTATCTTTGATTGCTAGTAAAAATTTGATTGTTAGTAAAAATTCATACATAAATTTGTAAACACTTATTAAGTTTAACCCCCCCCCCCCCCCCGATGTACTTAGGGACCTACATTAGCAAGGTTTTCAAAGGTTACTTTTTGAGCGCTTTCATAATTTTTTCACCTAAACCAATTTACTTTTTTGGTCTAAACTCGCATCAACAGGTGCAAGCACATATGTGGGTCTTCCAACTGCTACGAATTTTTTAAGCCCATTTGCGACACGCAACGTGGTGCACCCATATTGTCTAACCAACAAGGCATTAATGTGGACACAAAGTATGTTTGTTACTCTTATTTCTATGTAGAAAACATAGCTGCAATTGTAAGCTCATATGCTTTATTGTTGCTATAAAGTATATTTGCGTGTCACATGTTGTTTCCAATTGCAAAGGCTTAAACTCCGTATGCAAATTTCAAAGAGTGACATATAGATCGCTTCATAAGCAATGAAGAATTCAGAACTCCCTGTGACTTTAAGTCACGCCTAGGGTTTCTGCTGCAGCGTTCCTCCGACTCAGCATTACATATCATCATGATATGTTCCTTCATACAGTGACCTCTATCAATTATGAGATATTCACGCATTGCACATTATTGAGCTGATCCTATAGTAATGGAGGCTCGTACGTTCCTAATGCATCTCGTGAATTGGAGCACGTTGCAACCTTCACTAATAGCATAGTTACTGTGTCTAGTAAACTAGGAGCAAACTAGGAGCTGTTGCCCATACAATCTTCAAATCAAATCAAGTTGCTGCAAAGTATATCGATAAACTAGGGCAGGATCTTTATTGATCATCCAACGACATCTTGCTTAGATGGGCTCCTCATCCTCTAACTTTATATGCTTTACTAGCCAAGAAAACATATTGTGGTCTTCTATATTTTGATTGCTCATACATGTCTTCTTCCGACTATGCCGTACTTAATGGCTAAGAAGCCATCTTTACACCCATGCCTTCTCAGATAATATTATGTGCTTATTGCCTTGTGGCTTCTCACTTAACATCACTATAACAAGTTTTCATTACTTCGATTGCAGCCCCACAGAGCTTTCAGACATTAGCCCCCAAGGGTACTTACAAGAACTTTAATTTATGTTCCACTAGCCCCCAAGGGCATTTACAAGAACTCTCTATTCCATCCAGCCCCCAAGGGCATTTACAAGTACTTTATGTTCGGTTAGCCCCCAGTGGCGCCTACATATATGAACTATATGTTCGATTACCCCCCAAGGGGATAAGATAGAGCTCAAGCTCTAGCCATACAGTTTAGCAAACCTCTAACCTGTAAAATGACAAATAATTTTGTGGGACTTAGGTTCCGTTTGACAACACTTTCAGTTATGATTTTCTGTTTTCAAAAAAACTAAAACTAAAACCAGTTTTTTTTTTTTTTTTTACAAAAACAAGTGGATGTTTGATTACCCAGATTTATTTTGAGTTTTTTTTTAAGTGTTTAATTATCCAGTTTATATTTTGAGTTTTTTCTTTAGTGGTAGTTCGCGGTGGCGATGGCCGGCTGCCGATGGTGGACAGTGGCAGTGGGCGGTGGCTGCCGACGGTGGGAGGGTGGTGGTAGTCTCAAAATAAAAACTAAAACTGAAAATCGAAACTCATTTTTAGAGTTTTCAAAAACAGTCCTGATTTTTTAAACTAAAGGAAAAAAAAAACGAAAGCTGTGCACCAAACGCGTTTATTTTCTCCCGTTTACAAAACTGGAAAAATAAAGTGCATCAAATGGGGCCTTAATCACCCAACCATTCTTTATTAATTCAAAACCCTGCCAAGCGATAGTTCTAGGCCATTTTCCCCTCTCTCAACATGTACAAATGCATGCAACAACTTGCATCAAGAATACGTTGCATGGGCACAATCTCTAAGGATCTCAAGAGCCCATGATTCGCTTGCCCAAAGACAAATAAAACAAACTACTTGGATGAAATTCTAAGACTCACCTCTCAAGAGCTAAAGTTAGAAGAGTCTACTTCGACTAAAGTCCATGGCTTAAGCACACAAGAGCTTAAGCCCGAACACAATAAGATAGAGAAAATATTTTTTTTCCTACAAACAGATGAAAAATTCCTCAAAAATTTGATGAGTGTCTCAAGAGACATGGTGTATGCTTCTTCAGCCAATTATGTTAATCTAAGAAAATAAGGGCCTTAGGATATAAATGAAAGATAACTCCTAATTGTGGGAGGACACCTGGCATTTTTAATCAAATTGGGTCAACTATGGTTTATTGGATAACCTAGGATTCTTAAAGGATCAGGCACAAAGCCTAATCATCTCCCTTAGTTTTATTGTAATTCTACATCCATGCCTACATAAAGGGGTCCCCCCTCCTTCCCGGGTATGTGGACATTTTCACACGCAAACATCGCCTTTTATGCTTTTTTCGAGTTTCTAACCTATAGGTGCGCTCCAACTTAAGTATCAGAAGTTCCCTGTCGAGAGCCCCACCCGGAGGTCACTCGTTTTCCTGTCTTGCTCGTTATCGGTCCATGTTAGGGTTCCCCATCATATGTTTAGCTGCAACTCTTCCAAAATTTTTTGCACATAAAAATGTTTGGTTAAGGATCTAATTTTCTTAATATTTTTCAAATTTGAGGTTCTTGTCCGAATTATAAGTGCCAACTTTCGACAAAGCACTTTAATATCGAAACCGATGATATTTTTCCATTTTGAGGTTAGTAAAACCGTGTAGCACTCAAGTTGTGAAGGCATATGAACAATTTGTTATGCTGAATGTCCACAAAGCGAACGATACCTAATGCTTAGGCATGATCTTAGAAGCCTTAGTTTCCACTTTAGATTCAGATATCGTTGTGTACGAAGTGGAATTCTAGCTAAGAGAGTTTATACAAACTCAAATTCATCATGGAAGCTATGTAGAATATCAAATCATAAAAAAGGAAAAAAAGAAACAGTTGTACCCAAAAATAAAAGTTTTTTTTTTTCGGGCTCAAAATAAGAGACTGTCTTTTACAATAAAAGTATTCAAATAAGAAGATCCAACCTTATGGCCGATACAAGATACGTAAAAAGATAAAAAAAAAAAAACCTAGAACTTTCAAGGAGAGGCATTAGTGCTTAGACAAAGAGACTTCCCTGTATGCCGCAACATCAAGTCGGAACCAATCTCTAGTTTTGCCTCCATGAGCAGAAAGGACCATTGATCTAGTTTACTGAGGGAGCTATGTTTTATCAGTGTCTATCGTGATAATATCAAATTTTGCAATGAAACAAATATAACACCATAAGAAAAATGGCTTCTGGCAACTAATTTTTCAATCGCTAATAGTTGTTTCTCCATCGCTAATAGATTTTATCGACAAAATTTCAGTCGGTTAAAGTCCGTTACAAAAAACTGCTAAAAGATTAGTGATGGAATAATGCGATCCTTTTGGTTAGAATCAAACTTTTATCGACGAAATTAATTACTTTTAGCGACAGACTTTTTCATCGTTAAAGGCATTTTCTAGATTTTATATTTTCTTGAAAAATAATTTGAAAAGACTTTTAGCAACGAAATATCATCGTTAAAAATCTATCCCTATAGGTGGCAGATTTAGTGAGGGACAGTCGTCGCTTTAGGTCCGTCACAAAATATAAAAAAAGATTTTAGCAACAGATAGTCCGTCACTAAAAAGGCGTCCCATATCTGGTTAAAGTACTTTTATCGACGGGATATCTAACTCTAAAAGTCCATCGCGAAAAATAATTAATTTTTTTTTTCAAAATCCAGATTTGCTTCCTATAATTAAACTCACACAATCCATTTTCAACCCTACTCATTGAATCCATCAACCATTAACTCTATCAACCAATTCATCCATGAATTCAATTAATATCTATCTACTTTAACACAAATATATACACCGTCACATAGGCATTTGTCTCCCAACTGACGGGACGAACACGTAACAAATTCGAAATCATCAAAAGGGACCAAGAAGGGAGGGGACTGAAATACTCAAGAAGGGAAGGGACTGAAATCGAGGAGGGGAGGGGAACAAACACGCTAGGCTCAAATATTTTCTTAAAGCGTATCATGCTTGTCATCATCCTTTTATTCACCACTTGTTTTATTGATATCGGGTTGGGAAGCATTTCCTTACATTAAAAGAACTTACATGAAATTTGTTAGTAATTGTATATTAACACTTAACCAATTAAAGGTTGACTTGATAAATGTGAACATATTTGTCCCTGAAGAGCAAACATAGATCTAGCCACATCATTTACAATACAGGCAATGTAATCCAGGTCAAACTCTTCCTATGGGTTCACTCTCTCGGTGTGTGCAGTACAAGATGACCGCATCACGACACGTGCAAGCAAGTTGGTACCGCGTACACGCTCTTTCTTTAGATCAATGACACCATGTGTCGATTGTACCACAACTTCAATGCCTCGTCACTTGTGCCCGAGAAGCCGTATGATTGACCAAAAGCACGCTTAGACGACAACATCTCAGCAAATGTAGCCTACAAATCAAGACAAAATATAAAGAGTTAATGCATGATCAACTGATAAGCAATGAAGACATACAAAATTTAAAGATAAAATATTATATAGAACTTACATCAACATGCATCCTTTGAAACCTCGAAACAAACTCTCCAGCATGATGTTCTTCATCTTTATCCTTTCTCAAATTGTGGATATTCTGGCTTGATAAGCTTGCACCTCATCCTCATCCAAATGCGGGTTCTCAGCCGCAGTCTAGTATTTGACAACCTAATGAGGCACTGACCTTCCTGTGTGAGTAGAATCTTGGTCAGATTTGTTTGTGCTTCAATTTATACTTTTTACCTCCCAATTTGGATCAGTAATCCATTTTTCGACAAGGTTTGCCTACACTGTAGATGAGATCTAATGAGGGGGAAACTGTTTCCACTCATCCATTAGTGCTCCTACTAGTAACATCTTTGTTGCTGGTTCACGTGCATCGTATAGCCACCTGTGATAACTTTATACTATATGGCCAAAAATGGCCGCTCCCCTATAGCTGCTCCGATGATGAAAACCCAATGCCCTCCTGCCATTAAGGTTTAGTGTTAGGGTTTAGGGTTAGGTGTACGGCTTATAGCTTGGCGCCTAGAGTTTAGGGTTCATGGTTTAGAGTTTAGTTTGAGGTTTAGGGTTGGTTATAGGGTTTATGGCTTAGCATTTAATTAGAGTTTAAGGTTTAGGATTTAGTTCAAGGTTTGCAGTTTAACGTTGACAATTTAGGGTTTAGTTCTAGGTTCAGGGTTTAAAGTTTACGATTTAGGGTTGAGGATTTATTTTAGGGTTTACTTTAGGATTTAGGGTTTAAGTTTTACGGTTCAAGTTTTATAATCTATGTTTTAGAGTTTATAAGTAGTTCATTAACTTAGAATTTTATGCAACCCATAGGTTTTAATTTTGTCCAACGTGTGGGTATTGGTCGATCATTACTTTTAATTAGTCATTTGAGATTCTTTTGTGTTGGCACTGCTTTTAATTAATTATATCAGTCAATCATTATATTTAATGGCTTTTAATTTGTAATATGAGGAGTTAATTAATTTAAAATTATGTCCAAACTTTAGCTATTACGTAATCTGTTGATGAGTTTAAAAGGTACATACGCCATGCATCTCAATAATTTCATAATTGCATATTTCTCTACAACCAAATTCAATACAAAAATATATCGCAAAAAAAATATTCACTAGTTAATTAATTGCATACTTCTCTACAACCATATTAAATACAGAACTTCAACACTAAAATATATCACAAAATTCCAAATCACGTACTGAAAGTCAGAGTAGCTGCCAGAGAAAGGGTCGGCAACAACAGAGCTATGGTAACCAGCAGGGCAGAGGCACTGGTGTAGCGTGGTGTGGAGGCTGTCTGTGACATCGGCAGTTGCGCCGGTGCTAGTAGGGGTGCGAAGTGGGAGTGGAGGTGCAGTGGGTTGGGGAAAGAACTGAGAGAGGAGAGAGAGAAAAGAGATAAAAGTGAGAAGCGGCACGTAGATAAGAGAAGGAAGTAGGGTTTTCAAGTTTTAATGACTTTTAGCGACAAATTTTGGCCGTCCGTTGAAGTCCATCGCTAAAGTTCATTTAAAAAAATTGAAATTTATGGACTTTTGCCAATGGAACCAGTCTGTCGGTAAATATTCATCTTCAAAAACCTTCCAAAACATATACTAGGGAAAAAAATTTTGGGGGAAAATTGCAAAAAATTAAATTGTCAACGGATGTTCATTCAGTTATCAATCGTCGCTAAAAACCTTTACTGATAGAAATTCCTATCAATATTGAATTTTAGAGATAGATTTTTACCGAAAAAAATATCCGTGGGAAAAAGCCACTTTAGCCACATAAATACTTTCGTTGCTAGAAGAGGCTTTTTTCTTGTAGTGCTAATTAATCTATACTATATATAAAGCAAAAATTCCTTTTGAGTAACACCTTTTTGGTGTTACATCACCAACTATCTAAAATTGTGACACTTGACACTATGAGAGATTTCTTAAAACATGATATAGAACAAAAATATTAAATAGTAAATACCCTAAGGAGACGTTTGGTTTTTACATTTTAAAATACTTTTATACCATGCTTGATCTTTTAACAAATTTTAAACAGCTTTATTCTTGCACATGGGACCATTTAAAGTTCATTAAAAAAATATAGTCAAAACACATTTTCAAGGCCAAGCTTGCTTTTTTAAAAAATATCATATTATTAATTTCACTTTTACACATGTGTTGCGTATGCCACGATAGCTACCTATCTAGAATGTTGACACTTGATATTTTATAATTTTTTCTTTATTTGAAAAAATGACATGCAAAATAAAAGTTTAGATAATAAATAACAACTTATAAAGATATTTTTAGTTCCATAGTTTAAAGTACATTTCACCGAATGTGATAATAAATACTTATACTTTATGCTTGATTTTTTTTTAAAATAAAGTTCATATTATTAACTTTAGTTTACACATAGCATCGCGTGCATAGTTATGAATCCCGTACCAGAGTGCGTACCGTCTTCTATTGAAACTGGTACCGTCTCAGATTTTGCATCAATAATATACACATATTATACTCATACATTAGCAAACTAAAAAATATATACATATATTTTCTCTCTCACAGCTCCTCTAGAGCTTGAATTACCTCATTTTTCAGCTAAAATTTTTGTTTCCAAATAAGCTGTTTGTTTCCACATAATATTACTTGGAACAAATAGCTTATTTAATTAAATTACGTCCTCTAAAGTTACCTATATTTTCAACTATCTCGTTAGTGAAATGTTACAGAAGAATAATTTGCTTGTTCAAGAATGACATCTTTGAGTTCAATACTAAGTTGTTTGTGTGTGCGTTTGCATAAAAAATGTACAAAATATCATATAAATGAAAAAGTATGATGAAAACTTTCAATTATGAAGTAAATCAAAGTTAAGAAAAAATAAATAAAAAAGCAAAGTTAAAGTCGTGATAAAGATTGAAAACTTATCAAGAAAGAATTTGTAAATTCTAATGAATATTGTGAGGAAGAGGCAATAGAGGTTTTGATCGATATAATACGGTATTTTCTATTTAGTCTATTTATTGTCAATTTACTAAATCTTTTTAACAAATTTTGTAACTTTTACATTTTCAAAGAACCGGCACAAACTGCAATATCTCAGTCGGTACGTAATTTTCGACCGGTATTACCTGTACAGGCCGGTACAAAGCGATATTTTGACCGGTACGAAATGTAAAGGGTTATGGCAACGGTAATAGGCAAAAGTGATAAGTACCGGCCGGTATCGATACAGTATTGATAACTATGATCTCGTGTGCCACACTGACTCGTATTTATTATGCTAATGGTGAGGTCTAATCTGAACCGGTCATATGAGAGACAAAAATGTGGGCTTAATGGAGACAACTTAAGCATTCTTTGTATTTTCATTCCCTTTTTAACGTGAATGTCGTGAACTTTATAAGGAAAATCCACCGGTGGAGGTAGACATGAATGTGGTCTTTTGTTCTTTCAAAGTGAAAAAAAAAGTCTTAAAAATAGTCATTTTTAGTGGCTAATTTCATGGATGAAGTTCAAACTTGAGAGTATCCAGATCTCCCAGTCCTCTCCCGAGTCTCTCTAGATCTTATAACTTGGTCCTGGATGTTGGGTTTATGAGTTGAGTTGTTTAAAAACAAACAAACTCATTTGCCCACATTGCTTGGAAATGTGTTTTGAAAAGGGTTTATAAGGGCAAAGTTGCTTTTACTATATACTTGGTAGTAAGGCTAGAGTGTGCTAGTCCCCATACTACCAGCGTGCGGGTGCGCGAGTTTAGGCCGGTTACTAGGTGCACTTAGCACCCTTGCCGCGGTCACAAAAAACGTGACTTAGTTTTTGAAAAATATTTTGTATTTTTGAAAAAAAATAGTTTTACTGAAAAGGAGTGTGATTTATTTAAATTAAAATTTTGATTTATTCAAATAAATTTCTGGCAGTTTTTTTAAACTGTTACAACTGCTTTTTTTCAACAGTTGTGTTTGTCCAAATTGACACCCTTTCAGGTCTTTTATAAATACAAGTTTTTCAGTTCTTTTCAGATACTGACTTACCATTTTCGAAAAACTCTTTCTTTCTGAAAAAATTGCTATAGCAAAAAACGTACACTGTTTCAAAGAGAATTCCAATGAAAAATTTGTTGTTTGCAGATTCCCAAAGACTTTGTTGTATTCTGGAGGATTGTTTGTCGTTAACCTGTCAGCAAACTCGATTTCGAGTGGGGACAAATAAAGTCTTAAAGATGGCGATCATACTCCTCAAAGTCTTTATTTGTGATTCCGATTCCATCCAATTTTTCAACAATTTTAAGGCTTTACTTTGTTCTGCTTCAATGGATTCGGAATCAATCAAAGTGATGAATCAAGACTTGGTGAAATTAGATCATTTTGATGGCAACAACTATGCTCGATGGAAGGACAGGATGATGTTTCTTCTCACTGCTTTGAGAATTTCGTACATTCTAGATCCTGAATTGTCGCCACCACCAGAGGAACCAAGGACCTCTGCAGAAGGTGTTCCACCAGATGCTGAAAAAATTGAGCGTGTTAAGAATGAGAGGAAGAAATGTGAAGAAGACGAACTTCTGTGTTGTGGACACATTCTGAATGGGCTGTCAGATCGTCTATACGATTTGTTCACCAAAATCAAATTTGCTTGTGATATTTTGAGTGCATTGGATTATAAGTATAAGGCTGAGGAGGAAGGTACGAATAAATACCTTATTGCTCAGTACTTTGATTTTGTCATGGTTGATGATAAACTTGTGTTAGAACAAGTACATGCTCTTCAAGTGATTGTTAATAAGATTCGAGCCCTAAAGATTAACCTTCCAGAGTCTTTTCAAGTGGGGGCTATAATTGCAAAATTACCCCCTTCTTGGAAGGATTACCGGAAGAAGTTGCTGCACAAGTCAGAGGACTTTACTTTGGAACAGTTTCAGAAACACATTCGTATTGAAGAGGAGTCACGCAAACGTGAAAATAAGGTTACTGTTCCGGTTGAGTCCAATGTGCACTATGTGGAAGGGAGCGGATCGCAGTTTAAAAATCTAGGCTTGCAAGTAAGGAAGAATGATGAACAATTTAAGAAGAAAGCTAACCAAGATGAAGAACAAAAGAAGAAGAAATGAAGCTGCTATGTTTGCGGGAAAAAGGGTCACTACGCTAACTAGTGTAGATACTGAAAGGGAAAATCCAATGGAAAGGATGGAAAGGCAAACATGGTAGAAGAAAATCTTGTTGCTATGATTTGTGAAATTAACATGGCAATGAAGAAATCTAATGGTGGTTCGATTTTGGCGCCTCAGTTCACGTCTGCAAAGACAAGTCTATGTTTTAGACATATGAAAAAGTGACTGATGGCCAAGAGGTGAAATGGGAAACCATACTTGTGTCAAAGTTTCTGGCAAGGGAACTGTGGAAATCGACTTCACTTCTGGAAGGAAACTTAGTCTTTTGAATGTACTCTATTTTAACCCGAATTTAGGAAAAACTTAGTTTCTGTTGATTTGCTTTGTAAAAGGGGATTTTGAGTAGCTTTTGAATTTGACAAGGTTATCTTGTCTAGGAATGGTAGCTTTGTGGGAAAAGGGTACTCTTGTGATGGAATGTTTAAGTTAAACATTAATAAAAGTACTAATTCTGCATATATTGTCGAGTCTTCTTCCTTATGGCATGGTCGGTTGGCTCACTTGAATTATGATTTTTTAAAGAACATAGAAATTGGACTTAATAGATTTTAATGATACTTTGGATAAATGCAAAGTATGTGCTAAATCTAAAATCGTTAAGAAACCTTTTTCCTAGCGCTAAAAGAGATTCTAAAATTTTAGATTTAATACATTCTGATATATGTGAGTTAAATGGGGTGCTAACTCATGGACGAAAAAGTACTTTATAACCTTTGTCGATGACTATAGTAGGTACTTATATGTTTACCTATTAAGGTCTAAGGATGAAGCATTTACCATGTTCAAGAAATATAAGGCAGAAGTCAAAAATCAACTTGAGAAGAAAATTAAGGTCCTACGTTCTGATAGTGGTGGGGAGTATTTTTTAAATGATTTTACAGATTTCTGTGAGGACACATGGCTTGATTCATCAAAATTCCGCACCCTACACACCTCTAAACTTTGGGTGGGGGGGGGGGGGGAAGCTTACAGATTTCTATGAGGAAAAACCATTATTTAAGAGAAATGGTTAATTGCATTATAGTTAATGCTAAACAACCTCTAAACTTGTGGGGGGAAGCTTACTCACCGCATGTTATATTCATAATAGGGTGCCTTCCAAAAGGAATAATGTGAGCCTTATGAATTATGGAAATGTAGAAAGTCTGACCTTTCATATTTAAAAGTGTGGGGGTGTTTGGAGTTCCGGGTCCTAAAAGGACTAAGCTTGGACCAAGGGCTATTAGAAGTGTATTCGTTGGATATGCTGAAAATAGTAAGGCCTATAGACTTCTTGATTTAGAGTCTAATGTGATAGTAGAATCTCGAGATGTAGAATTATTTGAAAATAAGTTTTTTTACTGATTATGAAGTCATAAATGATGATTCTCAAGGAAATGGTCCAAACAAACCTTTAGGATTGGAAAGGCAACAACGGGATCAACTTACTGATTCTAGAATTTAGCCAACAGAACCTAAAAAAAGCACTAGAGCAAGGAAAGAGAAAGAATTAAATTCAGATTTTATTTCTTCTCAAAGTATTGTGTTTCTTGTTGAATGTGATAGAAATAATAACGTAATTAACAAGTACCCTATTGTGTTAAATTTGGAGGATGACCCCAAGTCATTTAGTAAGGCTATGTCATCAAGAGATGCACCTTTTTGGAAGGAAGTAATTGATGATGAAATGGACTCAATTATGTCTAATAACACATGGGTACTAGTTGAGTTACCCTAAGGTTCTAAACCCATAGGGTGTAAGTGGTTTTTTAGAAGAAAATACAATTCTGATGGTTCTGTCCAAGCCCTTAAGGCTAGATTAGTCGCCAAGGGGTTTAGACAGAAAGAGGGTATTGATTATTTCGACATTTATGCACCCGTTGCTCGGATAACTTCAATCAGAATTCTCATGGCTTTAGCATCCATTCACCATCTTTATATTCATCAAATGGATGTTAGGACTGCCTTCTTAAATGGAGACTTGAGTGAAGAAGTCTACAATGAGCAACCCGAAAGGTTTATCTTACATGGAAATGAAAAAAAGGTATGCAAGTTAGTTAAATCACTGTATGGGCTTAAACAAGCACCAAAGCAATGGCATGAGAAATTTGATTCGGTTATACTCTCTTTCAGTTTCAAGCATAACATTGTAGATATGTGTATTTATTCTAAATTCACTACTAACTATGGAGTGATAGTTTGCTTGTAGGAACTGATATGGATGGGATAAATGAGACCAAGGAGTATCTATCTTCCATGTTTAAAATGAAAGACTTGGGTGAGGTAGATACTATCTTAGGAATAAAAGTAAGGAAGCATAGAGGGGTCATGCTTTGAATCAATCTCATTACATTGAGAAAATATTAACTAAGTTTATACATCTTGGATTTAAAGAGTTTAGTACTTCTTTTGATCCAAATACAAAATTAGCGAGCAATTCCGGTAGAGCAGTAGCGCAACTAGAATATGCTAGTGCTATGGGTAGTTTAATGTATGCTACGCATTGCACAAGACCGGATATTTCTTTTTCTGTTTGTAAATTTAGTAGATTTATTAGTAACCCAAGTGTAGAACATTGGAAGGCTATTGGCCGAATCTTCGGTTACCTTAAGAGAACCATGGGATTCACATTGTTCTACAATGATTATCTGGCTGTATTAGAAAGATACACCGATGCAAGTTGGATGACGAGTGTGGGAGATAATAAGTCCACTTTTGGTTGGGTATTTACCCTAGCAGGAGGAGCAATTTATTGGGCAAGCAAGAAACAGACGTGCATATCTCATTCCACTATGGAATCCAAATTTATTACTCTTGCAGTAAGTGGTAAGTGAGCAAAATCGATTAGAAACTTGTTGTTGGATATAAAGTTATTGCTTAATCCTATGCCTCCTATTTATGTTTACTGTGATAGTGAAGATACTTTATCAAGGGCATATAATTGTACATATAATGATAATTAAGTCTAGACATATAAGTCTACGACATGAATTTGTGAGACAGTTGATACAAGATGGTGTTATAACAATTGTTTACGTGAGGTCAAGTAAAAAACTTGGCAGAACCTCTTACAAAAGCTTTGTTAAGGGAGCTAGTAAGACTGACATCTTATGAGATGGAGCTGGAACCTATTGAATTAATCACCAGTAATGGTAACCCGACCTAACACTAGAAAATGACTAGTCGTAAGGTTTAAAGGGTAAAAACAAGTTATTGATGTGTGATTGTTAGTACTATTAATGGCGAGCGCCTAAATAATCAAGTATTCAGTACTGTCTGTTATGATTTGGAGGTTGAGAGTTTTCTCTTTATGAAGTATGAGACTATTTTGTAATGTGTTCTATAACGGAGACACATCACATAACTTCACCTATATGAACTTAGAAGTGGTAGCGCTTCTTATGAAAGTTTGTGTTTACTTTCTAGAGAGTTCATGAAACAAGATATAGCACAAGACCATAATAGTGCTAAGTTGACTAAGAATTTCTTGTCGAAGCAAGAAATTTGTATGAGTGTAATAGCTCCAGTTATATAATAAAGAGTAGCTAGTTTAAAACTGAGGCCACTAGTAACTCTTATAGAATTTTGAGCTATTCGCACTAACGAAAAGTTTAAATCGAAAGATACATTTATGAATGCATATTAGTTTTTCGTATGTCTTGGCTATAGTTGTTTTCAAACAAGTGGGAGATTGTTGGGTTTGTGAGTTGAGTTGTTTGAAAACAAACAAACTTATTTGTCCCACATTGTTTAGAAATGAGTTTTGAAAAGGGTTTATAAGGGCAAATGTGCTTTTATTATACACTTGGTAGTAAGATTAGAGTGTGTTAGTCCTCATGCTACCCGTGTGCGGGTACGCGAGTTTAGGCGCGTTTTGGCACGCCTGCCGCGGTCGCAAAAAACATGACTTATTTTTTGAAAAATATTTTGTATTGATGTGTGATTTTTTTAAATTCAAAATTTGATTTATTCAAATAAACTTCTGACAGTTATTTTTCAACTGTTACAATTGTTTTTTTCAACAGTTATGTCTGTCCAAATTCATACCCTTTCAGGTATTTTATAAATACAAGTTTCTCAGCCCTTTGTAGATACTGACTTATCATTAAAGCCTTAAAGACAGCGATCACGCGTCTCAAAGTCTTTACTTGCTATTCTGATTCCATCTAATTTTTCAACACTGGATTGCTATTCTTCAATAAATGCCGGTCCAAGGCTTCCAGAGATTGGAGCTCAAATACAAGTCTGATCCAACTTAGGGTTTGGTCGCCTTGAATAGGCACACACAGTTGGCAGAGATGTAGAAAGGTGAACGTGTGGACTTGCTTCAACTTGAATATTGACTTGTTTCTCAAGGCAAGAGGCTTTGAACAACACTTTGGTAGTTTATGTGGTGGAAACCCTTAACCAAGAAAATGATAACCAGTGCCGGTCCAAGGCTTCCAGAGATTGGGGCTCAAATACAAGTCTGATCCAACTTAGGGTTTGGTCGCCTTGAATAGGCACACACACAGTTGGCAGAGATGTAGAAAGGTGAACGTGTGGGCTTACTTCAACTTGAATATTGACTTGTTTCTCAAGGCAAGTGGCTTTGAACAACACTTTGGTAGTTTATGTGGTGGAAACCCTTAACCAAGAAAATGATAACCAGTGTATCATTGATGACGAACCTTCTTGCTGCTTGAGATATTGAAGTTAAGCAGCAAAAAAGTCGCTACGGACAACTTACTTGAAACTCGCCCAACAAATTCGAGGCCACAAAGCCCAGAACCAAACAAGAGTCCAACCAAAAAGAGCCCATAGGAGAGAAGCTAGGTAAGATAATTCTTTTAAGGGAGCCTAAGAGATCGATAGGTCACATAATCTTTTTAAAGTCGCCAACGCACCCGCTATGAATTCTTTTAAGGGAGCTTAAGAGATCGATAGGTCACATAATCTTTTTAAAGTCACCAACGCTCCCATTATAAACTTTTGCTCTCGCTTCGGCCTTTGTTCAGCCCTTTCACGTTTCTACGATCATATGCGCGTTAACTTTGTCACACCTACGCACTTGCTGTTGCTCACGCTCCACAAAGCGGTGACTTAACTTCCAAGTTTAGACATTGCAACAGCGAAAGGGTTCAAGCCAGTTAAAACCTAGTTTTTGTGAATGAAATCCAGAAACACAGCCCGCCCCGGGGCCAACCCACACACTGAAAAAACAAATGAAAAGAAGACACTGTTCATCAATCAAGAATGATATGATAATGCAGATGGTGATATCGATAAGGCTGGGCCTGACTGTTTCGACCTCCAATAATTTGGGTGGGCTTGGCTGGGACGCCAGGAAACGAAGTTTCTACGTCTAGGCTTAAAGCTTGGCTTAAACTCTGACCAATCCTTTTACTGCCTGCTGCCCTACCAATGGACTTCCATTGTCCCCCAGAATGTGGTTAGCAGTTAGGGACATATTTTCAATTGCTATGCAGGCTGGAGTTTAATAATGAAAGCAACAGAAAACATGCATTGAACTGAGCCCATTCCTACTGCAAAATCTTGTACCTTATCTGCTCAACACCGTGGGATGGCTATACCAGGTCGCCACAGCAGAGCTCTGTAACCGATATGCCCGTAATTTCTATAACAGTTATCAGAAATTGGTTATAATTACTAGCATCTGAGGATACAAGAAACCTCCAAAGTTGGTGTAGTTTGCTCCACACACGCGAGTGCTCGAACAAACACGTACAGACCTGGCAGGTGCCTCAGCCCTAATCCGGGACCATGCAGCCCGATGGGTGGTGAGTTGCTTCCGCCTCCCGCAGCCTTCAGAACACAGGCAGTCATATAGCGGAGTGGCAGACAGTCCGTGATGGACTCGAGTTAGCTTGGAATCAGAATCTCACATATATATTATAGGATGTGGACAATAAAAGAATCGTCACTTTGTTACTATCTCACGAATCACCCCACCCCTTCTGTTGAAACTTTGATTCTTGATTGCTGGGCACTCTTTAGATGCACGTGGCTTGTGCGCCGTGTATATAGAAAAACCAACCTTCTAGTGTACTTAATGGCCAAACAGGCGGGCGATATCAACAAAACGGATACCCATATTGCAATCATGAGTCAATTTTTTTTGTCACACCTCCTGTAATTTGATGCTAGTAGGAGAGCCACCCCACGTTGTGTGACTCAACTTTTTGAAAAAAAGTGAAACATCTCCTGATTTTCTAAGAAAAGAAAAGAAAAAAATCTTCAATACAAGATATCTCATCCACTGGAGATGCCGAAAAACCAATTGTGACTTTTCCAACAATACAATTGAGCATTTCCAACTTCAACAACCCAGCTAGGACCAAAATTTAAGAAGCTATATCTTTTGTGATCTGTTCTACTCTGTATACCCTCCCTATTTCGAAATAAACATGGTCTGTGGATTTGCAGTCCACGTATGCAGGAAGATCATAAATAGCATGTTCTGGTGGACCATAAAAGGCTAGTCATCAATCCGTGCATCGATGTCTCATTTACTACAGCCGCACTCTCTGTAGTGTACTTTGCTGGCTCCTCCACGATATGTCTTTGATAGGAACCGTATAAGAACAGAACTTTAAACTTGAAGTTCCGGTTATCAAAATGAACCACATACCAGCTCATTCTATAATATCATAAAACGCCAGAGAAGAAGTAATAGCCTGTAAAGAAGAAAAAAGAAGAATTTAAGAGTGCATAAGATACCAAGCATGGTAGTGACATTGATGACTTCATTTTCCCTTGTAGTAAACTGTTGAGAACCAAGATCACGCAGTCCAAATTCTTCAACAAACAGAAAACAATGAGATATGTTAGAATTCAAACCCTTATCAAATTAGTTGCAATCGTTGAATTTTGAAGTTTTGGTTATCATCTAAAAAGTGGTAACCGACTTTGACCTTATGTATGAAGCTTTGGATTATCAGTCACCTACCTGCCAACTTTGATTGAAGATCAGGAGGCTACCAAACCGACTCAAGAACTTGGAAGAAAATGAAGATAAGGAGATTTGGAGGCTGCCGACTCATGGACTTTGAAAATAGTTGTATTTGAAAATAGTTGTAATATTTGACTCATATGTATAGGTTGCCGACATACTCCTTATATATATATAGGAGCTGATCCGTTGATAGCGTGGGCAACCATTGCGCTCACTGGACTATCCCTATTCAGATATGCTCGTAGGTTATCCGACGGTCTCCACTGGCTCAACTTTTTCTTCCGCCTTCGTTCGACCCACTCATGCCATTCAACCACTAGGAGGTTATGAAAAAAGGCATCCACCAAAAATACGCTTGGATACTCGTTCAGCCGCCCCGGCCCCTTTCCTTCAGAATCTCCACGTAAGTAGAGATGACGCCGTTGTCTAACCAACTCCCCGGAGCCAGGGAGGACAGTTCTCCCCATGAGCAACAGTAATCCATGCCCTCCGGTTGATTCACATTATATAACGCTTTGTCCCGGGGGAACCCGCTAAAATACTGCTCTCTGATAATTTGGCATTTTTGCGACTTTAGGGGCTTCAATGGATGCCCTTTGGGATATTGCCCTCGGGGGTCGACTGGCGGATCTTGCACTCCTTCGGGGGGGTCGATCGGGGGATATTACCCTCCTTTCACAACAGATGGTCCCGCCCACGGGACAATGGGCAGTGTCTCGGACAGACTGGTGTTTTCAAAATCCTAGTCCTGCGTGACTTGACTCTGAGAGAGGGGTTGGGGTTCCGAGTCTAGAAGTAAAAAGAAGGAGGGCGCACTGTACTCTTCCCACGGCGCTTGAGCTAGGCCCATGGTGCTTGGCGATCCCCAATCACCACCCATTCCTGGTACAGAGGGACCACCATATCCGTGGCTCACTCCCGAAGTCTGTCCCGATGGATCACCGTATCCTGAGGGATCATAAGGGGGCTGCCACCCCGGTTCCCCCATTCCCCAGTTGACGCCCGAAGGCTGTCCGGATGCTTGGCGCAAAAAATTCTCGCACCCATACACCGACGCCTCACTAACGCTTCAGCCTTTTGGCGAAGCTCCTCGCCCATTGCATCCACCAGATCCTTCCGCTCACTCAACTTCTGGAAGAAGGAAAACAAGGCATTAACCTACATCCAAAGAGTATAATAATAAGTAACTTCATACACACTTAGAATCATCAAGTTCAATTAAAAGCACTGGTTGGGCAACTTACCAGATTGTATGCCATCTGCTCATCGATCTGACCCCTATGGTGGTACTTCTCTCCGCGTTCAAACCTTACTGGAGCTACTCTCTACCACTCATTGTACTGTTCGATGCTGATCACGAGGTCAGGCTCCACACAATGGCTGCCAGCGTGTCCTGCCAGGAATCCCAAACCTCAAGTTCTCGTGCGCACAAGTAGTGTGCATTCACCTTGCCAAACCGTCCGACACCCGGTGGGTTCCTGTTACCCCTCATATCTGGCGCATCAGCTGGCAACCCCTGCAGGCACTCAAAATGCCACAAGCACGATTTGGTAGCTGCCACTCTGCAACCTCAAAGTGGATCAGGGGTGTGCGTTGTAACTCGGAGAGCGTGAAGACAAACGACTCCCCCACCCGTCGCGCCAAACGTTTGTACGGTGCCCATCGCATCTGGCCCGGAGATTGAGAGTCGAGCTCCCCCCGATAGTACGTAATGTTGTGATAGGGATCGTCTCTCCTCGGGTAGTGGCTGTCCTTCCGGCTGTACTCCCAGGCGCACAACCGAGGCCACACATTATCCATTCCGTCCCTATGCATGGGTGCGCCGTAGCAAGGTGTTCATAAGACCACACCTGAGAGCAAAGACAAATTAAATAAAGTATCGTCAAAATTTATTGTCGATTCAACCAAAAAAAACGAGCATGTAATCAAGATTTGTATGATATACCTGCAATAGCGAGAGACACGCACATATAGCTTTGGAGTCGGCCCTCGTTGCCTTGTGCAATGCTCGGTACAGGTACGCAAGAGTTGCTGCACCCCAGGCATAATCCCCAACCTCCAGCAGGTTACCCAACAACGGTAAATATTTGACGCTGACCATATTCTTCGACGTTGTTGGGAACAAAATTGCCCCCATCACCCACAAGAGGAAAGCTTGTGTGTACAGCACAAGCATCTCGTCCGTGTAGTTTTCTGGCAGAACCTTGTAGGTTTCTACTAACCACTTCAACTTGATACCACCAGTGCTAAATTGATCCTAAGGTATCGAAGTAAAGAAGTCCCTAGCGGTTTTCTTATTCGTTGCTTTCGACGGAGGAGCAATTACCGGCCGTCTCGTCACCGGTAACCCTAAGATGAACCCTACATCTTCTAGGGTAATTGTCATCTCTCCAAGAGGAAAGTGAAACGTATTCGTTTCACTTCTCCACCTTTCAACAAGGGCACCTATTAAGTGCCAGTCAAGGTGTTGAAAGATTTGCCCATGCATGAAAATCTCAAACCCAATCTCACGCAGTAACCTTTTCTGGTATTTGTTCAACTTTCAGGCTTTGAAATTATCGGACACTTCTACTGTGTTGAGAAGTGCTCTTTCCTATGAAATAATAAATACAATTTAACCAAAACCCCCGGTATACAATGTTCGTAAGAATAAGAAAGTTGATAAAATAAGTGTCTTACCCCACCATCCCATAAGAGCGTACTGACATGGTTTGCTTTGTCGTATAATACGGAGGTATCTTCTGGTCCAGGATTAAAATCTATTTTTTACAACTGAAATTATGGAAAACGGCAAAATTGGAAGCGTAAAAATTCTCAAACATACAATGCTAGCATGTGCTCACATAAGTTGACATGTTGTATATATGTATGTAAATATATACAAACAGACACGGAATCGGATTTTGCAAGTGAAATTACATGAACAAATAATAAACAATACACATATATTGACAAATGCTAGCACACTCAACCGCATACGTATTCAAAACCATGCATAAGCCGCAATACTCATAACAACTCTAGATTATGAATGAATAAAGGATTGGTTTGTGAACTTACGTGATTGATGAGACGATTAAAGATTTCTTTGGAAGAAATTGCGCAGATCTACTTGCCAACGCCGCTAGAAAAATTGTGAGAAGAAAGAATGAATGAGTTTCGAAGAAATAATGAATAAGAGTTTCGGAGTAGGTTTGTGTAAGGGTCAAGTCCGCTACATAGTATAGCGGACGGAAACCGTCAAGTTGTCCGCTACACTGTATCGCGGATGGTGGGATAAGGACAAAACAACAGTCATGTCGCCCCAGGACCGGTGTGACAACTGTCAGGGGGTTGCGGATGACTTGACTGTGAAGCGGATGACTTCCAACAACTTTTTGACTGACACGACTGACACAATTCCAGACTTGTCTGTAGCATTAATTCTGCACACACGTCCGCTACACCGTATAGCGGACAATATTACCTTCCTACTTACCTCCTTCAGCACAATTTTCTTCTCCTTCAGACTCGCTTCTATTTTCAGCTCCCTTCAAGTTTCGAGTAACACTTGCTTCAAGCTTCACTCAAGCAAGGTAAGTTTGTAAATGGTGAAGTTTTCTTTATGGATTGACTGATAAAGTATAATTTATTTGTTTGGATAATAAAGTAAAGATTTTTTTATGTTCTAGAAATTTGTCACTCTAAGTGCTATGCCGGCGGCCAGTACAGCGCCGCGAAAAGGGAAACAAACGCCGTCGTAGGCCTACACGGCGCTATGGGACCGCCGCCTTTACTCGCGTTTCGGTAGACCTACGCCGGCGCTTGCAACGGTCTATACAAGCGATCGACCGCCCCTAAAAGTTATCCCTTATCCGTTTTCTAATGTTACCAATAGCAGCGGTCTGAACCTATGCCGACAGTATAGAGCGCCGGCGTAGGTAAAATTTTAAATTCTTATATATTTGGGTTATATAGCAAAGCCAGCGCCAAAAACTGTCGCGATAGATATAGTTTTTATTTTATGAAATTGCTGAATAATTGAATCTATGGCAACGCTCCCTTGCGCCGTTATAGGTTTCATTTTTCATTTGTTTTCTTTGAATGTATGGACTTTTGCAGACACATTTGACCGCCGGCATAGGCCTATTTTAGATTTTTTTTAAAAATAATTCACTTATGCTGGCAATACTAACCGCCTCCATAAGTTGTCACCCAAAAAAGAAAAGGAAAGCAAAATGCCAGACAACGCCGACATTGCCAACCTCCCGTACATAGATATGTTTTTTTTCTTACATTGCTTTTTCTAATATCATATAGCTAGTAAAAATCAAATGCAAGTTAATTCTAAATTAAGGCTTGATTAGTCACAAAAGAACCACAATCAATTCAAATCTAGAATAGTAACACATGTTTGTCTAGAAATAACAAGTAGAAATAACAAGCGAAGTTAGAGACTTTTTACAAGTTTGTACAAGACGTAATAAATCCTCATGCATATTTTCAAATCCACCTGGTAGCTAGGTGCCCATGAACACGGTCAACATTAACCACCAAGACCGAGATTAATCCATTTGCATTCACTTTTTGGCAACAACCTGATACAGAGGTAACACATGTTAAACATATAGAATAAGAAAGGAATATTACATCTGCTAGTCTCTTCGCACTTTAGATATGTTTAACAAAGAATATGTTCACATATTAAACATAAATAGCCATCTTTGAATCTCATTTTATGCTTGTTATTCTTGAGTTATTAGGCAAAAGCTTTTAGAGAATATTGTTACACTTGCATAACCGTCACTTTCCATAATGAAATCCCGAGAAAGCTACCAATTGATCAGCAAGTAAAAAAGAGGTTAAAAGTTAGATTTTGCGAAAAAATTACCAGAAAGGTAGAGAACTAGGACTGTCCTTGATTCTGATGCATGAGTTGATCAACAACTTCTTCCAGTTTTGCCATTTTTGCCTTGACTTCATCCGTCTCTTGCACTTGTGTTTTGAGAGAAGTGATTTCCTCAGCCATTTGTTGCACTTGTTCAATGTTTGCCTGTTGGTGAGAGGCCAATTTGTTCACACGAGTCGCCATCCACCCCATCGCCCTTACTCTACCGTGTCGCTCTTTGCCCAAAACTTCAGAAAGGATATCAATTTCACAGGCGCCATCTTCAGGTAGCGAGGCTTGTTGGAGTCTTTGAATTTCAGCCTGCAAGCTCAATTAAATCAGTTGTGTTAAACATATATAAACACAAACATGTCCTCCTAAACTAACCATCACAGTCCTTTTTGCACTCAGTTGAGGCCTCAAGAATCCTACAAATCTTTACCCAATAACTCACTGAATCAGAGACACAAAGGAGAAGAGAGACAGATTGTGTGTGTCATAAAATAAGCAGATCCTTGATTAATAAGCTTATCTAAGGATGGCTAGAAGTTCCATCTTAGAGGAGCGACAAATGAGCTCAAATGCAAGTCAATCTCAGGTTCTAAGATGCAAATCTAATCAGGAAAATAATTGGTTTAGTAGCCAACATTATGCATGCTAACCTAGAACAAGGTGAAAAAATGATCAACAAAAGACGTAAGCTGAACCATTCACACTAATGCAACATATTAGGCAACCAATTTCTACTACTTACAATTTTACTACGAGCCTGGGGAATGAAGCCTCCTCCATTTTTCTCATTTTGTCTTCGAGACTCTATCCACATGGTAGCTTTAGCTGGTGGGACCTTATACTTCTCAAACTTACAAAAAGAACACAATATAAGGTATAAACAAAGCAAATTTGTGAACTTAGTTGTGGGTATTAAATATGCTAAACCAGAATGGAAGTATGTTACATGTTCCCGCCTCTTCTTTGCAGTGGACTTGCGGCCTAAAGTATGTGGATACTTCTGATTCAATGCATGCAGGCTGTTATCTTCTGCCTCTTTCTGGAATATAAGTATCATAATTAGTACATATATTAGTGAAGCATATGCACTAATAATCAGCATCTATTAATACGTGATTGCTAAAATTTATGGCAAAGTAACAAGAACAATTCTACAAGATTGATATTTCAGAACCCAAGGAGTAAGTGATGAACGATGTTACATCCAATAACAAGTAAAATTTCACTGCTAGACTTGTGAACATTAAATGTAAAAGGATTTATAGAACCTTGAACTAGATTGTACACAAGCTAGTCTTTGCTAACATGAGATTCTCACTGGTTTACTTACTGTAAAACATCCCTGCCAAGGGCCTCTATCACTTTCAGAGGAGTTAGTTAACAAAAAATTACAAACAAATCGTCTATGTGACTTCCTTAAAGTGTAAAAGCAAAAGCATGCATCCGACAGAATCAAACAATAAACATAATGTACCTAGGACATTCTAGTAAACCAGTTTCCACCTGGCTATCTTTGGTTCGGTTACTTTCAAGGCATTCCATGCATAATGATAGTATACTAACCAGTAGGATTAAGAATCCACATGACCTTGTCTGGGACAGCAGGGTTAGCAAGTGAACAGGTGGTCCTCAAGATTGAGAAGTGCAGGGGTTTAAGCAATGTTGGGATTCGAATGACGCTCCAAAATAATCTTAGAGACCTTAGCATCCTTATTGTTGATAATAGTGTAGTATGTACACTAATAAGTAACAAGGTGTGTAGCTGATAATAAGGTATCAGTATCAAGAATATACCTGCACGTCAACATCCTGCCAATAAGTAACCAAGGTGTTCCACTGGTCCCTATCAACCCTAGACTCTTTTGCAATTTTCCTCTGGGATCCTGGAATGTCATTTGGATTGAAATATTGCTTCTTTACTTTACATTTCCAATCCCTCCATTTCTTGTTAAGGCTAGTCATGATAGCCTCCTTTGCAAGCGGATGATCTGTGGTGAATCTTTTCTGCAAGTAAGAACAAAGGTGTCCACCAATTAGCTTATGAAGAAAGAGTTGGCATGATTAAAGCAAGACCTAAGCCTAGAGATCAGCCACTGATTTAGCACAATGTTCAATTGATATGTAATGCCCAACCTCACTTGACAGTATTTAAGATACTGAGACAACAAAAATTCAAATATGTCACAAGTAGCATCACAATAAAATAGGCAACCAATTGCTTCAGTGGAAAAGAAGTACGTTCAAATGAAGGACCCTTACCATGTCTAAGCTCAAACAGCCTATGAAAGTTGCAGACTCTAGCCCTAAAACATAATTTCTTCAGCTTAAGCTGAACATTTCAGCTTAAAATAGAACATTACAGCCTATGAACGTTCAGCTTATATCAATGTGAAAACAGCTTAAATCTGCTCTATTTGTTTCCACCAATTTACTGAGTCTAGCCATGAAGCTTTTGTCTTTAAATTCCTGTATTGAACCTGAGAAATGAGGACCATCCATTAACTGAGTTCTAGTGTTGAGTATGGTTAGAACTGGTGGTCCAAATTTCTCTGGGAAATTGACAAGCAATGAAGACATGCTCGATAGTCACTTGGTGAATTGTGCAGAAAGTGCAGGTACCTGTGTTAGCACAAAACTTAAGACTTTTTAATCGCCTTTGAGTGTACATACTCAATTGAACTTTACACAGGGGAATGTACAAGACTTGAAAGAAAAGAAAAAAGGATATATTTTAGGCAAAGGCCAGTATATTTAACCTTGCATGTCACGGAATGCGCGCATGTTGAAGTGTTGAACTGCTAAGAATCTTATAGTATGCTTAATAAAGAATTTTATACCTCAATCTCTGACCAAGCTGAATCCTTGTAGTTCTGTGGTAGTGAATTCCAGTCATGGTAATTGATTGGTAAAAGATTGGAGACGCGTGCGACACACCCAACAAAAGAACCGAGCTCATCGTTTGCTCCTGTAATCCAACATCCATCATCATCATACCCAACATGGACACGGGTTTCCCTTGCTCATGTCCTTTTTCCCATTGTGGCCCCCGTTTCTTCGAGGACCTAGTACCTGAAAAAAAAACATACTAGACAAAATTAACCTTGTAATTATGAAACTAGTAGCAAACATAAAGCATATACCCTACCTCCTTAACTGCTCTTTAGACTTTTTCTTAATTTTATGAATTTAGATCAATAAATGCGTAGAGAGACCCTTTGATCATGGTCTTATCAAATTTTCAGTCAGCTTATTGCCATGACAAGTCCAGATCATGGCGGTAGGCTATTTTCATGACAATAGTCCAGATCAGTACATGCAGCGCAATGCTTTTACCTGGTATGTACAAAATTACTTCTCATATTTTTCAAAGACAATTAAAGCTGACAATCAATAATTGGACATGAAGCATAACCACTCTATTCCGTAACCTCTAACCATGCTACCCATTATCTCTAAATGCCCCCATTTTCTACAACTTCCACTTGATCATCTTTTGTAAAATCAAGAACTGCAACAAAGCCAAAAAAAAAAAAAGGAGCTGGGCAAAAACAAAGAAGATTCACTGAGTTATATGAAACCTGTCATTATGCTTCATTAATCAGTGAACTTTTCTTTTTCAATGTTTTGTTTTTTGGCTTTTTGGCCAATAGCAAGTACTTCTCTGTTACTTTGCAGTTCTTTTCTTGCTAAGAAGATAACTTTCACGTGTAACTGTTATGGGATTAAAGCTACTGAAATTTTTGGGTTCTCATAACATACATCCATGTGAAAATCTCTGTATTAGTTTGGTCTAAGACATAATAAAGCACTAACCGGAAGTGGACCGCTCTTGATTGGTTAATCCTTCAGTTGCTACAACAGTCTCAGGATTAGCCTCCTCAACATCTTGCAAGGCCTCAGTATTCATCTCGATATCACGCCTGTCATCGGCATCACCAAGTGAAGTCTCTAAGTGTGTCATCCCCCTATTGCTGCACGCAGCCACCTCGCGTCGTTGGTTCTGGCGCCGACAAACCATAGGGATTCTGTACATCCAATTGTTACAAGAAAACATTTCTAACGATATAGATCAAATTATTTGCATCATTTAAATAGCATGCATGCAAAAGACAGGATAAGTTATCAAGTTGGATTAAACAATTTAAGTCTGAATTTAAATTTAAACCAAACAACGAAAAACAAATATGAAACTAAAAAGTTGACACATAGACAATGTTCCAAACATTTTCATAAAGCAAAATCAATCACTGCTTGTTGAGTTATCATCAATCTCCATATCTTCCTCTTCCTCTTCCTCTTTGTCTTGCACGTCCTCATCATCAATGAAAGTATGCAATCTCCGTCTTTTAGTCTCACGGTTAACGGATTTGCCTTTTATCTGCTTCTTCTTCCTCTTCTATGGCAAATTCATTGGCAAGAAAGATTGCAATCAAAAGTTGGGGCTACTTGGGTGAAACAACGAGACATGAGATATGATATAGTGCTTACTTAGGACAATGGTATATGGTCTCCAACACAAAGGCAGAACAGTTCTAGCAAAGGGACACCCAAGCCAAAAAAGTACCCTTCTATTTATGTGAAAGAATCCAGAGTTTGTGCAGGTAAATACGTAGAAACAAGGGAGCAAACTAGCAATTATTCCTCCCTCCCCGAGCAATTACTTGTGTGGAGAAAACAAAGCCAAACTGTTGCTTTTTCTCAACTAATTTCCAGAAACAGGTTCCAACCTAACATATCAGCTCAGCTATAGTACTTTTTTTTAATGCAGAAGAGTACAATTAAAGTGTAACTCCAACGCAGAGAAATAACTTACCATATAATGTTGTTAATTGGACAATCGAATGCAAAACTTTGTAAACATCATAGAAACAATCAATTGTACATCAATTTGCTTGGGTGAAAGAAATAGATACCTAATTAGATGGAACCCCAAAGTGTGATCAATCCGAAAGCAAATTGAAGAATCCTTTTAGAATAGCGTTGGGACTTCAGTTCTGAGAGGGAGAAGAGAAATTCAGCAAAATACTATATGTTTCCTGGGCACACATACAGCATGGGCTCATGAACGCACACCTTTGGCCAATTTGATTCGTGACATATATCTTCTGCCGGCTGACTTCACGGTGCCTGTATCTTCTGCCGGCTGACTTCACGGTGCCTGTATCTTCTGCCGGCTGACTTCACGGTGCCTGTAGTGTTCCACTGTGAGCTAAATCAGAAAGCACCCATTCCGGAGACCAATGAGGGTCTTCAACCAGAGTAAAATCTTACCACGAAAAGGCAGAACCCTTCTAGATCTTATACTCCAGGCTAGCGAGGATCTTCTTTCCCCTTTACTGAGCGGAAAAGAAAGATCTCTTCTGTTACAACACGGCAAAAGGAGAGAAAGAAGGGATTAATGGAGAATGGAGAAGAGAGAGAGGAAAGAGCGGGGAGAGAGAGAGATGGAGAGCCTGATTGCGTCGTGTGAGAGACTGAAAGACGAACCAGAGAGTCATGCGTTTAGTGGAGGAAAACATAAATAAAATTAAAAAAAGAGAGAAGAAGAAAAATCGAATATAAACCAGCATTTTTCTATGCCAACAGTCAATGAGCCGGCTAAAACAATTGGACCGCCGGCATAGAACATGTTTTGGCGCTCATATTTTGGGGTCTAAATTTGACCTACGGCAACGCCGGACATGTGATCGCTGGCTTAAAGTGTCATTATAGAACCTACAACAACAGTTATCGTGAAGGCACCATCGTAGTGAATATACCGCAACGCCTTCGCGTGGCCGCCAGCATAGAGCGCTATAACATATCACTTTTTTTTGTAGTGTTGTGATGTTCTACTCTAGATTTTTTGTGATGTTCTAGACATGATGTTTATCAAAAAGGTATAATTTGTTAACTTTAAATAAATCATTATAGTTTAATTCAATTTTTTTTTTAGGTTTGCTAACTTCTGAAAATTTGTCCTATTTAAATTCGAATTTTTGAGATATGTTTGTTATATTTTGGCATGATGAATTTGTCTATTTATCTTAGTAATTTTAATTTGTTATGTTCAATAAATTAATAATTATTAATTTGGAGACACTTTTGAGATTATGTATATGGTATGTTTGTCATCCTAAATTGGTCTATTTGCCAAGGTAATTTTTAGGTAATATTTTCAGTTAGAAATATCATTTGATTGTTAAGCGTAGTCTATTTCTACACAGGTCTTGTTTCACAATGTCTGATTTCGTGTCGAGCTCCAACGTCCCCGTAGATGCTAGTGATCCGTATCTAGGACGAACGTTTCAAACATTGGAAGAAGCTGAAGAATGTTTTCGAGCGTATTCATTGAGGGTTGGTTTTGGCATTAGAATAAAGACTACAAGAACAAGCAACGTAACAAAAAAGATATGCTCTCGCTTATACGAGTGTCATAGGGGCAGAAACCCACAGCAAAATGAGACACGCGTAGGCAATGATGACAGTGATGACGAAATAGGATATTCGCGTAGAAGACGGGACTGCTTTGAGCGCACAAATTGCCAGGTCAAGATGTTCGTAAGCTACAAACCCAAGCATGATCATTGGCTTATTACCAGCCTGGAACTGGCACACAATCACCCGTTAGTAACTCCTTCTAAGGTGAGTCAGATGCATCAACACAAGAAGATGGGTAAGGTCGCGAGGAGCCTAATTCACACAATGAGCAATGCGCGAATTGGACCTACTGAGATTGTTAATGTTCTTGCTGAACAGGCTGGGGGAATTCAAAATTTAAACTTTAACACGACAGACGTTCGTAACGCGGTCCGAACCCATAGACGAGCCGCGTATGACCTCAATGATGCTCAATCGACAATGAGCCTATTGAAACGGATGCAGATGGAGGACCCGCAGTTTACCTTCGATTATAAACTTGACGACGAGCATCGAGTTAGTACAATTTTTTGGGTCGACGGTCGTTCGAGGCTAGCTTATAAGCATTTTGGGGATGTCGTGACTTTCGACACCACATACCGTACCAACAAGTACTCGATGCCGTTCGCTCCTTTCACGGGCGTCAATCATCATTATCACTCCATCCTGTTCGGGTTCTTTTGTATGGTTGTTTAGGACGTGGCTGGAAGCAATGAACTTCAAAGCACCCAAATTGATCATCACCGATCAAGATTTGGCAATGAAGAAGGCTATTGCTACCGTCTTCCCAGACACCCGGCACAACTTGTGCACTTGGCACATAAGCAACAAATACCCTGAACGTCTGCATCACGTGTACGCAAAGTATCCAGATTTTGACAAGTGCATTAACAAGTCATTAACGATTGAGGAATTCGAGGAGAGGTGGAAAAAGCTTGTTCGGGATTACTCATTGCAAGACAACGAGTGGCTCCAGCACTTGTACGAGCGCAAAGAGCAATGGATTGGCGTTTACACGAAGAGGTATTTTTCAGCGGGCATGAAAACGACGGGCAGGAGTGAATCTATGAATGCCACGTTCGATAGTTATGTGGGTACAGCTACCAATTTGAAGAGTTTCGTTACATCCGCACAAAAAGCGGTTGCTTCGTTGTTCGTAAAAGAAAGGGCTGCAGACTTTGCAACAACGTACAAACAAAGGAGAAGGTTGCTTGAGACCCCGCTGGAGCTGAACGGTGCCAAAGTCTATACGAAGGAGATCTTCTTGCTATACCAAGTAGAGCTGCGAAAATCGGGACGATACAGTATAAACAAGGTGGCAGAAATGTCTACGCGTGAGTACAAGGTTTATTCGCTCGTGAATGACCTCGTCCCTGAGAAGCTGCGCAGAATTTATACGGTGAGCCATGACACATTGACAGATTCGGTGACATGTGTTTGCAAGAAGTTTGAGTTCCATGGCATCCTGTGTAGACACATTCTGCGGTTTTTCACCCAGAAGAATATCAGGACAATCCCTGATAAATATGTCCTGCCACGGTGGACGAAAGGTGCAAACAGGTTGCACGGTACCATTGCCTTTTCGGAGCACCCGTATACTGACTTTGAAGAATCAGAGACGTTGCGGTATAATCATCTGGTGACAATGTTCACCCGTTTGTCCGTAAAAGGTGCTGCTACAATGGCTGCATATAAACATCTCCTCGAGGTAGCTCAGCAGCAAGAGCCCATCGTCGACCAGTTGGAAGCAGCTTCAGTCAGCAATGCGGTTGACACTGAGCCTACAACGGGATCAGAAGATGACGAGCCGGGGAGGAAGACGACAATGATATCCGGCCTTTGGACCCAATTATATCGCAAACGAAAGGCCGCAAGAGATCTACGCGGATGAAGAGCTCTATTGAACAGGCAACTCAACCTAAAAAGCTGAGAAGGTGTGCATTGTGCAACAAAATGACCGACCATGACAAGCGAAACCATTACAAGGCACTGGGGATAAGTCCAGGGGATTTGCAAGACGAGGAAGAAGATGACGCCGAAGATGAGGAAGAAGCAGCTGCAGTGGACCTTTAGTTTTTTGTATAAGCCATCAGGTATGTTTGATATTTACAATAATGCGTAATATTCTTTTAATGAGATTATCTTTTGACCAAAGACTGGAAGGTTATTTCTGATGGACTTATTAGAGCCGCCATCAAATCTAACTTTAGATTTTTTTTAGTTGGCCCGTCCGCTACACTAGGTGGCGAACGGCGCAGCAGACACCCAAAATTTTAAATTTCTAGAGTGTCCACGGCACAATATAGCGGACAGTCCGCGGCACAATATAGTGGACAACAAAACCCTTGGTATGCCTTATGGCCACTACACAATGTAGCGGACATGTCATACTTCTTTAAATACCAATCAGATCGGCCTTTCTTCTTTCTCCCGTCAAACTTCTCTGTCTCGAACATCTCACCCACCCGCGACCCCCTTTTCGATGACCTTCCTGATGGCTTTTGCTTCGGTGAACAGGGACGTTTCAGTCAGCAGACACTTCTTCAAGGTCATGACGCCTGGGTTTCATACAGAACTTGTAGGCCATCCCTCTTTCTATGTGTTTTCGTGTGTGTTAAAAGTTTTTATCTTTGGTTAAAAACTTACATGTTTTATATTGAATGTGATAGGCCATACCAGTAGCCTTTTGCAGATTGCTTACCACACTTTGGTTCGAAGAAACTTTAACCAGCCGTAAGGGGTCATGGCTTGTTAAAATCAAGAAGAAGCGCTGCCAAGAGCAAATTTGTTTCGAAGAGGGTTGGAGCAATTTCTGCGAGCAGCACGACCTCAATGAAGGGGACTTTGTAATCTTTGAACACAAGGGGCATATGCGTTTTCAAGTGACGATGTTTGACCATAACACTTGTGAAAAAGCTTCCCCCCAATGTTAAACTCTAAGACCTAATTTTGTGTAATTTGAACAACTTAGTAATTTGAAAATTTGTGTTATTTGAACTATTTTAAGGTGTTCTTAATTTAAGGTTGTTAATTTTGCATTAGAAAATTGTGATTATTGATCGTTGATTTTAGGTTGTTAATTGATGACTTTTGATTGTTAATCGTGCATTTGAGATATTGAGGTTGTCATGGTCAGTCATTTGGAAGTCCAAATACAGAAACTCTGATCTCCGACACTTAAAAAAATTTGTTCCCTCTACGTCCACTACACTGTGTAGCGGACGGCGCAACAAAAACTCTCAACGTCAACACTTAGAAAATTTTCTCCCATTTTGTTCCTCCACTTAAAAAATTGTTGTTCCCTCTGCGTTCGCTACACTGTATAGCGAACGACGAAGCAGAAACTCTCAACTTGGGTCTATGGACGTCCGCTACACTGTCTAGCGGACGGAGAAGTGACACTCTCAACGTCAACACATAGAAAATGTTTCCCCATTTTGTTCCCCCACTTAAAATCTTTTTGTTCCATCTAAGTCCACTACACTGTGTAGCGGACGGGGAAGCAGAAACTCCCAACTTCAACACTTAGTAATTTTTTGGGTCTATGGACGTCCGCTACACTGTGTAGCGGATGGAGAAGCAGAAACTCTCAACGTCTACACTTAAAAAAAATTTCCCCATTTTGTTCCCCCCTTTGTTCCCCCACTTAAAAAAAAATTGTTCCCTCTACGTCCGCTACACTGTGTAGTGGACGGGGAAGCAGAAACTCCCAACTTCAACACTTAGTAATTTTTTGGGTCTATGGACGACCGCTACATTATGTAGCGGACGGAGAAGCAGAAACTCTCAACGTCAACAGTTAGAAAATTTTCCCCCACTTAAAATTTTTTTGTTCCCTCTATGTCTGCTACCCTGTGTAGCAGACGGAGAACCAGAAACTCTCAACGTCAACACTTAAGAAAATTTTCCCCCATTTGGTTCCCCCACTTAAAATTTTTTTGTTCCTTCTCTGTTCCCTACACTGTGTAGCGGATAGAGAAGCAGAAACTCTCAACGTCTACACTTAGAAAATTTTCTCCTATTTTGTTCCGCCACTTAAAATTTTTTTGTTCCATCTACGTCCGCTACACTGTGTAGCGGACGGGGAAGCAGAAACTCTCAACATCAACACTTAGTAAATTTTTGGGTCTATGGACATCCGCTACATTGTGTAGCGAACGGAGAAGTAGAAACTCTCAATGTTAACACTTAGAAAATTTTCCCCCACTTAAAGTTTTTTTCTTCCATCTACGTCCACTACACTGTGTAGCGGACGGGGAAGCAGAAACTCTCAACTTAACACAGTAATGTTTTGGGTCTATGGACGTCTTGTAGCGGACGGAGAAGCAAAAACTCCCAACGTCAACACTTAGAAAAATTTTCCCCCATTTGTTCCCCCCACTTAAAAATATTTTGTTCCATCTACGTCCGCTACACTGTGTAGTGGACGGGGAAGCATAAACTCCCAACTTTAACACTTAGTAATTTTTTGGGTCTATGGACGTCCGCTACACTGTGTAGCGGATGGAGAAGTAGAAACTCTCAACTTCTACACTTAGAAATTTTTTGTCTTTGGACGTCCGCTACATTGTGTAGCGGACGGGGAAGCAGAAGCCCCCAACTTCAACACTCAGGAAATTTTCCTATTTTGGACGTCCGCTACACTTTGTAGCGGACAGATATACATCAATAACTAAAAATTTTCCCCCATTTTGTTTACCACCATTCAATCATTCTCAATGAGAGCAAAAAAAAAAACTCTAATCAAAATCTAATCAAATCAACCCAAATCAAATGTCCACTGAGATGGATACAAATCAGTCAAATCAATCAATCAACATCTTCAACACAAATTAACTGATCTCAACACAAATTAAATCACACCAATGACAGCTTTCTAAATAATCACGATTTATTAAAAAAATTATTGTAATGGTACAATGTATACCAGGGGTCCTCATGTTGAGCCGACCTTTCAAAATTTGCCAAGCTATCCTATATCTAAAGCGTTCTACGCATTCTTGACTCCAGGCGGCCGCCCTGAGGCTCTCAGACCTACATATGTAATCCATGTACATGCAAAGGAAGACGCCGCAATCCGAAGTATTATGTTGCTTGGGCCTCCTCTTCTTCAATCGAAAATGAAGCTTTGGCCGCGCCGGTATAGGTAGACCACGGATAGCATGGACCATGGCACAAAATATATTCTGCGAGAAACAGAAAATGGCGTAAGACACGAGTTAACATTTTCAATTGGCAAGTTACAATAAGCATGAAACAACAATCGTAAGATTACCATAGAGTCCAACTGGGCTTTATACATCCACAGCACAGGCATGTGGAGGGTATCGTCGTGGAGACTGTCGATCACCGATATGACTTTTTCTGTTGGTTCATAGCAAACCAAGTACCAGTGGCTTTCCCTAGAAATGGGATTAGAAACATGTGGGCAACCATTGCGCTCACTGGACTATCCCTATTCAAATACGCTCGTAGGTTATCGGACGGTCTCCACTGGCTCAACTTTTTCTTCCCCCTTCGTTCGACCCACTCATGCCATTCAGCCACTAGGAGGCTATGAAAAAAGGCATCCACCAAAATATGCCCGGATACTCGTTCAGCTGCCCCCGGCCCCTTTCCTTCAGAATCTCCACGTAGGTAGAGATGACGCCGTTGTCTAACCAACTCCCCGGAGCCAGGGAGGACATTTCTCCCCATGAGCAACAGTAATCCATGCCCTCCGGGTGATTCACACTATATAACGCTTTGTCCCGGGGGAACCCGCTAAAATACCGCTCTCTGATAATTTGGCATTTATGCGGCTTTAGGGGCTTCAATGGATGCCCTTTGCGATATTGCCCTCGGGGGTCGACCGGCAGATCTTGCACTCCTTCGGGGGGTCGACTAGGGGATATTGCCCTTCTTCCGCAACAGATGGTCCCACCCACAGGACAATGGGCAGTGTCTCGGACAGACTGATGTTTTCGAAACCCCAGTCTTGCGTGACTTGACTCTGAGAGAGGGGTTGGGGTTCCGAGTCCAGAAGCAAAGAGAAGGAGGGCACACTGTACTCTTCCCACGGTGCTTGAGCCTGGCCCATGGTGCTTGGCAGTCCCCAATCACCACCCATTCCCGGTACAGAGGGACCACCATATCCCTGGCTCACCTTCGAAGTCTGTCCCGAGGGATCACCGTATCCCTCGCTCACATAAGGGGGCTGCCACCCCGGTTCCCCATTCCCGGGTTGACGCTTGAAGGCTGTCCGGATGCTTGGTGCAAAAAATTCATGCAGCCATACGCCAACGCTTCAGCCTGTTGGCGAAGCTCCTCGCCCATTGCATCCACCAGATCCTTTCGCTCGCTCAACTTCTGGAAGAAGGCGAACGAGGCATTAACCTACATCCAAAGAGATAATAAATAAGTAACTTCATACACACTTAGAATCATCAAGTTCAATTAAAAGCACTGGTTGGGCAACTTACCAGATTGTATGCCATCTGCTCATCGATCTGACCCCTAGGGTGGTACTTCTTTCCGCGTTCAAACCTTACTGGAGCTACTCTCCTCCGGGTGATGCGGTAGTACCACTCATTGTACTGTTCGATGCTGATCACGGGGTCAGGCTCCGACACAATGGCTGCCAGCGTGTCCTGCCAGGAATCCCAAACCTTAAGTTCTCGTGCGCACAAGTCGTGCGCATTCGCCTTGCCAAACCGTCAGACACCCGGTGGGTTCCTGTTACCCCTCATATCCGGCGCATCGGCTGGCAACCCCTGCAGGCACTCAAAATGGTGCATAGCACGATCTGGTAGCTGCCACTCTGCGACCTCGAAGTGGATCAGGGGTGTGCGTTGTAACCTGGAGAGCGTGAAGACGAATGACTCCCCCACCCGTCACGCCAAATGTTTGTACGGTGCCCATCGCATCTGGCCCAGAGATAGCGAGTCGAGCTCCCCCCGATAGTACGTAATGTTGTGATGGGGATCGTCTCTCCTCGAGTAGTGGCTGTCCTTTCAACTGTACTCCCAGGCGCACAACCGAGGCCACACATTATCTGTTTCGTCCCTACGCCTGGGTGCGCCGGTAGCAAGGTGTTCATAAGACCACACCTGAGAGCAAAGACAAATTAAATAAAGTATCATCAAAATTTATTGTCGATTCAACAAAAAAAAATTAGCACGTAATCAAGATTTGTATGATATACCTGCAATAGCGAGAGACACGCACATATAGCTTTGGAGTCGGCCCTCGTTGCCTTGTGCAATGCTCGGTACAGGTACGCAAGAGTTGCTGCACCCCAGGCATAATCCCCAACCTCCAGCAGGTTACCCAACAACGGTAAATATTTGACGCTAACCGTATTCTTCGACGTTGTTGGGAACATAATTGCCCCCATCACCCACAAGAGGAAAGCTTGTGTGTACAGCACAAGCATCTCGTCCGTGTAGTTTTTCGACAGAACCTTGTAGGTATCTACCAACCACTTCAACTTGATACCACCAGTGCTAAATTGATCCTGGGGTATCGAAGTAAAGAAGTCCCTAGCGGTTCTCTTATTCGTTGCTTCCGACGGAGGAGCAATTACCGCCGTCCCGTCACCGGTAACCCTAAGATGAACCCTACATCTTCTAGGGTAATTGTCATCTCTTTAAGAGGGAAGTGAAACGTATTCGTTTCACTTCTCCACCTTTCAACAAGGGCACCTATTAAGTGCCGGTCAAGGTGTTGAAAGATTTGCCCATGCGTGAAAATCCCAAACCCAATCCCACGCAGTAATCTTTTCTGGTATTTGTTCAACTTCCAGGCTTTGAAATTATCGGACACTTCTACTGTGTTGAGAAGTGCTCTTTCCTATGAATTAATAAATACAATTTAACCAAAACAAACGGTATACAATGTTTGTAAGAATAAGAAAGTTGATAAAATAAGTGTCTTACCACACCATCCCATAAGAGTGTACTGACTTGGTTTGCTTGGTCGTATAATACGGAGGGATCTTCTGGTCCAGGGTTAATATCTATATTTTTGCATATGAAATTATGAAAAAATGGCAAGGTTGGAAGCGTAAAAATTCTCAAACATACAACGCTAGCATGTGCTCACATAAGTTGACATGCTGTATATATGTATGTACATACATACAAATAGACACGGAATCTGATTTTGTAAGTGAAATCACATGAACAAATAATAAGCAATACACAATAAGCAATACACATATATTGACAAACGCTAGCACAATCCACAGCATACATATTTAAAACCATGCATAAGCCGCAATATTCATAACAACTCTAGATTATGAACGAATAAAGGATTGGTTTGTGAACTTACATGATTGATGAGATGATTAAAGGATTTCTTTGGGAGAAATTGAGCAGATCTACTTGCCAACGCCGCTAGAAAAATTGTGAGAAGAAAGAATGAATGAGTTTCGAAGAAAGAAGGAATAAGAGTTTTGGAGTAGGTTTGTGTAAGGGTCAAGTCCGTTACATAGTATTGCGGACGAAAAAAATCGTCAAGTTGTCCGCTACACAGTATCGCGGACGGTGGGATAAGGACAAAGCAACAATCTTGTCGCCCCAGGACTAGTGTGACAACTGTCGGGGGGGTTGTGGATGACTTGACCACTGTCAGTCAAAAAGTCGTCCGCTACATAGTGCAGCAGACGACTTTTTGACGGACAGTGTCAGGCCAAAAAAGTCATCCGTCATACAGTGTAACGGATGA
Organism: Escallonia herrerae; assembly: GCA_033070095.1. Classification (NCBI taxonomy): domain Eukaryota; kingdom Viridiplantae; phylum Streptophyta; class Magnoliopsida; order Escalloniales; family Escalloniaceae; genus Escallonia; species Escallonia herrerae. Next base: position 65,611 of record JAVXUP010000694.1, read on the forward strand.
AGGAGGAGGGGCAATATGGTAAAAAAGTTTGTCTGCTACACTATGTAGCGGACGACCGACAGCTTTTGAAAAAAAAGATCTGGGCTGGACGGCTAGATCGCGCTAGCAAAATCTCCTATTTTGCTAGCGCTATCAACGGATCAGCTCCCATATATATATATATATATATATATATATATATATATATGGAGTCTTGTTTGTTTTAGTTTTAGATAGTGAGAGAAATGGTGCATTAGAGAGAGAGGTGAAAGCATTAGGAAAAGAGTGATTTTTGGAGAGAAAAACGAGCAGCAGCTTGTGTGTGAGATAAAAAAAAATTAGAGAAGTAGAAGCATTGAGAAAAAAAAAAAAGAAAGAGAGGTGTTGAAACACCAAAAAGTTATGAGTTCTATATATTTTGTTGAATAGTGTATTTGTATGAAAATCTTGTGTCGATATATATCGTCGTTGTTCGAATTATAGCTTGTGATCCCATTACGCTTCCAACAAGTGGTATCAGAGCCGCAAGTTCAATTCTACGTTTCAAGAAGGTGAAGAGATGACCAATATAATTCAGCCGTAGATACCAAAATTAACAAAAACGAACTATGGGAATTAGAGCATCCAAATGAAGGTTTTACTCGGATCACAAGAATTATGAAAAATCGTTGAAGATGGATATACCGAGCCCCCAGATGTGACAGCCGAAGCAGCTTTGTCAAACACCCAGAAGACGGTGCTAAGAGAATCGCAAAAGGAAGATAAGAAGGCCTTGTTCTTAATTTTTCAAAGAGTTGACAAATCAACCTTTTGAAAAAATATCAGACGCGAAGACATCAAAAGATGCGAGGGAGATTCTGTAGAAATCTCTACAGGGAGTCGAAAAGGCTGAAAAGGTACGTCTTCAATGACTTAGAGCTGAATTGGAGACGTAAAAATGCAAAGTTCAGAAAATATTAATGATTATGTTAATCGTTTGAAAACAGTTGCAAACCAGATGAAAAGAAATGGAGAAACTCTTGATGATGTGAGAGTAATGAAAAAACTTTTACGTTCTCTGACTAAAATTTTTGATTATGTTGTCACCGCAATCGAAGAATTGAAAGATTTGTCTCAAATTTCATTAGACGAGTTTGTGGGATCTTTTCAAGTTCATGAGCAAAGAATAAATCAAAATTAAAATAGTAAAATTTTGGAGCAAGCTTTGTAAAGCAAATTACATGTAGGTGAAAACCAAGTTAACAGCAGCTACGAACGAGATAGAGGAGATCATGGTGGCTATAGTGGTGGACGTGGTGCACGCAGTGGATGCGATGCACGAGGACGTGGTAGACACTCTTTTGAAAGGGGCCAAACAAATGATGGCTATCAAGTATATAGTCGTGGTCGAGGATTTAGAAGCAGAGGTAGAGGCGAATTTTAACAACGAGGTGATAAGTCCCAGTTGCAATGTTATAGTTGTAACAAATATGGTCATTTTAGTTACGAGTACAGATCAACTCTTAAGATGGAGGAAAGAAATAATTTAGCACCAGCTGAAGAGAAAAAGGTGGAAGATTCTATTTTTCTCACTTACAGAGGAAATGAAGAGTGCAGGAAAAATATTTGGTATCTCGATACTGGTGCCAGCAACCATAAGTGTGGCCGAAAGGAGCTGTTCACAGATTTGGACGAGACAATTAAAGGAGAAGTTACTTTCAGAGACTCGTCAAAGATTCCGGTCAAAGGCAAAGATAAACTAATGATTACCTTAAAGAATGGAGATAAAAAAATATATATCATATGTTTATTATATGTACCAGCATTAAAAAGTAATATTATTAGTCTGGGCCAGCTCTTAGAAAAGGGATACGACATACACATGAAGAACGACTCTCTCGTTATCAGAAACAGAGATAGAGAATTAATTGTCAAAGCTGAAATGATAAAGAATCGTCTTTTCACACTTGATATCCGATCAGAAACTATGAAGTGCATGAAGTCTGTCATTAAAGATGATTTAAAGTTATGGCATTTAAGATTTGGTCATCTTGGTTTTACCAGTTTAAAGTTGTTATCAAGAACAAAGATGGTGAATGGTCTGCCACATATTAATGAAGCAGATCGATTATTTGAAGCTTGCATTAAAGGGAAACAACATAGACAAACTTTTGAAGTTGGAAAATTTTGGAGAGCCAGAAGGCCATTAGAGATTGTGCACTCGAATATAGCTAGTCCATTTGATATTCCATCACTTGGCAGAAACAGGTACTACCTTACTTTTATTAATAATTTCAGTAGAAAGAGTTGGGTGTACATTCTTAAAGAAAAATCGGAAACCCTTGATAAATTCATGTAATTCAAAGCAATGGCTGAAAAACAAAGTAGACAGCATCTAAAGATACTCAGGTCTGACAGAGGAGGTGAATACACCTCAAATTTGTTTGAAGGTTTTTGTAAAAAACATAGGATCATTCATCAGTTGACAGCCTCTTGGACACCACAACAAAATGGCGTTGCAGAAAGAAAGAATCGTATGATTCTCGATATGGCAAGAAGCATGGTGAAGGGAAAGCACTTACTGAGAATATTTTGGGTTGAAGATGTTCAATGTGTAGTTTATTTGCTAAATCAATGTCCAACAAAGAGTGTAAAGTTCAAAACACCAAATGAAGCATGGAGTGGTTGCAAGCCAAAAGTTGAACATCTCAGAATTTTTGGGTGCATTGCATATGCATATATTCCTGACCAAAAGGGAAAGAAGTTAGATGATAAAGGAGAAAAGTGCATTTTTATTGGCTACGAGAAAAGGAGTACGGCATATAGATTATATAATCATCTTACCAAGAAAGTGATTATCTCACGAGATGTTGAGTTTGATGAAGCGGATTATTGAAGATGGAGCAAACAAGAAAAGAAAGTTGAAGGACTGTTTTTTAACGATGATGACGATGATGCAGATAATGATGACGACAACTTAAACACGCAAGATGAGCATGGTGATGATAAGACTCCTCCATAAAGTCCTATTCCAAGAAGTCCTGCATCAACGCCATCATCATCTGGTAGCAGCAGCAGCAATTCAGGGGGAGCACCTATAAAAATGCAAAATCTAAATGACGTCTATGATGCTGCAGAACCCGCTCAGACAACATTTGATTATTCACTATTTTGTTTGGCGGCAGAGTGTGATCTAGTAACATACAAAGAAGCTACAGAAGTTGAGAAGTGGAAGAAAGCCATGAATGAAGAAATTGCTACAATAAAAAGAAACGATACATGGGAGCCAACTGATCCTCCAAAAGGACACAAGGCAATAGGAGTCAAGTGGGTATACAAGACAAAGACTAATCAAGAAGGCAAAGTGGAGAAGCACAAGGCAAGGTTAGTCGCTAAAGGCTATAAGCAGAAACAAGGAATTGACTATGATGAAGTTTTTGCTCCAGTTACAAGAATTGATACTATTATACTTCTTATAGCACTCGCAGCGCAAAATAAATGGAAGATTTATCAGATGGACGTGAAATTGGCATTCCTGAATGACTACTTAGAAGAAGAAGTCTACATTGAGCAACCACCTGGATATATCAAAACGGGACAAGAAGACAAAGTCTACCTTCTGAAGAAAGCTTTATATGGATTATAGCAAGCTCCGAGAGCTTGGAACACGAGAATAAACGAGTACTTCCAGAAAAATAATTTCGTGAAGAGTCTGTATGAACATGCCTTATATAGGAAGAAAAACCTAGATGGTGATATCATGATTGTCTGCTTATATGTGGACGATATGATATTCAAGGGAAATAATCCAAGTATGTTCAATAATTTCAAGAAAGTTATGACTAAAGAATTTGAGATGACATATATCGATGAAATGTCATACTTTCTTGGAGTTGAAGTAAAACAAATTGAAGATGGAATATTTATGTTGCAAAGGAAGTATGCGGAGCAAATTTTAAGCAGCAGGCTTAGAATGAAGGATTGCAATCCAGTAGCCACACCAGTAAACATGTGTGGAGTTGAGAGTTGACTTGAATAGAAAGTCGGTAAACCCGACACTGTACAAGAGTATAGTCAGAAGTATGAGGTACTTGACTTTCACGTGACCAGATATAACATATGCAGTTGGATTGGTTAGCAGATACATGGAGAGACCAAAACAAGATCACTTCAACTCAGCAAAAAGAATTTTGAGATATGTCAGAGGTACGGTTGATCATGGTATATTTTATGCTCACTCTCAAAATTTAAGATTAATTGCTTATTCAGATAGTAATTATGGAAGAGACTTGGATGACCGAAAGAGTACATCTGGATATGCTTTTCATATTGGATCGGCAATACTTTCATGGTCATCTAAGAAGTAACAAATTGTTGCCCTCTCAACATGTGAAGCCGAGTATATAGCTGCAGCAGCATGCACGTGTCAAGCAATATGGTTGAAGAATATTTTGAGAGAGTTATATCTCATTGAAAAAGGTTCGACTACGATATACGTCGACAACAAATCTGCTATAACACATCATAGTCATTGAAGACTGACGTATTTCACAAACTCCACACATAAAATAAAATTGTGGAACCTTTTTCACAAACTCCACACATAAAATAAAATTGTGGAGCAAGCATATAGACACGAGGTATCATTTTATTCGGGAGCAAGTCAAAAATAAAATTGTGGAATTAGTTCATTGCCGAACGGAAGAACAAATAACTAGTATCTTTACAAAGCCATTGAAGACTGACGTATTTCACAAACTCAAAGAGAAGCTTGGCATGCAAAATCGGATTTGAGGGGGAGTGTTAGAATTCAAACCCTTATCAAATAAGTTGCAATTGTTGAATTTTGAAGTTTTTGTTATCATCTAGAATGTGACAATCGACTTTGACCTTATTTATAAAAGCTTTGGGATTATCACTCACCTACCTGCCAACTTTGATTGAAGATAAGGAGGCTACCAAACCGACTCAAGAACTTGGAAGAAAATGAAGATAAGGAGATTTGGAGGCTACCAACTCATGAACTTTGAAAATAGTTGCAATATTTGACTCATATGTATAGGTTGTCGACATACTCCTATATATATATGGTGTCTTGTTTATTTTAGTTTTAGATAGTGAGAAATGGTGCATTAGGGAGAGAGGTGAAAGCATTAGGAAAAGAGTGATTTTGGGAGAGAAAAACAAGTAGCAGCTTTTGTGTGAGAGAAAAAAATTAGAGAAGTAGAGGCATTTAGAAAAAGAGAGAGAGAGGTGTTTGAAACACCAAAAATTTGTGAGTTCTATATATTTTGTTGAAGAGTATGAAAATCTTGTGTGGATATATATCGTCGCTATTCGAATTATAGCTTGTGATCCCATTACGCTTCCAACAAGATTTTCACTAATTTCAGTTTCTTCCTAGATGCCTAAATTAAATAGCATCCAACTAAACTAAAATGGTTTCTAACTTTTCAGATGGAAACTTGGTGACTGTGGACCTTACTCCAAAATATAATCAGCCTACATGTGACCAAACTTGGCAGAATGTTGTCGCTTCAGAGATTTTCTGCTGCAAAGAAGCCAAGTCTTGTGAGGTAAGTGGTTTTCCTTGATGAGATAGACCAAGTTGTAGCTTATATATAACCAAAAATATGTGCGCGCGTCTGTGTGTGTTCAAATGAACAAGTTGGGCATGAGAAAAATTTTCTTCTGACAAAAAAAAAGCTCAGCATGACTGTATGTTGATCTTTTGTGCTGTTCATATGCATGAAAATTTTTTCCAGGATAACGGCATAAGTAAAAAGTGAAACAAAAATTCGACGGTCAGGATACAGCTAGTACAGTTGTTGGTTCATTTTCAGTATGTTAGTTATCATCAAGCCTTCAGCCACTCTATTAACAGAGGCGTGGACAGGCCTTCCCCACGTGCTAACCAACAATGATGGCTGCAATGCTGATTACCCTAAAAGCTATTATCTACCTGTCTAAATTCCTCCTAAGAAGCCTAAATCACATGGAGGACCTCCAAAAGAATGCCAGCAGTACCAATGATTCCCAGTCGAAACTCCGAAAGTACGCTTCTCTCAACCGTACATCAGAAGAACTTCTAAGATCAACTATCGTTTTTCACGTTGAGGGAGCACTGCTAAGATCATCCTCGGTGTTCCCTTACTTTATGCTGGTGGCATTTGAAGCTGGAGGAATCCTGAGAGCTCTGGTTCTTCTTTTTCTATACCCTTTTGTTTGTTTGGTTAGCAGGGAATTGGCTCTCAAGATTATGGTCTTTCTCTGCTTCTTCGGAATAAAGAAGGAAAGCTTTAGAATTGGGACAACTGTTCTACCTAAGTTCTTTCTGGAAGACGTTGGCCATGAAGGCTTTGAAGTGGTGATGAAGTGTGGGAAAAAGGTGGGAGTGAGTGATTTGCCTAGTATTATGGTTGAAGGGTTTTTGAACGAATATCTTGGTGTTGACGCTGTCATCGGAAGAAAGATGAAGGTAGCTTGTGGGTACTTTACAGGTTTGATGGAGGCAAAAACAGGCTCTAGTGTGCTGAACTCGGGAGAAAAAGAACTGGATTTTCACCTTATTGGCTTTGGTTGCTCCGGCATGTTCCCTCACGAACACATATTTTCTCATTGCAAGGTTAGCGATAAGACTGAAGGAGCCTTGTGTGCGTCGTGTGACACTTATGCACAGACAATCTGACATGATTATTTATGACAATAATTTTTTTTACAATGACAGGACGTTTTCTTGGTGAATGAAGCCGAGAAGAGGAAGTGGAAAGTTCTTCCCAGAAATAAATATCCAAAGCCATTGATTTTCCATGATGGAAGATTGGCCTTCAGGCCAACTTCAGTTGATACCCTAGTTATGTTCTTATGGCTCCCGCTTGGTTTGTTCCTCGCCATTGTCAGGTTAATTGCTACTATTTCGTTACCCTACAAGTTGTCCCTCCCTCTCTTGGCCTTCACAGGGATGAGAGGGAGAGTATCAAGATCCAAACTTGTTGCTTCAGTGGAAGTTGAAGAAAAGCCCACGAGAAAAGTTTTTGCTTGCAACCACAGAACATTATTGGATCCAGTATTTGTTAGAATTGCACTCATGAGACCTGTAGCAGCTGTCACGTACAGCTTAAGCAGAGTTTCTGAGCTGATTTCACCGATCAGGACGACCCGATTATTGAGAGACAAGGACAAGGACTCGAAGATGATGGAGAAGCTGCTCAGCCACAGTGACCTTGTGGTTTGCCCGGAAGGAACCACTTGTAGGGAACCATATCTGCTAAGGTTTAGCCCTTTATTTGCAGAGCTGAGTGATGAAATAGTTCCTCTTGCCATAGATGTGCATGTTAATGTGTTTTATGGAACAACTGCTAGTGGTCTTAAATGCTTAGACCCCGTATTCTTCCTCTTGAATCCATATCCGGCCTACTATATCAAGATCCTTGAGACGCTACCACGATCTTATAGGTGCTCCAACGGCGGGAAGTCAAGTATTGAAGTGGCCAATCACGTGCAAACAGAAATAGCTAGAGCTTTGGGGTTTGAGTGCACCACTCTAACAAGGAAAGATAAGTACATGATCTTGGCAGGTGTGGAAGGAACTGTTTAAGGGACTAGCTAGGTGAGCGCAGGACAAAGAAGCTCTACGACATAAAATTGAAAGATGGAGAGAAACTTGAAAATTCTTTTGATTCCAGGACATGGCTTCCCAATGAATTTGCTAACAAGTTGATTCCAGTTGATTTTTATTTCAGAGCCTTACAAAATGTATTATTTGTTGTGGTTATATACATGTTTCGTAGGTATGTTAGTAAATGCAAAATTTTAGAGATGGATCACAAGTCCACCATGGGCCTGCCCGTTTTGCGAGTTATGTTTCAATTGCGTTAAAGTAAGAAGAAACTTTTCCAATAACAACTTTCTTGTTGTTGCGTGCATGATGCCTATACTATTTCCTTCTTATTCTCTCTCTATCTCTCCCTCCCAACCCCCCCCCCCCCCCCCCACCTCCCCCTCGCCCAACACCAAACATTTTATTATTCCTGTAGACCTGTAATCAGATTTGAGCTCCAGTGGTTCAAGCCTATATAATCATAACTTGCAACGCCAAATCAACAAGGTTCCTAGCAAGCCAAACCCATAAAATAGCCCAGATTATCGTCTAAAATAGCACCTTGAAGTCTTGAACATCTCCTTTTGTCTTCGTTCTCTAGTCTAAAACAAAAACCGCTTGGTGCACCTTTTCCTTAAACCCCAGATCTCCCTGATTTTATTTGACACAAACCTAATCATGGTCAGCCATCGATATCCTACTTGCTCGCTGCCCATCATCGATTTCTGCATTAAACTTCCAAGGGAAGTGGTTTCCCTTGCATCCTACATCACTTGGACTACGATATGGTACCTCTACGTATGCTGTATTCTGTAGACGGACTCTGAAGGTGAAGATGGCTATACAGTTGGTAAAAGAAAATCCATGAGGAAGCACAATAGACGAGAGCTTGTCCCAAGAGACTAAACATGTGGATCTGTTCGAAGTTTTTTCTTTTTCTTTTCTTCTAGTGATGATTGTATGTATGTGCATATCATCATTTCTGTCAAAGGCTGCAGTAATGCTAAACTTTAAGACTGTGCCTGCCGGTTTATATGGCATGGCCATCCCAGACATTGCAGGAGAAAGGATTTGTTATAAAATCGTTCTAGATAAATATGTATAGAAGACAATAATTGAACAAGAAATATGAGAGAACTTAAATATATTTTGTACAAGTCAGATTTATAATGCCCTCTCACGTGTATCTCTCAATTGTTTGTCTACTCAAAGAAAGACTTTCTTTCTTAAACTTAAACTCAATACAAGACAACTTACATATCCTTGAAGAAAGTAGTGATCTTCTCTATATAATCAATGCGGGACAAGATCTTTTATATACTAAGAGTCACGTTGCAACCTTCTTTGAATTACCGACGTGGAACATAAATAGAAGACATAAATCACAATCAACATGACTCTCCATGTGTAAGGAAAAAACTGCGACAGCAGCTACCAGCATAGAGTGGCAATAATGTGTGGTACCAAAAATAGCATTTGACAGAAACAAGTCGGAACTGTGATCGGAGAACTGACCCTTACATGCCATAATTTTCAGGGAAAGAGAATGTCTGTAGACTGATAAAAGTCGAGTGTCAGGAAACATGTACGAACATAGAAGAGAGTTCATCAAGTAGCAATGAAGTAATCATATCATGTACAGAGGTCTACTTGAAATATGGGAGAAGATTCGACGAGCCTTGAACTTTAAGGGGAGCTTGCTATTGCAGAATTGAAGAGTGTCCACCAACTATGTCTGGATGGGAAGTTTATTAGTGACGCCCATTCGAGCCACACAAGGTTTTCATGACAATGCAAGCAAGAACATGACTTAGAACCCTGTCCATTTGATGCGAGCCGTCCATTTCTGCTTTGGTGCCATATAATTAATAAGCTCTTTGGTTTTACTCTTAAATAACGTGTAAGGAATCAACTTGAAAATCAAATCATAAACAAGAACCATATGAATTCAATGTAAAGCTACCACATCGCATATAGTATTCCAATTTCTCAGATGTTGGCCAAAGTATCCCAACTCAATGTAAACACACCTGTAATTTACAAGGGCTGCTACGCAGGGCACTTTCAGCAGCAAAATTTTTCATTTTCCCCATCACCTTTGCCACTTTAACCCATCTCCTAACGTCCCTACAAGAAACCATCAAAGGCACATAGAGAGCCCCATCACCGACCCTTGCTGTTAATGTGCTCCCTTAGACTTGCCTTTCTAACATAAATGGCTAATGCTATCATTGCGCCACATTAAGCAACAGACAGTTCTCTGCGGCATTTGATCCAATACACATGCGTACAAACCCAATTCAAGATAAGTTTACACAGAAACTGAACCCGAGTCTTTACCCAAGCTGGCCAACGAGTCGCATTATTCATCGTTTGAATCCCCGCCAATACCCAACGTTTTTTTTAAGCTAAAAATACTAATCATAGTAGTATTTTGACTCTGAATTAAGTAATCTATACTATATATCCTAACTAAAGTCTTGTACTATGTACAGGGGACCAGTCAGTCACAAAACTGTGGCAAAATCTATAGAAAAAGCTTAAATGTTTTGCATATCGGCACGATTTTTTTTTTTTTTTGTCGTTACCATTAAGGCAGCTGTAATATATCATAACAAAAAGGTACTTAAATGAGTATCAAAACATCATCAGAAGTAGAAGCCATGACTAATATATATATATATATATATATATATATATATATATATATATATATATATATATATGTATCACGATTTACATCCCTCAAGGTAGAAGTTCACCTAAAAAATTGTAATCCAGCAAGTCATCTACTCAAACCTGAAACAACTGTCACTTAAGGGAGTCTGCATTTGACCAAGCCCTCTTTCAGACGTGCTAGGCATGCCAGATTGGGGTGGTGGGAAGGAAGTAGATAGTTTTACTTAGACTCAGTGGTGTAGTCGCACAATATATAAATGAACTTATTAATCGCGAAGAGATTATAAACTAAATATAATTAAAAATGACCAATTGACCGGATGTTTCAGGTCTTTCATGAATCTTTGTATGTTTGGTCTATCCGAATGTTAAAGTTCAAGTTTACAGTACATATCTTTTTCTTTTGCTCCTTATTTCCGTGTTTAAGCTCTTTCCTTCAAAGAAGAACTTTAGTGTCCCAAGGCCAAGCAACCTAAATCTTGTTCCATATTGTTCTTCACAGTAACCGTATTCAAAGAAAACTTAGGGACCTTGAGCCAAAAGCTAGCCCACTCTACATGTTGAAGTACCTAAAAGTATTTTGTGGGAATAATAATTGTATGGAGGCTCGGTAATTTTGGTAAGGTAGAGCTACTGCTACTGATCGAGGGCTTGCATTTTTTAGCCTCGCTAAAGTGTATCTTTTGTCACCAAAAGTGTGACGAATAGTCATACTTAATGGCTTTTCATTTAGACTACTTGTTAAGACGATAACAAAAAGTAATATTTTACAGTGCAACGCGTAATAACAAAATAGAAATATGACTATACATAAAGTGAATTCAATTAGGACTTTGATGTAGAAGCAACAAAAAATTGACATTTGGCATCAAAATAATTTGAAAAAAATAACAAAGTGGGAAAAAAATGGGAGCAAAGAGAATGAATAAGAGATTGTCGACCGCTAACCAAAAATTTAGTAATTACATGCGCTCTCTTGTGTGCTCGACCAGATTTATGCGTAAAACAAACCATCCTAACTTTGGTACACATAATTTTTGATATTAAGAATGATCGGATTTAACAAATTAGGGCAAAAAATTGATCGTACAAGCTTAATTAATTTTAGTTGCACACACGTTGTATGTCAGAATCACGTTCTGATTTTGAAGGAAGTTTATTTTCGACAACCACAGATGATGCAATACAAAGAAATATAGCCTTGGGCAAATAGGCAGCCATATCCACAAAATTTGGGTATCTGATTTATACAAAGAACAACTCTAAACACGGAAACACCCAATCGTGAAAAAAATGTTGTTGCACAAATGGAACTCACTCTTACTTTTCTCTATCATCATCTGTTCATCTTCATCGTAGTCACTAAGCATGTCGCATGCAGGTAGGAAACAATTCCAAATTTTGTAACATCCATCTGCAAAAGAGAATAGAAAATCTCTTTAGGCTTGTTATGATCTTTCAAGAGTTAACACGTTTCGATTTAGGAAAAAATTTCCAACCAACAATAATACTCCAAAAGGAAACATATAGCTAAAAGTTCAATATCGAACAGCACCCAACACCGACCCCTATCTACCCACCTACCCCCCCCCCCCCACACACACACACACCCCAACGTTCAGTAAGGTTGGGGAACCGACTCTAATCTTCCTTATACTTAGGTCCATGTGCTTCTAGGGATGAGAGCAATGATACTTCCAACCACTCACAAACATGGTGTAAAAAACATATATCACCATGTGAAATACAGAAAACGATATAAGAGAAAGAGAAAAGTAAGAAAAAAAATGTTACGAATATAGAAACATATTCTTATGTTGTTGACGATTTCAGACAACTCTTAAGGAGACAAACTCTTTGTAATACCTTGTAAGAATGTCATGGATGGACACATGTAGTGCTTTCAGGGGTCTACAGGCTGTTGATAATTCTGGCTAGAAATGTCAATGGGCCGGGCTTGGGCCAGCCCAGCTCGGGCCCATCGGGCATGCCGGTGAAACCAAGCCGGGATCGGGCCAGTAGGGCTACAAATCGGGCCGGGCCGGGCCAGATGAAGGGGAAATCTGGGCCCAATCCAAGCCCTGGCCCTAGGCTCAATATCTAGGGCCAAGCCCGGGCCCTGTTTAATTTTTTTTTCTCTTCCCAACTCTTACTTATTCACCTACGTCGATGGCCAACAAGAGTACATCAAATTAAGGTTAAGATTGATACGTGTTAATTTGGTGTAATATTGACAAGCCTTTTTTGGCCTACTAGCATTATAAGTAGCATTTTTCGGAAGTTTGGTAAAGAGAAAATGTTTGCATGGAAAGAAAGCCTTTTCTTTCCTTTTTTAATACAATAACATCTTCTCCTTTCTTTTTTTTTGCAAAAAACATCTATTGAAGTCATATGCACAAACTTTTTACCTTATGTGTATGCAAGCAAGTAGTAGCAACGTTAAATTTTCCTAGACATGCACACAATAATCTATTACAGAAACTTAGCTAAAACAATATAAGTAATTAGCAATAAATCAGATAAAAACTTCTGTAAACAGTTTACAGTAAACTATGTGGTAATATGTGTGTAAACAATAATATTTCTAACATTCAAATATTCAAATTGATAGAGTTAAATTGAAGATAAATGTGTTCATAAGCCATCCTCCTTTTATCCAGGCTTGGGACCGGCTGCTTGTAAACAAACAGGTGAAGTTACCATTTTTTTATATATACGGAAAAATATATATCTTACTTGTAAAAACTTATTTTATATATATATATATATATATATATATATATATATATATATATATGGGAGCTGATCCGTTGAGAGCGCTAGCAAAATAGGAGATCTTGCTAGCGAGATCTGGCCGTCCATCCCGAAGGGATGGACAACCCAGATCCTTTATTTTTGCGGCGCTGTCAGTCGTCCGCTACCTAGTGTAGCGAACAGACCTTTTTACCATCTTGCCCCTGCTCCCCCGTCCGCTACACTGTGTAGCGGACCACTTTCTTAGCCCCACATTGACAGCCAAAAAGTCATCCGCTACACTGTCTAGCGAACGACTGACAGCCCTGACACATTTTCAGATGGGTCTGTACCTTCATTTCTACACACGTCAATGTTGTCGAAAATAGGAGATCTACACAGTATCGCGGACAGTACTTTTATACCCAAAAACTTCCTCAAGCTCCTTCAGTTACAATTTTCTTCTCCTTCGGACTCGCTTCCATTTTCAGCTCCCTTCAAGCTTCGAGTAACACTTGCTTCAAGCTTCACTCAAGCAAGGTAAGTTTGCGAATGGTGAAGTTTTCTTTATGGATTGACTGGTAAAATATAATTTTATTTTGTTTGGACAAAAAAGTATAGATTTTTTTTATGTTCTAGAAATTTGTCACTGTATTCATCAATTTGTGATGTTATACTCTAGATTTTTTGTGATGTTCTAGACATGATGTTCATCAAAAAAGTGTAATTTGTTAACTCTAAATAAATTCATTATAGTTTAATTCAATTTTTTGGCATGATGAATTTGTCTATTTATCTTAGTAATTTTAATTTGTTATGTTCAATAAATTAATAATTGTTAATTTGGAGACACTTTTGAGATTATGCATACGGTATGTTTGTCATCCTAAATTGGTCTATTCGCCAAGGTAATTTTTAGGTAATATTTTCAGTTAGAAATGCCATTTGATTGTTAAGCGTAGTCTATTTCTACATAGGTCTTGTTTCACAATGTCTGATTTCGTGTCGAGCTCCAACGTCCCCGTAGATGCTAGTGATCCGTATCTAGGACGAACATTTCAAACGTTGGAAGAAGCTGAAGAATGTTTTCGAGCGTATTCATTGAGGGTTGGTTTTGGCATTAGAATAAAGACTACAAGAACAAGCAACGTAACAAAAAAGATATGCTCTCGCTTATACGAGTGTCATAGGGGCAGAAACCCATTGCAAAATGAGACACGCGTAGGCAATGATGACAGTGATGATGAAATAGGATATTCGCGTAGAAGACGGGACTGCTTTGAGCGCACAAATTGCCAGGTCAAGATGTTCGTAAGCTACAAACCCAATCAAGATCATTGGCTTATTACCAGCCTGGAACTGGCACACAATCACCCGTTAGTAACTCCTTCTAAGGTGAGTCAGATGCATCAACACAAGAAGATGGGTAAGGTCGCGAGGAGCCTAATTCACACAATGAGCAATGCGCGAATTAGACCTACTGAGATTGTTAATGTTCTTGCTGAACAGGCTGGGGGAATTCAAAATTTAAACTTTAACACGACAGACGTTCGTAACGCGGTCCGAACCCATAGACGAGCCGCGTATGACCTCAATGATGCGCAATCAACAATGAGCCTATTGAAACGGATGCAGATGGAGGACCCGCAGTTTACCTTCGATTATAAACTTGACGACGAGCATCGAGTTAGTACAATTTTTTGGGTCGACGGTCGTTCGAGGCTAGCTTATAAGCATTTTGGGGATGTCGTGACTTTCGACACCACATACCGTACCAACAAGTACTCGATGCCGTTCGCTCCTTTCACCGGCGTCAATCATCATTATCACTCCATCCTGTTCGGGTTCGCCTTGTTAAGGGACGAGAGCGAGGGTTCTTTTGTATGGTTGTTTAGGACGTGGCTGGACACTCGGCACAACTTGTGCACTTGGCACATAAGCAACAAATACCCGGAACGTCTGCATCACGTGTACGCAAAGTATCCAGACTTTAAACAGGATTTTGACAAGTGCGTTACCAAGTCATTAACGATTGAGGAATTCGAGGAGAGGTGGGAAAAGCTTGTTCGGGATTACTCATTGCAAGACAACGAGTGGCTCCAGCACTTGTACGAGCGCAAAGAGCAATGGATTGGCATTTACACGAGGAGGTATTTTTCAGCGGGCATGAAAACGACGGGCAGGAGTGAATCTATGAATGCCACGTTCGATAGTTATGTGGGTACAACTACCAATTTGAAGACTTTCGTTGCATCCGCACAAAAAGCGGTAGCTTCGTTGTTCGTAAAAGAAAGGGCTGCCGACTTTGCAACAACGTACAAACAAAGGAGAAGGTTGCTCGAGACCCCGCTGGAGCTGAACGGTGCCAAAGTCTATACGAAGGAGATCTTCTTGCTATACCAAGTAGAGCTGCGAAAATCGGGACGATACAGTATAAACAAGGTGGCAAAAATGTCTACGCGTGAGTACAAGGTTTATTCGCTCGTGAATGACCTCGTCCCTGAGAAGCTGCGCAGAATTTATACGGTGAGCCATGACACATTGACGGATTCGGTGACATGTGTTTGCAAGAAGTTTGAGTTCCATGGCATCCTGTGTAGACACGTTCTGCGGTTTTTCACCCAGAAGAATATCAGGACAATCCCCGATAAATATGTCCTGCCACGGTGGACGAAAGGTGCAAACAGGTTGCACGGTACCATTGCCTTTCCGGAGCACCCGTATACTGACTTTGAAGAATCAGAGACGTTGCGGTATAATCATCTGGTGACAATGTTCACCCGTTTGTCCGTAAAAGGTGCTGCTACAATGGCCGGATATAAACATCTCCTCGAGGTAGCTCAGCAGCAAGAGCCCATCGTCGACCAGTTGGAAGCAGCTTCAGTCAGCAATGCGGTTGACACTGAGCCTACAACGGGATCAGAAGATGACGAGCCGGGGGAGGAAGACGACAATGATATCCGGCCTTTGGACCCAATTATATCGCAGACGAAAGGACGCAAGAGATCTACGCGGATGAAGAGCTCTATTGAACAGGCAACTCAACCTAAAAAGCTGAGAAGGTGTGCATTGTGCAACAAAATGACCGACCATGACAAGCGGAACCATTACAAGGCACTGGGGATAAGTCCAGGGGTTTTGCAAGATGAGGAAGAAGATGAGGCCGAAGATGAGGAAGAAGCAGCTGCAGTGGACCTTTAGTTTTTTTGTATAAGCCATCAAGATTGTTTGACATTTGTAATAATACGTAATATTTGATGAGATTATCTTCTTATCGAATACTAGAAGGTTATTTCTGATGGACCCATTCACAGATTAACTTAAAAAAAAATTGGCTTGCCCCGTCTGCTATACTATGTAGCGGACGGCGCACCAGAGACCAACATTATTAAAATTGTAAAGTGTCCACGGCACAATATAGCGGATAGAAAACTGTTGGTATGCCTTATGTCCGCTACACAATGTAGCGGACGTCAAACTCCTATTAAATACCAATCAGAACGGCCTCTCTTTTTCCACCCGTTTCTCTCTCTCTCTGTCTCCAACGTCTCACCCACCCCCGACCCCCTCTACGGCAACCTTCTGCATGGCTTCTGCTTCGGTGAACAGGCACTTCTTCAAGGTCATGGTGCCTGGGTTTCATACCGAACTTGTAGGCATCCCTCTTACTCTGTGTTTTCGTGTGTGTTAATTTTATCTTTGCTTAAAAACTTACCTGTCTTATAATGAATGTGATAGGCCATACCGGTAGCCTTCTGCAGATTGCTTACCACACTTTGGCGTGAAGCCACTTGGGTCGAAGCAACTTTAACCAGCAGTAAGGGGTCATGGCTTGTTAAAATCAAGAAGAAGCGCGGCCAAGAGCAACTTTATTTTGCAGAGGGTTGGAGTAATTTCTGTGAGCAGCACGACCTCAATGAAGGGGAGTTTGTAATCTTTGAACACAAGGGGCTATTTCGGTTTCAAGTATCCGTGTTTGATCAAAGCACCTGTGAAAAAGTTTTCCCTCAATGTTGAACCCTAAATTTGTGTTAATAAATTTGTGTCTGATAATTTTAGGTTCTTAATTGTGCATTTGAGAATTGTGATGGTCAATTAATGATTTGAGGGTTTCAAATTTTTGATGGAATATCATGCGCTTGAGAATGTTGAGATTGTTTAATCCGCTGCTAAAGCACTTATTCCATTACCAGAAACTACCAACTCGAACAAAGTCTAACCAACAGCTAAAATTACCAAGAACTAAAAAAAAAAAAATTTGTCCAACTGTCCTCTACATTGTATACCGGACAAAAAGTAGCTGTTCGCTACACTGTGTAGCAGACGGCGCACAACTTCCAAATTTTTTACACTTTTTTGCACCTGGAGTACCCCACTGTCCGCTCTAAACTCCAACACTAAGAAAATCTTTTCACTACCCCTTGTGTCCGCTACATTGTGTAGCGGACGGCACAGCAGAAACTCTTAACCCCAACACTTAGAAAAAATTTTCACTTCCTCGAGTGTCCGCCACATTGTGTAGCGGACGGCGCAGCAGAAACTCTTAACCCCAACACTTAGAAAAAATTTTCACTTCCCCAAGTGTCCGCCACATTGTGTAGCGGACGGCGCAGCAGAAACTCTTAACCCCAACACTTAGAAAAATTTTTCACCTCCCCCAGTGTCCGCTACATTGTGTAGCGGACGGCGCAGCAGAAACTCTGAACCCCAACACTTGAAAAATTTTTGCACCTATGTTGCCCCCACTGTCCGCTACACTGTATGGCGGATGGCGCAGCACAAACTTTAATCTCCAACACTTGAAAATTTTTTGCACTTCCCTACTGTCCGCTACACATTTTGTTTTCCACCATTCAATCATTCTCAATGAGAGCCAAAAAACCAACTCAAATCAATCAATCATCTTCAACGCAAATCAGACAAATCAATCAATCAATAATCTTCAACACAAATCAAATCACACCAATGAGAGCTTTCTAAATAATCATGGTTTATTAAAAAAAATTATTGTAATGGTACAATGTCAACTGGGGTCCTCATGTTGGGGGGGATTCTCGTCATTAGCCGGATTTACAATAAACCTAACCGCTCTAGGCCGGCCTTTCATAATTTGCCAAGCTATTCTATATCTAAAGGTGTCTACTTCTGCTTGGCTCCAGACGGCCGCCTTGAGGCTCTCAGACCGACAAATGTAATCCATGTACATGCAAAGGAAGACGCCGCAGTCCGAAGTGTTACGTTGCTTGGGCCTCCTCTTCTTCAATCGCAAATCGAGCTTTGGCCGCGCCGGTACAGGGTTACCACGGATACCATTGACCATTGCACAAAATATATTCTGCGAGAAACACAAAACGGCGTAAGACACGAGTTAACATTTATGCCAAGTTACAATAACTGTTAAACAACAATCGTAATATTACCATTGAGTCCAACTGGGCTTTGTACATCTGCAGCACAGGCATGTGGATGGTATCGTCGTGGAGACTGTCGATCACCGATATGACTTTCTCTTTCGGTTCATAGCAAACCAAGTACCAGTGGCTTTCCCCTAAAAATGGGATTAGAAACACGTCGGCAACACTTGCGCTCACTGGACTATCCCTAGTAAGATACGCTCGTAGGTTAGCGGACGGTCTCCACTGGCTCAACTTTTTCTTCTGCCTTTGCTCGACCCACTCCTGCCATTCAGACACTAGGAGGCTATGAAAAAAGGCATCCACAAAAAAATGGCCGGATACCCGTTCAGCCGCTCCCGACCCCTTTCCTTCAGAATCTCCACGTATGTGGAGATGACACCGTTGTCTAACCAACTCCCTGGAGCCAGGGAGGCCATTTCTCCCCACTCGCAAGTGTAATCCATGCCCTCCGAATGATTCACACTATACAACGCTTTGTCCCGGGGGAAGCCGCTAAAATAACGCTCTCTGATTATTTGGCATTTATGCGGCTTTAGGGGCTTCACTGGATGCCCTTTGCGATATTGCCCTCCGGGGTCGACGGGGGGATATTGCACTCCTTTGGGGGGGTCGACGGGGGATATTGCACTCCTTCGGGGGGGTCGACCGGGGGATATTGCCCTCCTTCAGCAATAGATGGTCCTGCCCACGGGACAATGGGCAGTGTCTCCGACAGACTGATGTGTCCGAAACCCCAGTCTTGCGTGACTTGACTCTGAGAGAGGGGTTGGGGTTCCGAGTCCAATAGCAAAGAGAAGGAGGGCGCACTGTAGTCTTCCCACGGCACTTGAGCCTGGCCCATGGTGCTTGGCGGTCCCCAATCACCACCCATTCCCAGTACAGATGGACCACCATATCCCTGGCTCACTCCCGAAGTCTGTCCCGAGGGATCGGTGTATCCCTCGCTCACATATGGGGGCTGCCACCCCGGATAACCCATTCCTGGGTTGACGCCGGAAGGCTGGCCCGATGCTTGGCGTAAAAAATTCCCGCAGCCATACGCCAACGCTTCAGCCTGTTGGCGAAGCTCCTCGCCCATTGCATCCACCAAATCCTTCCGCTCGCTCAACTTCTGGAAGAAGGCGAACGAGGCATTAACCTACATCCAGAGAGATAATAAATAAGTAACTTCATACACAAATAAAGGCATTGGTTGGCCAACTTACCAGATTGTATGCCATGTGCTCATCGATCTGACCCCTAGGGTGGTACTTCTCCCCGCGTTCAAACCTTACTGGAGCTACTCTCCTCCGGGTGATGCGGTAGTACCACTCATTGTACTGTTCGATGCTGATCACGGGGTCAGGCTCCGACACAATGGCCGCCAGCGTGTCCTGCCAGGAATTCCAAACTTCAATTTCTCGCGCGCACAAGTCGTGCGCATTCGCCTTGCCAAACCGTCCGACACCTGGTGGGTTCCTGTTAAGCCTCATATCTGGCACGCAGGCTGGCAACCCCTGCAGGCACTCAAAATGGCGCATAGCACGATCTGGCAGCTGCCACTCTGCGACCTCGAAGTGGATCAGGGGTGTGCGTTGCAACCCGGAGAGCGTGAAGACGAACGACTCTCCCACCCGTCGCGCCAAATGTTTGTACGGTGCCCATCGCATCTGGCCAGGAGATAACGAGTCGAGCTCCCCCCGATAGTACGTAATGTTATGATGGGGATCGTCTCTCCTCGGGTAGTGGCTGTCCTTCTGGCTGTACTCCCAGGCGCACAACCGAGGCCACACATTATCCGTTCCGTCCCTACGCCTGGGTGCGCCGGTAGCAAGGTGTTCATAAGACCACACCTGAGAGCAAAGACAAATTAAATAAAGTATCGTCAAATTTTATTGTCGATTCAACCAAAAAAAAGAAACGAGCACGTAATCAAGAATTGTATGATATACCTGCAATAGCGAGAGACATGCACATATCGCTTTGGAGTCGGGCCTCGTTGCCTTGTGCAATGCTCGGTACAGGTACGCAAGAGTTGCGGCTCCCCAGGCATAATCCCCAACCTCCAGCAGGTTACCCAACAACGGTAAATATTTGACGCTGACGGTATTCTTCGACGTTGTTGGGAACAGAATTGCCCCCATCACCCACAAGAGGAAAGCTTGTGTGTACAGCACAAGCATCTGATCCGTGTAGTTATCCGGCAGAACCTTGTAGGTATCTACCAACCACTTCAACTTGATACCACCAGTGCTAAATTGATCCTGGGGTATCGAAGTAAAGAAGTCCCTAGCGGTCCTCTTATTCGTTGCTTCCGACGGAGGAGCTATTACCGGCCGCCCCGTCACCGGTAACCCTAAGATGAACCCTACATCTTCTAGGGTAATTGTCATCTCTCCGAGAGGGAAGTGAAACGTATTCGTTTCACTTCTCCACCTTTCAACAAGGGCACCTATTAAGTGCCGGTCAAAGTGTTGAAAGATCTGCCCATGCGTGAAAATCCCAAACCCAATCCCACGCAGTAATCTTTTCTGGGTTCTGTTCAATTTCCATGCTTTAAAATTATCGGATACTTCTACCGTGTTGAGAAGTGCTCTTTCCTACGAATTAATAAATACAATTTAAGCAAAATAAACGATATACAACGTTCCCAAGAATAACAAAGTTGATAAAATAAGTATCTTACTCCACCATCCCATATGAGCGTACTGATATGGTTTGCTTGGTCGTATAATACGGACGGATCTTCTGGTCCAGGGTTGAAATCCATTTTTGGCAACTGAAATTATGGAAAAACGGCAAGGTTGGAAGCGTAAACATTCTCAAACATACAACGCTAGCACAGTCAACGCTAGCATGTGATCAGATAATACTCACATAAGTTCACATGTTGTATATGCAATGTACATAGATACAAACAGACACGGAATGAGATTTTACAAGTGAAATCACATGAACAAATAATACGCAATACACATATATAATATATATATATATACATTGACAAACGCTAGCACAATGCACCGCGCACACATTCAAAATCATGCATAAGCCGCAATAACAACTCTAGATTATGAACAAATAAAGGATTGGTTTGTGAACTTACGTGATTGATTCGTCGATTAAAGGATTTCTTGACAAGAAATTGCGTCGATCTACTTGCCAACGCCGCTAGAAGAATTGTGAGAAGAAGGAATGAATAGTAGTTTAGAAGGAATGAATAAGGGTTTCGAAGTAATGAAAAGCAAAAACAGTCCGCTACACTGTCTAGCGGACGGTGGGATAAGGACAAAGTAACAGTCGTGCATCGACAAGACTGATGTGACAACTGATTTGACGGAAACAGTCATCCGCTAGACAGTGTAGCGGACGACTTTTTGGCTGTCAATGTGGGGCCAAGAAAGTGGTCCGCTATACAGTGTAGCGGACGAGGGAGCAGGGGCAAGATGGTAAAAAGGTCCGTCCGCTACACTATGTAGCAGACGACTGACAGCGCCGCAAAAATAAAGGATCTGGGCCGTCCATCCCGAAGGGATGGACGGCCAGATTGCGCTAGTAAGATCTCCTATTTTGCTAGCGCTCTCAACGGATCAGCTCCCTATATATATATATATATATATGAAAAAAAACTATATTTTGTGAAAAAAATTATTCTTAAAACTTGAGAGAAGGAAAATAAAAAGAAATTACCTAATCATCCGGAAGTACTTCAATATCCGAGTCACTGCTCTTCCTATCATCAATCGGTTTATCTTGCTCGCGGTATTTCGCATCAAGATAATCCTTCCAACATACACATAGCTCGAGCGACTCGGGGTTAAGACGACTCCTCCTGTCATCCAAAACCCTCCCGCTCGCTGAAAATGCCGACTCTGAAGCAACCGTGGAGGCTTGCACTGGCAGTACATCCCGTGCAATTTGGGATAAAGTTTTATACATGTTTTGATTTTGTTTCCAAAAATTTAACAAATTAAAATTAACCTGTTCTTGCATTGATAAATCAGAATAATGATCAGTATTTGAATATACACCAATCTCATTAAAAGAGGAAAAAGTAGACGAACCTGCCGAATTAGAAGTACCTTCACCTGGTAGTTGTCTTGCTACTAGATGTTCAAAGCCCTTAAGGTATGGCGCATAATACCTCTCAGCAGTCGATGATGAAGCTCGCCCGCGCACGTCAGCAGAATTACGATAGAGGTTGAACAGTTCCTCAAATGTCTTGCTCACTTTCGCTGTGAGTGCGGTTGTGCCCTCTACTGGGTAGCACATTAATTTCGATATCTCTTGTATCGAGGCGTTCACGCCATGCAACTTTAACCTAGGATCTAAACAAGTAGCCACAGCAAAAACAACAGGCAGTTCACTCCAATATTTATTAAACTTTTTATCCATCACTTTTACTATTTCCTGAAAGGGTCCTATATATCTCCATTTTGTTAACATTGTAGCCATCTTGAGAATTTCTATTACAGCGAGAGGAGAGGTGGGATAGTACGTACCAGACAATAAATTGGTAGACGTGTAAAATACCTCCAAAAATTCAGCTAGGTATGTGGCCATCTGCCATTCCTCTTGAGTTGGCAAGCCGGCTGGGAACAAGGTTAGTAGAAAATGCGTATAGACTTCTCTGTATGCCAGAATGTGTAAAAGCATATGGTATGTAGAGTTCCACCTGTGGACCACATCTGTAACTGCTCTCCTGCGAGGCATATTATATTCAACACACAACGTTTTAAATTGTTGTGTTCTCGGACTCGAACTATTAACATACGCTGTCATACCCCTCATTTTGACAAGAATATCTCCTGCAGCAGCTAAACCATCTTGAACAATTAAATTAATTATATGACAAACACAACGAACATGAAATTTCCAGAAAGTACAGGTTTGAGGCTCTCTTCTAAAGCATCAACAGCAGCTGTATTGTTAGAAGCATTATCAAAACTAATACTCATAATCTTATCCTTTAATTTAAACGTGGTACATGCTTTTAATATAATAGTAGCAATGTTCATTCCATCATGCGGAAAAGGAAAGTGCTCGAAAGCGATGATTCTCTTGTGCATAATCCAATCTGCATCAATCCAATGGGCCGTCACACAAGTATAACTAACAAAAGTAAATGGAGATTGCCAAATATCAGAAGTAAGACTAACTTTACCGTCAAAATTATCGAAATAATCGATCAGGCGTGCTTTAGCAGCATTATACTGTCGGAGTGCATCGGATCTAGTTGTGTTTCTATGAACCTTTTTGTACAAAGGTTGAACGTATGTGTTCATATATCTAGAGTGCTTAGCATTATCGGCAAAAGAAAAGGCTTGTTCATCGTGAATAACAAATTCAGCGAGACCGTCTCTTTGCTCTCGCTGATTATAAACAAATAACTTACCGTCAAAAGATAACTGCGTTTGGGTAGGTTCGACGTGGCCTTGTCGAGGTGCACACTGAGGGTAATGCCTGTTAAGATGTCCATTACCACTACCAGACGAAAATAATTTAGCACAGTACTTACATCGAGCTTTTCGGATGCCGTCCACCATAACTTCATCAAAATGATTCCAACACTCGGCTTTCTTTTTTTTTTCCTTTTGGACTTCTGGCTCATTACCGGAGGCATTGCTCGGCCCTTCTTCATCATGACCAGGCATAGGGTTAAGATTATGCCACGGAGTAGTAGCTTCGCCAACCGAGCTGCGTCCTTGACTATAATGCGGGGGGTCTTGTGAAGGCGTGTATTCAAGATCTGGAATGTTTTGATTGAACTCCCAATTGGCTTGGGTATCTATCATACAGCCTGTACTCATTCGTCCAGGAACGAATGGTTGTGGTGGTGCTTGGATTGGTGTTTGTGATGACCGTGGTGCTGGCGCTTGTGCTGGTGGTGGTGCTTGTGATGATGATGATGTTTTTCGTGATGATGATCCACGCTTCAGTTTTTTCAGTAATTCAGCCATATTTGACGCTAAACTTTTTTACTAGATTGGAAATAAAACTAGTAAGAGTAACTAAATACACAAGTATAAAAGCAGTAATTAGTAATTAGAAATAACAATTAAAAGAATGAAAGAGTAACAAATGAATAAGAGTAATTAGAAATTCAAAATTAGAGAGAGTTAGTAATTAAAAAGAATTTAGTAATAGTAATTAATAAATAAAAATTCACTAATTACTAGACAAAAGAATTAGAGAGTAACAAATTAATAAGAGGAGTAGTTAGTAATTAAAATTTAGCAAGAGTAGTAATTAGTAAACAAGAGTAATAATTAGTAAGAGTACTAATTAGTAAATAAGATAATTGTAATTAGCAAGAGTAATAATTAGAGAGGGAAATAGTAGCAAAGCTTGTAGAAATGTAGAATGTTTAGATAAGAGAGAGTAAGAAGATTGGTGTGAAAAATTAGAAAGAAAGGGTGTGAATTTATAGTTTTTTAAAAGTTCACAAAAGACCAAAATACCCCTTAAAACTATCCGTTTATAGTTGTTGGGGAGGGTAAGAGTGTAGAAGCCCTTAAAAGAGTTGAAAAAATTAAGTTAGACCAAAATACCCCCCAAACTAGCCGTTATATTGCTGTTGGGGGGGTAAAAGTAGAATTTTGGGAAATAATGGGGAATATGGTCGTTGGGGAGAAAAGGGAAAAAATTAAATTTGAAAAATCGTGGGGCCTGCCAGAAAAAGGGCCAGAACCTGGCCAAAACCCGGGCCTTTTCGGGTCGGGCCTGGCCTGGGCTTTTTCTTTGAAAATCCTGACCTGGTCCAAGCCCAAAGCCCTTTATTTTAGGGCCGCTACTGTTCACTAGAGGGTCGGGCCAGCCCGGGCTAAAAACGAGCCAGGTCAGACCAGCTCGCGGGCCGCCCGGCCCATTTGACATCTCTACATACATGCCCGCAAACAGGAAACGCACACCCTTACACCATGGTCGGTGTCAAAACCCTTCGCATGACATAAACACCCACAAAAAAACACACACCATGGTCGGCCACGCCCCAACCCCCTCAACACCCACACTCAGTCCCCCTGTCTTACCACACTTGCACTATTGCACAACCTACAGCCACAGATAGAAGCCACATCCAACAGCCGACTGTGTTCCCCCCCAACCCCTACCTTACCACCCTACCGCAGAAGCACACCCACTGAAACAATTAAATACAGACTCTGGTAAAGTAAGGTACAACTCCTTTCAGATGAAACAAAAAGGTCGTGCATCAAAATTCCTACAAATAATGAAATGGGTAGTTAGTGGTTTCCAATTATTGACAGTGATATTTTCAAAATACGAAGAAAGCAAAAGAGGGAGAGTTTGGTAGCTGAAGTTTGCATGGTGGTTGCCTTGCATGAACGAATGACATCAAACACTATTGGTAGGTTCCACTTTGTTAGAATAGAAAAGCAAAAACACAACATAGTCAGAAAGACGAAGAAGTAGCATATTGAATGTATGAGAGTGAATGAACATACCTCAAGATGTTCCTGTGTGCAAGGAACTCCCTTTAACAACCAAGGAAATAGAAATTTAGTTAAGTACCTAGAATAAGAAAACAAATGGTATAGAAAAGAAAATGGTGTAAAGATGTGAAGACCATAAGTTCTTGGCTGATTTTTTTAGAACCCTCGGCTGATTTTCTTGGAAATGCTTCTTTTGCTTCCTGTTTCTACCAAGGAGCTCCCTTGAACTGCAAGAAAATGTAAATGTAGTAAAGTACCCAGAATGGGAAAATAGATGGTATAGAAAAACAAATGGTGTAAATGGTATATATGCCATATACCATATATCATCGGCTGTAGTTTCTTAAACTAATCACTGCTTAAAGCAAATGGTGTAAATGGTATCGATGCCATATACCATATATCCTTGCCTGTTGTTTCTTACTAATCAATGCTTCTTTTGCTTTCTGTTTGCACCCCAACGTGATGAATTCTTTTGTTTCTCTTGGTATATTACAGGTTTGCTTAGAAATGCTTCTTTTGCTTCCTGTTTCTACCGAAAAGCTCCCTTGAACTGCAAGAAAATATAAATGTAGTAAAGTACCCAGAATGGGAAGACAAATGGTGTAGAAAAGCAAATGGTATAAACGGTATCTATGTCATATTCCATATATCCTCAATTGTAGTTTCTTAAACTAATCACTGCTTCTTTTGCTTTTTGTTTGTACCCCAAGGTGATGAATTCTTCTGTTTCTCTTGGTATATTACAGGTTTGCTCTGTTAAGGACGGTGATTAAGTGTTGTCTAAGAAAATACTGGTAGGAAGATCATGGAAGTGGGAGATGTGGGTGTGGTGGAAGTTTGCATGTGTAGTATGGCCTAAAAACGTGGGAGTTAAGCCAATTTTTGACTGTTTTTTTGGTCAATGTATTGGTGACACGTAATTAAGTTGGTATAAAATAAATCAAAATTCCAAGAAAATGAGATTGGCTTTTTGATGGCCAAAGAAGCCATCAATCGAATCATATTATATATAGTATAGAAGACATTTTCTATTCTCTTTTGCAGATGCATGTTACAAAATTTGGAATTGTTTCCCTACATGCATGTGACATGCCTTGCAGACTACGATGAAGATGAACCGATGATGATAGAGAAAAGTAACACCGGATTCGTTTGTGCAACAACATTTTTATTTTTCATGTACAATTGGGTGTTTCGTGTGTTTAGAATTGTTTTTTGTATGAGATGCCAAAATTTTGTAGATACGGCTGCCTATTTGCCCAAGGCTACATCTCTTTGTATTGCATCATCTTTGGTTGCAGAAAATAAAGTTCTTTCAACATCAGAACGTGAGAACTTTTGGACAGATCATCGAAGCCTAAAAATATTGATGTTGGGAATAACATATTACCCGCTACGTTTCTTAAAAACACTAGCTTCTTGACATAAACATGTGAACAAATAAAATTATTTAAGCACGTACAATACATTTTTTTTCCTATTTTTGTTAAATCTGATCGTTCTTCCAATAAAATGTCAAAAATTATATGTACCAAAGTTCTTTGCTCCATTTTTTTTCCCTTTTTGTTATTTTTTTCAAATTATTTTGATGCCAAATGTCAATTTTTTAGGCGTGAAGTTTTGCAAGATCATATTGCGTCTAACACCGAAGTACTAAATGAATTCACTTTATATATAGTGTATATTTCTACTTTGCTACGCATTGCACCGTAAAATATTGCTTTTTCTTACTGTCTTAACAAGTACTAAGATGAAAAGCCATTTAGTATGACTATTTGTCAAACTTTTGGTGACAAAAGATACACTTTAGTAAGACAAGAATGCAAGTCGTTGGTCAGTAGCATAGCTATACCTTACTAGAATTCTTGAGCCTCCATACAATATTCACTAGAAGAAAAACCCCTTTAGTGACGGGCTTTTAGAGACCGAAGGAAATCTGTCGCTAAAAGTCATTTTTCCCGTCGCTGAAAGTCTGTCGCTAAAAGTTTTCAGCGACGGGAAAATACTGACGGATAATTCATCGCTATAAGCAATTTAAAAAAAAACAGATGAATTTGGAAATAAGTGTAACGACGAACTATTAGCGACGGGTTATAATCCGTCGTTAAATCTTTTTTTCCAAATTGTTAATGCTATTAGCGACGGATTACACTCCGTCACCAAAATAATTTAAAAATATATATTTTTAGCAAGGGTAAAGTAAAAAAATAGCAACGGACTTTTATTAACAGTAAAAGTCTGCTGCCTAAAGTCGTTAAGTTGGAAACCTATTTCTCTCCATTCTCTATCCCTGCCGTTCTCTCTTCTCTCTCCACCCTGTCACCGCCACCACGTCGTCAATCCCTCACCTCCATCACCGCCGATCTCTACCCCTCCGCCTCTTACCTCCATTGTCGCTATCCCCCTCAGGCCCCCACCTTCATCGGTGCCCCACATGCCCATCGCCCCGAACCCCAGCCAACAGCCACCGTCTGCTGCCCAGACCCACCTCCCACAGTATGTATTTGTTTTCACTTATAAATCATCATGTGTATTTTAGAATTGTATTGTAATTGTATTAATTGTATGTTTTTTTCATTTGTTATATTTGTATAATGTATTATTTTCCTAAATAATTATAGTGTGTAGAAGTAATTATAACATGTAGTGTATTTGTATTTGTTATAATATTTTATTTTTTCCTGCATAATAATTGCAATGTATTGTATTTGTTATAATTGTATTGATAGTTAGAAAAAAAAACAATATGTAGAATTTTTAAATTGTATTGTATTTGTTGTAATTATTGTTAAATTTATTTTGGTTGTAGGTTATAATTATTGTTAAATTTACGTTGTATCTGCATTGGAGATTGCCTTAGAGTTTTGGATCCCTCGATTTTAATAAATGGACATAATTTTTTCTCTGACCATAATTAGCTTGGACATAATAATAAAATGCTGGACAGCAGCTCTGGACATAATGTAAAATTAAATTTGCTCCTAAAATGAATAATTAAAAGCTATTGAAAAGATAAGTGTCATATAACACTAAACCAAAAATCCTAATTAAACCCTAACAGTAAATTCAAGGATTAATTTTACGCTACACCCCATACTTAGGGGTTAGTTGCACCTAGCACCCCAGTGTTTTAAAATTGATACCCAATACCAAAATTTTAAAAATTTTGGTATCCAGCACTAAATGACAGTCAAAATGGCGTTTGACCACACGTCTATTAATTTTTTAGGGGCAAAATAGTCTCTTTGTCCTTTCCAAATGACATGGTGTCCATGTCATTTCCACGTGATCAATTCTTCACTAAATCTATCCCCTTGGACCCACTTGATTATCTTCCTTCTCCACCCTCACCCCACCCACTCATTTCTACCACCACCCTTGCCGAGCACACTACCACCACTAACCTACAAAGCCATGTCGCCATAACTTACCTGCAACCAAACCCCCCATGGCCACCAACCTATGAATCCCAACCTAAAAATCCACCACCCTCCAACCTCTGACTCTAGCAACCCGCAATCATACCCACCCACCATATCTGACTAGCCCACCCATCCACCACCGAGCTCCCCAACAACCAGCCACCGCCCACCATCATTGTGGTGCCTCCAGCAAGCCCCAGATCTGCATCTCAGATCCTAGCCATTTTTCAGCTAGCCTCTCACCCTTAATTTGGACCACTGATTATATAGTGATGATGTGGTGCGGTGGTGGTGCTGATATGTTGTGAGTGCTGCGATGGCGTTAATGAGACCAGACTGACGATGAATGATTAGGTTCACCGACAACTAACGTGATTTGGTCATTCGACCATATTTTGAACCAGTGGTGTTGGGTCTTGGGTCATGGATCTGGGCGCTAGCAGTGATTAGGGTTGAGATTGACTGTGATTGGGGTGAAACTGTGGGGTTGTGATAGTTGGGTGGTTGTGGGTCAACAGTAATGGTCCAAAATAGCACTGTTGGTTGCGGGGCTATCGATAGGGCTATGAGAGGGACGGGGCTGTAGGAGGGACTAAGGAAGAGGTTATGGACGGGGCAAAGGTGGTAACATAGCGGGGAATGGGGCTTAGTGTATGTTGGTAATAGTGACAGAGGTTTGGCGTGGAGTGGGGGTGGGCGTGTGGACAAGGTAGGGTGGATCGTGGGTCGTGGGTCGTGGGATTAGGAAGATGAGTAGTCAGGGAGAAAGAAAGGGTGAAGAAATGATGTGGAAGGCCTCGTGTTAATTATTGGTGCCATTTGGAGCTGATGGGGACAAAAGGTGGATTTAACAGGTAAAAAGACCATTTTGGCCTTTGAAAAGTAACAGACGTATGGTCAAATGCCAGTTTGACCGTCATTTGGCATTGGATACTAAGATTTTAAACAGTTTGGTGCTGGGTGCTAAAATTAAAACTATCGGGTGCTGGGTGCAACTGACCCCTAAGTATGGGGTGTAGCGTAACATTAATCCTAAATACAACCTTAACCCTAAAAAAACCGTAAACCGTAATTAAACCTTGAACCCTAAACTTAATTAAGCCCTACACCCTAACCGTAAAGTGAAACCCAAACCCTAAATACAACCCTAAGCCATAATCAAACCTAGCCTAATTAACCCCCAAACCTTAAATCATAACCCTAATTTATACAATCCTACCCTAAATGCAACCCTAAATCCTAATTAATCATAATTAAACCCTTAATCCTAGACCCTAATTAGATCATATGCCCTTATTAAACCTTAAACCATAATAACCGTAAACTCGAAATGCTGAAACCCTAACCCTAAACCTGATTAAACCTAAATTGTAACCCCAAATACAAACCTAATCCTAATTAAGTCGTATATCCTAAAACTGAAATCCTAAATACCACCCTAACCTTAACTAAACCCTAAACCCTAACTAAACCCTTAACTCTAAATACATCCCTAAACCAAAATTTGAACTAAAGCCTAATTCTAAATTGTTAATCATAAACATGTCCTTATAAAGTTGGGTTAATTATTTTGTTATATAGTGAGTTCGATGCGGAATCTCAAATCACTGATCATGCTGGACTGAATCTCATTGGAAATTGTAATTTCTTAAGTGGTTCAAAAAATATTATTTATTAGTATACTGATATATCCTTAATTTTTTTGCGTCTTCTATAATAGGTTCAATCAATCGACAAATCAGTTAACTCTCACTTGAAAGTACTAGCCCAAGGCTCTAGTAAACAAGCATCTAACCATGAAGACTTTATTGTTAACGGGTTTAGGTTTAACACAAAAGATGATGACCTAACTAAACAAACCCAAAATAGTGAAGTCGTGGCCAACAACAACTGTTTTGATGAGAATTCTAGGCATTCGTATGAAGAGCTCGATGAGATTCTTGAGCTAATATATCTCGGTAACCAAAGCTGCTTGGCAATGTTCAAATGTACATAGTTTGATATTACATGCAATAAAGGAATGCATGTTAACTCACAAGAGATTGTAGATGACAATATTAAGTCAAGACTTGCATTAGATGACCCATTTGTGTTTGCTAGTCAAGCTTCACAAGTGTTCTACGCGAAAGATACAATTCCAAAATTTTATTATTTTATTATTATCAAGTCCAAAAACTGTAAATTGCGTATGACAGTGATGTAGGCACCTATCAAGCAACCAATCCCATGTCTTAGTACCTTTGAAGTGAACAACGAGGAGGACGATCTTCCTCTATAATCAATACTTCATTTAGGAGAAGAAGTTGTAGATGATATAGACGAAGATGTAGAAAGTATTGAAGATGATGAGGATGAGTCAACTGATGAAGAGGATGAATTACAAGATAAAAAGGACAATATGAGTCTCAAGAAGAAGAGGATGACGAGTCTAAAGATGAAGACCATGATGAATCTCAAAATGAAGATGATAGACTTATTATGTTGTAACATTTATGACTTATAATAAGTAATTGAATATTTCACTTAATTTTACGATACAACATAATCATCATCCAAATATGACATGTACTTGATTATTCTGTAGTAATATATTAACTTGCTTGTTTATCCAGTTCATACTAGAGAATCTATATACCAGCATAATATTCACTGCAAGTTTCTGTTATCAGCTATGAATAGGTTAGGAGCCATTTGTGGTCACAGTGGATGCCGAGCTACTTCTTCACTGGTTGTTGGGAACACTGATTGCCTGCTAATAATGAGGCACAAAGCCTGAGCATCCAGTAGGCCCAACCCCAGCCCCAGGCCTCCCAGCCACATGATGGTTCTTCTTCATCAGTGGGCTCGACAACATGAAATAGATTTGATGTTAGTATTTCAGCAATGTCTACCTATTTTTTATTTATATTTGAACCAAATTAATTTTATAATTTATAGGATCTCATTAAAGCAGTGGACCCACACGCGGGATGTGCATCGATCCCTAGAGAAAACAGTGAGTTACTCTTACCGAGAAAGGCCAATAAGTAGAGTTCACTCTTGCACTTGACACTTTAATGGTTCCAATAGTTATTATTGTTCACTTATTTAATGATAGTAATTTATTTTTTTATCAAAATTGTGGAGCTTCCGAAGACTACGAAGATCGGCGTTCTTGTGAAGGGTCGCTTCTTTGAGCCACTACTGTACTGGAGGGACTGAGATGTCGAGAGCAGGGAGGAACTATGCACGGAGTTGCTAGTATGATTATGAGTCGGCTAATATTTGTTTAGTATTGTTCAATGGTATTAATCGTACTGACAGTATAATTAGATGCATTGTATGATGGTTCGAATTTGATTTGCTTGCACAACAGGCATTGGGGGAGAATGGCTTTTTATGGCTACATACCAAAAAATTACCTGCGATGGCTACATGACCACCAAAATGGACAAGGAGGATGTTGCCTAAGGGTGCACCAATTGAAGAGTGAAAACGTGTGCCCCTCATTGGATCTCAGCATTTGTATGGGGGTAGATGGTTGATAGGTGGATGACTGATCCATCTTGGGAGGTCAAGAATAGGAGTGGGCAGTCAAATAAAGCCGAATAGGATCCTACTCACAAGGGAAGGTCGGTGCCTCATGACGCACTCTAGTATCAGACTGCGGCTGAGCACCAAGAGATTAATAAGGATGAGGTGTGTGCTTTGACATATCAGATGACACATAAGAGAAAAGTGCCTAAAGATGATGCACATTTGGCGGGGGAGTTCATTTTCTAGGTTGCTCAACAACTCGATATAAGTTCTGTATAAACTTGTGTTTAATTAATATTTGAATGTCTTCGTTCCCTATTGCCTGATGAAGCATTAACTAGGTTATATTATGCTTTGATTATTTTGTAGGCAGTATTTGGTGAGATGAGGATGACTAGGTAGCGCGTCGATCAGTCATCAACATCCATGGGTACAAGTGTAGGAGGATTGCAGACATGGCTGGATACACCATGGGTCGTCAATAGGAAGAAAAGGCGTGTACACGGCACCAGCTTGACTGCACGTGTTGTGATGGGAGCATCCCACCCTACTGTTCCTCCACAAACATAGAGTCCCATCGCAGAGCAACAGTTAGACCCGGCATAGCGTTGCTCGAGAGGTGGCCAGAATCATGAGAGACAATCAGGAATAAATATGTTAATATTATGAATTTAATCCATTGTCTAAACACAATATACAATTACTAACGAGTATGTGACGTGCTTTCAATGTAAGAAAATGCTTCCCAGTCCAAACCGGATTCGGATGACACCCCCATGGACGATGATGAGCAGGATCCGGATGTTGGTCTTGACGATAACCGAGCCCTGTCCCTCCTCCCCTCCCCCATATTTTAACCCCCTCCCGCTCTTGCACTTAACGGATGTTGGTATTTGTTTCACATTGTGGATTGTTTTTGTGTGTGTGTGTGTGTGTGTGTGTGTGTTAAATTTAAATAGAGTTTGACTATTGTGTGTATGCATGCATTAATTACTGTTATATGGTTACATTAATGCTGATAGATCAATAATTATTTTAGCATTATGGAGTGGGTTACCTTGTTGATGATTATTGTGTGGTTGGATTTGAATTACAGGACGTAGGTTTGGGTATAAAAAAAAAGTTAAAACAAATATTTTTAGAGACAGGTTTTTTTTTTCCATCGCTATAAGTCTAAAAGGATAGTTCTATCAGAGGCTTTTAGTGATAGAAAGCTCCATCGCTAAAGGTATTGCTAACGAACCTTTAGCAATGGACTGTCCGTTGCTAAAAAGCCCAATGTTATTATTGAGGGACCTTTCGCAACAAAACTTCCGTCATTAAAAACCCATCAACTAATGATGGACTTTTACCAACGGACGACCCATCGCTAAAGGTCCGTCAGTAATACCTTTAGCCACGGAACTTTTCGTCACTAAAAATGTTTTCAAATATTAACTTCTAAAAAAAATTTAATAAAGAAATTAGCTCTAATGATGGAATTTTCGGTCGCTAAAGGTAATAAAATCCATCGCTAAAAGTTGGATTTTTTGCGACGGGTAAAACATTCCTTCACTAAACTTTTAGCCACTGATTTTTTTACGACGGACTTTTAGTGACGGAGAGTCCATCACAAAAGGTCTTTTGCGATGGATTTTGGATCTTTAAAAATTTCCACAAATACTTCTAGATACTTCGACATGTAGAGTGGGCTAGCTTTCGACTCAAGGTCCCTAAGTTATCTTTGAATATGTTTACTACGAGGAACTAGATGGAACAATATTTAGGCTGCTTGGCGCAATGACATCAAAGTTATTCTTTTGAAGGAAAGAGCTTAAACATGGAAGTAAGGAGCAAAGGGAAAAAAAAAGAGAGAGATGCGTTATAAACTTGAACTTTTGATTATCGGATAGGCCAAAAATATAAAGATTCGTCAAAGACCTGAAACACCTGGGAGATTGGTCATTATCGTTATTTTTAGTTTACAAACTTTTAGCAATTAGGAAGTTCATTTATTGTGCGACTACACGATTTTGTCCAAGTAAAACTATTTACTTTCTTCTAACCATCCCAATCTCTGCCTTGCGCGTTTGAAAGAGGACTTGGTCAAATGTAGATCCCTCAAGTAACCGTTGTTTCATAAAGTTTGAGTAGATGACTTGCTAGATTACAGTTTTTTTAAGTTGGTAAACTTCTTCAAGGGATGTAATTCATGGTTTTAATTAAAGCTTCTGTTTTTTAATGATGTTCTGATACGATTAAGTACCTTTTTATTAGGACTACAGCTACCTTAACAGCAATAGCAATGAAAACAAAAATGCGCTGATATGCAAAACATTTATAGTTTTTTTCATAGCTTTTGTCATAGTTTTATGACCTGACTGTCCCTCGTGCCTCGTGCGTAGCACAGAGTTTAACTAGTATAGGTATACAATTGTTTGATACATGGTACATCACGTTTTCAACAGATAGATGGCAATTGGAAGGGATGACATTTCTAGAGTACAAGTATTATGATACAATTGAGTGGGTAGCCGTGGATGTAAATGGCTTCCTTAAGATTACATAACATTTGGAGATAATTTATATATGAGACCAACACTACTTTATACTGGCAAGTTGAGACTATGGTTCTTTGTATTTTTGGCTTCCGTGAAGTGTCTTTTTGAGATTTTCATTTATTCAATATTTTTCAGATATAAACTCTGTTCTGGAGTCAATTACAAAAATCGATCGTTTTGTAAACAGTTCCTTTTGTTTTGCCTGTAAATGTTTCTTAGCTTTTAATGATGTCATGTCTTTATCGAAGACAGGTTTGGTCTGTTTTTGTTACCAAAAATGGAAGGCATCATCAAATATATAAATAAGGTCAAAGAGAAATGTCATATTTGAATTTTAGTTTTTAGATTTCCGTTTTATTTTTTGTCTTTTAATTTTCTAAGAGTGTCTATGAGAAGTATCAATTAAACTTGAGTTCAAATGACTAGAAGGCCGTGCAAAAAGAAGTTGAAAGATGAATTTGTAATTCTTACACTGTGATATGTGGAATGCTCCCTCCTAATGGGGAGTTGATAGTTCAGTTAATAATCACTATCTGATCCCCCCCCCCCCCCACCATGCACCCCCCCCCTCCCCTCCCTCACTCATATGGAAAGGGAACTTAGAGAGAGAGATTAGGATGAGATACACTAGAGAGAGTAAGATGAGATACTTACATTAGAGAGATTAAGATGAGATTAGTAAAGCAAATAATTATGAGTATGTGCCCGTGCATAGCACGGGATTTTAGCTAGTTTACCTTAATGTGATTATATTAGGTATTAAAAGAGATTTTGACATGAATTAGGACTTCAAATTATGTAGGTAATGAGAACTTTAATTTAGATTATAATTGCACAAGAGAAAAAGGGTTAGTTTATTCATTTGGATTTTCAAGTATAAGGTTGTGATCGGTTTAAGATAAAGAGGATATTTTTTATATCGACTTCGCTACATTAATGTAAAGGTTCCTACAAAAAAAAAAAATTTATACAAGAAAATTAGTATGCTACTGTTTGATTCCAAAACATATATGTTTTGAGGCTATTGTTGATCATCAAGCCTATTTTTAGCGTTACTAATAAAATTTTTTGATGTTGTGTAACTTGCTTTAATGATGGTTCCCTTAATATTCTTTATTCTTTCATCAAAAATGCCATTCACAGTTGTTTTAGTGCTGCCTATTTAGCTTCTCAATATAACGGCTCCGTTCTTTATTCGCAATAAAAAAAAGGTTGTTGTAATATCCCGAACCTATGGTTGGTTTTATGGTAAATCCTAACTGATTATTCATAAGATCTTTACCGACGATATTTGTGAGCATTAGTAAATTTTTATCTTTAGCGACAATTTATAATAACCATAAGTTGTAACTTACAAATGTGGGGTGTAATAGAGAAATAAATGAAACCTAACTGGTGCCTCTAGAGAAGTCATATTACATTAGGGTTTATTACGTAATTATAGGATGTTAATCTTATCTCACCTTTTGGCGATTTGGAATGGCAGATAGAGAGAGATATCAGGGGAGTGATATTCAGGAGAGAAAAAGGCAGAGAAATTGGAGGGAACTCGTAAAAAAAAAAAAAACAGAAAGAGAAAGGAATCAGATTTCTTCATTCTGTTACACTGAACACATAAAATTAAGAAAGTAACGTGGGGAGTAATATCAATAATTGAGAGAGAGAGAGAGAGAGCAAAAAAGGAAGTTTTTGTTTGTTTGTGTGTGTGTGTTTGACAGGGAAGAGTAAGCCACTGCCGACAGCACGGTTCTCCTTCTCTGATCACCAAATTCACCACCAAAGAGCACGCTAACCAAGGTAAGCCACTGAAGCCCTATCGGCCTTCGCTCAACACCGTGGTGGCCTTTAATCTAACCGCCACCGTTGTTGTGACGGAGGTTGGCCGATGGCCATCTTTTGTGTCGATGACTATAGAGGTTGGCCGGTGATGAATATCATGTGATGAATGTATGAGTGTGTCTATATATGTTATGGGCTGTGTGAGCAACAATGTGTGTGTGTGTGTGCGCGCGTGCACGCGCGTGCGTGTACGCGCATGCGTGTAGTGTGTGAATCTGTGTATGCAGGAGGGTGTGCGCGCGCGTGTGTGCAATGTGTGTGCGCGCGCGCGCGCACGCACGCACAGTTGTGTTGGTGTGTGAGTGTATGTCTATGTAGCTGTGTGTGTCCTGTGCATGCAGATAGCGTGAATTGGGGGATAGGGTGCAACCAGTGAAGATGTGTGTATGGGAGCGCGCGCGCCATAGGAGTGAGGGGGTGTTTTACAGGTTTGTTGGTGTGTGAGTGTATGTGTATGTAAAAATGTGTGTGTGTCTGTGTTGAAGTGTGTGTTTTTCAGCAGAGAGAGGTAGAGGAAGACTGTGTGTGTGTGTGTGTGTTTAAGGTTGATAGTTGTGAATAGTAGATTTAATCATCGCTATTAAGCTATCCCAAACTCTAATTTCTAAAATATGTCTGCTCAGATTTTGGTTAACTGCAAAACAATAATTCCTGTTATTTTTGCAAGATTTATGATGCTTAATTTTCTTAGATTTTTATATGTCCTTGAAGAGCGTGAAATGATTTTATCTGAAAATGGGGTTCTTCATTTATTGAAAATAAAAGTTAGATTATTTTTTCCTGAAACTATTACAGTGACCTTTTCACTACTGAAATATTTCAATGTCTTAAGTTCAAGGCTTTTTAGCATCATTTGTCATGTGTAGTGACTTTGGTCCCCTTATTTGCCTTTAAGAAGCATAGGGAATTTTTGGAATAAAAGAATGTTTTTCAAAGGACTTTTTGGCCATTTCAACCTAATACTTTCATAGAACTATTTTGAAGAATTTTTGAAATTTTTGTTGGGGCAATGGCTATCAAAGGGTATTTTGATAATTTTTATATACATGATAGGGTGCTCTGGTAATTTTCATACTGGTGACGAATTTAGTAGACATGCATCTTTAAGTGTCAGGAGTGATAGAACTTGAGAGACGGTGTTAGAGCACTCTCAAAACTGAGAAATCTATGACAGAGAATGAAAGAGCTTGTAGGAAGAAGATAGGATTCGAGATAAATGGTTTTGGAAGGACCAGAAACTAGTGCGTAGAGAATTAGCTCATCTGAGAGGAGCACAACATGGCTTTGGCTGTTCCTTTTAGCCAGATGTAGCAGTGTGATCATCGTGCATATTTTGGATCTAAAAGATACGTAGTTTCGGGTAAGTGACGTCTAATCCATCTAGTATTTTTATACAAAGCGTATACATAACTTATGTTTGAAAAATCATTGTTTGTCAAAAATGGAGTATTTTAGTGACTTTTATTAGTTTATTCAGTGAAAGAACTGCTTATTGACTACGAACTACTTTTAGCGACACTTATATCTCGTTAAAAACCGGATTGACATGTAAACAATGTCTTGATAGTGATTGTTGTGAAATTTAGATTTGAAATGCTCCTTGGTTCTCAGATTGAGATGTTTTTAAAAATAAAATGTCTGGAAAATGAATTAGGATGGTTTGAACATCAATTTTTCACTAATTGTGTTTACAATAAACATAAACTGTGGTTTTTGCTTATTTCGTTGATGTGTCTCATATCTAACAGAAAAATTTTAGATTTTGGATGCTTGTCAATTGGACAGAATTTTGACTTGCAGTACTGTTGCTCGTGGTCGCCGCCCCTGCTTCCCCAATAATTATTATCCCAAGGTGGGATTTCGGGTCCAAGTTAATGGGACTAAATTCTGACCGCACCATACCGTTTGAATTGGTGTTGGGTTGTAGGTTCCTTATGATGATGTTTTCATGCTAACTGACTCTTATGTCCTCAGGGCTGTTTTACGTTTACCTGATCATGCTTTATCGAATATATTCCCATTTACCGCCTTAAAATATTTTCTTAACAAAGTTGCTATTTTGGTTAACTGAGTTTATTTTTTGACATGCTACAGTCCAGCTAGTTAGGTCAGTGAATACTTACTGAACACATAAAAGCTCATTCCTTATTTATCATTTCAGGTTAAAAAGTAAGATGATGATGACGAGTATGGGATTTGACTTCAGAGTGGAGTTTCGAAGACTACAATAGATAATTTGGAGTTCTATTCTGAGTGTTAATGTAAGAAATATCGTAATTAAATTAAAATTGAAGTTGTATTTGAAGTAGTAAGTATTTTAACTGAGTTTTCGCTATGATTTCTATTGATTTTAGCGAATAAGGCCTCATAAAATCCTTGACGAGAGTCCAATGGGCTTGCGCTGGTCACAGACTTGGCTCACGGATCCGGACGTTGGTTCGGGCCATGACAGCTGTTCTTTTCTACTTCCAAATTCTCTAAAGCCACGGGTCAATTTTATTTCGATTTTGATTTATATGTTTCATATTTTCATGAATTTTCATCATTGTATTCCACCACATTAACACTGTAATCCATTTATTGGAGTCGCCACATGTCAAATTTCTGGTGGCTTCTAGGTTCTTGACAATCTCATTTTTGTTCTCTTGATTTTAATGCCTTTCAATTTCATCCAAAATTTCTTTCTACGACATCTCATTCGTTCGATCTCCAATTGAACTCATTTTTGTTTCATTGGACTTGTATTGTTGTCTTCTTCAATTTGAGTCTACAATGACTATTTTCTGACCTCGAATGAATATTTAACATATTTATCAAATTACTTTGTGAGTAACATCTGTATTTAAAAGTCACTTTTGAAAATAGTGACTTATATGTGATACGCCGGCTACGAAATCCAAAATAGTATAATCATGACTTTCGATGTTTAATAATAAGCAATTATATATGTGACACATATGAAGCTTATTACTTATTTAATCCTCTTTCGGTCACTTTTGTCATACATTTGTTAGATTTGGTTAAACTGTCTAAAAGCTTATATATTAGCTCGATTTGGTAACTCAAATATGTATCTGTTTTTAGCCATCGCTGTGGAAAAGCGGTTACAAGATGATTTGTGCTCACTTCTTTCCTTTTTGATTCCTTTCCCTTCCAAGCCAAGAGTAGCACGAAAGGTGAGATGTTAGTACAGCAATATAATTGCTTTGGTATTCACAATTAGAACAATAGATAATGAATTTACTTAGATGAATTATTAGTTTATTTTTGTTTACTTTAGATTCAGATGGTTATTCTCAAAAGATTGTAGTTAAGTTTTGAATTATTTTGAAGTTAAGTATTTGAGATTTTGGATGATTATGATTAAATAGTGTAGATGTTCTCCTCTATAGTGAAGTTAAAGACGTCATTGATTTAAGGACGTGTTTGATTTAAGGACGTGTACGGACTCTCGGGTTTGGGGTGTTACACCCTCAAACTCAAACTGATCGGCGTCATCCAAGTCGCAAAGACGATCAACTGATTTGTCCGTGAGAGGGGACGTTATGATATGACTATAATTTACTTCTCGATTTTTGTGTTCAAATTCTTATGAAATAACAATATTTCTGATAGCAATGATAAATCAAATAACTATTGTTTGACATGTAAAGTTAGTAAGTTATCATAAAAGTAAGACCAAAGTCAAGATCCATGTAACAAACTCTCAAGAAAAAAAAAATCCACTCTCAAGAAAAAAAATACATTGAAATGGCAGAAGTAACAATTCATGGATGGGTTGCCTTAAGCATCAATTTTCAGGATTTGTTTAGTAAAAGTTAATATGTGGGGCTTCACTTTTGAAGCTAATGTGGCTCTATTGTTACATAGCAACACTTAAAAAGTTCTTTAAGAATGAAAGTAGAGTTCAAATGATGAAAAGTGAAGCTTAGATAGTATTATTTTCCAAACTAAAGTGAAATAGAAGATAGGTAGAAAAACTATAAACCCGTCCACCGCTGGTGCAGAAGATGTGTACACAAGCACTGAACCAGAGATCTGTGGAGGGAGTAATCGGTTGATCAGGTTATCAATCTCTTCGATTCACCTTTGTCCTTGTTTTTCCTTCTTAATTTTTGGATATTTCATTAATCACGAGGAGCAATCTCTGCAAGACATCTCGGTATTAGCTATTTTATCTCCAATAAGACTTTCTCTCAAACTCTTGGCAGCCAATTTTTTCTTTGCTAGAAAATCCCAACCATGGAAATATACGGTTCGTTTTTCCTCACCTCCCTTATATCCCGTCTTTCAATTTCTCTCAATATACAAACCACCAAGGGAGCTTCGGTTGTTTATCTAGCCACAAAACCGTAATAACAAAATATCTCGAAGAGGTAATAGCACATATAATCCCTAAACTTTTGGTCATTCTCACGTGTAGTCCCTGTAGTTTAAAATTGGTAAGATCAATCCCTATACTTTTTAAATTTACCCACTAAAGTCATTTTCCACACGACCGTCTGTTTTCAGCCGTTAATGTGACTTTTGGTCGGGGTATTTATAACCCTTTGCCTTCACCTCCTCGGTTTCCCTCCAAAAATAAACCTATAGCACTTTTTGTTAAAGCAGAGAGGGAGTTGACCATTGGTGAGTAAGAGCAAGAGATTAGGTAAAAATTAGGGCTTCATTTGTATTAATTAGGATTTGATTATCTAATTAAGTGTCAATTAGGGATTTTATTAACTGAATTGAGTTTGGTCATTTGTTTTAGGGTTTTTGTTTGATCGCGATTCCGTAAGTATCAAAATCGAAGCAACATGACTTGGCAAAATAGGGAAAAAGGGCGTTAATTTCGACAGTTTTTGGTTGGTCAGGGATTATTACGATGTATTCACATGTCTTTTGGCATCTGTAAATAGGTTAGGAGAAATGAAACAACAACTTCTATGGCTAAAACAACTGTGGGTCGTGCAATTGCCTTTTAAACAGATGTTGATGCAGGGCAAAGGCATGAAGGAATAACTCAACATTTATCTGTGAGTTTGCTATTACCCTATCTAATTTGTTTACAGTATGGTAACTTTCCATGTATTTTGGCATCTTTTAACAGGTTAGGACAAATCAAAGCCAAGTACTATGAATGTGGAACGTAGTAAAAGAACAGAGAGGAAAGCTTCTAGGAGGAAGAGCTTGATTGAACATAAGATGAAAAATGCAAGAGCACATCATATGCTTGCAAGAAATGATCAAGTGACTGCAAAATGATGTGGTTGCTTAAGAATAACACAATGAAGAGATGGTTGTAAAGATGAGTGGCCATAAGGCTGCAACATTAAGGAAAGACATACTTGAGAAGAAAAAAACAAATGCAAGATTGGATGTAACTACAAGGTGCCAAGATGCTACTCCATCCAAGTCTACCAGTGCTAGTGCCAATGTTCCTGCTGCTATTATTCCTACGACCCCTACAATTCTTACTTCTCCTGTTAGGGTAGTGACAAGAAGCCAGGTTGCAACTCCATCCAAGTGTGCAAGTTCCAGTGTCAGTGTTCTTGATAGCACTTCTCCTACTACGGTAGTGACAAGAAGCAAGGCTACTACTCCAGCCAAGTCTGTCAGTTCTAGAGTCAGTGTTCTTTATAGCACTCCTCCTCCCAGGGAAGTGACAAGAAGCAAGGCTACTACTCCATCTAAGCCTCCCACTGTCAGTGTTCTTGCTACTACTCACTCTCCTACAGTTAATAGGGTGGTGACAAGAAGTCAAGTTGCCACTCCCACTAGGGTTCTTACAAGAAGTCAAGTTGCTACCCCTACCGAGAAGAGGAATCATATGAATTGATGTGTCCTTGGATATGTGTTTAGGAATTGAGGCCTTGCTACATGTTTATGTACCTGGTTATTTTGGTAGCTGGATGTGTGATTAGAACTTTGTCTTTTGTGTTATGTCTTTTAATGTAATGAATTGGTAGCTTGTTATTGGTAATCATGAGCTTGATTGGAACTTTAACTTCCTATTATGTTTTTTGATGTAATGAATTGGTAGCTTGTTAATGGTAATACAGATGGTGCCTTTTATGTTGTTTGATAGTGTCATTGCTCATGGAGTTATGTCTTCTGTATATGTACTACATTTAACCATGCATTTCACTTCCCATTGCATAAAATTAACTCATTTCAGGTACATTGCATCAAAACAAACTAGAGTCCATTGCATTAAATTTAGGCCATCTGCTTGCATCAAAACAAACTTGAGTTCATAATTTATAATGCCATTTGGGTACACAATAACTAGAATCCTGGAACACACCTAAGCACTACTTTAGATACCAAAACGCCAGTGCCATCAAATATGACAAGAACAGTGCCATCCAAAACTTTTTTTTTTCCTTTGATTGCATCTTGTAATATGAGCATCCATGAGTTAATCTTTTGCATGAGCTCAGGAATCAGTTGACATGATCTACGGCACATAGGGGGATCATACCACTCAAATATCCACATGAGCCATTCTACAAACAGTTGGTGTGCATTATAGTTAACGCAGCTTTAAAGCTACAAAATGGGAAAAAATCAACTCATTAAGTAAAAAGAAAGAATATCAAGATAGAAGTTTACCCAATTGATCTCGCAAACATAAAATCTCCTTCCTAAAATGAGGTCTGTCCATGAAGTGCACAACTTTGCACTCACTCCACAAAAGCATCGGGCTTCCATATATAGATGCTATGGCCCCAAGCTAGCTTATCTTCCAAGGGTTGGCTTGTTGGTCAACGAGTGTAGAAGTATTTCTTAGTGAACTTGAGTAGGAAAGAGGGAAGCAACTAGTTTATTTTTTAAGGAAAACCGAGGAGGCGAAGGGACAAAAATACACCCACCAAAAGTTATACGAACGGCTGAAAACAGATGGTCGTGTGGAAAAGGACTTCAGTGGGTAAATTTAAAAAGTATACGAACTGATCTTACCAATTTTAAACTACAAAGACTACACGTGAGAACGACCAAAAGTTTAGGGGCCATATATGTTGTTACCTCTGTCTCGAACTACCTTAAGTCTTCTTACAAACTCTCTACTGTCGAAAGAACCCATATCTTGAGACAGTAATGGTTTGGATTTCTGAAAGAAGAAAAAATCATTGAAACAAATTCTCACACCCGTTGAAAAACTAATTTTATGTCTGCTTCATTTTGTAGTAAGGACTAGTGTTCACCTATTGTACTCGTTGAACAATTCTACGATAAATGGGGAGGCAACCAAGGCTTCAACAAAATTTCTTGCGGAAATTGCTCATAATTAATAAAACATTCTCTAATAAAAGAGTAATAGAAAATGGCTAAACCTGACCAATCGGTCACTCCCTCCACAATTCCATGTTGTGATTTTTGGTTCACTACTTGTGTAAAAATCTTGTCTACCAGTCGTGCCTTTGCTTATTACAACATGCTGAGTTTCAAAATGTGTTTATAA
This sequence comes from Escallonia herrerae, assembly GCA_033070095.1. Taxonomy (NCBI): domain Eukaryota; kingdom Viridiplantae; phylum Streptophyta; class Magnoliopsida; order Escalloniales; family Escalloniaceae; genus Escallonia; species Escallonia herrerae. Next base: position 110,198 of record JAVXUP010000694.1, read on the forward strand.
ACAAGTGAAGCACCAAAGTGATTAAGATTTTCATATGATAGAATACAACAAGATCATTATTTCATTTACTGTGATGAGTTGGCAAGTACTTGACTAATTAAATATAAAGCTAAGAAAGGTACAAACTTACCATGTTGGATATGTGAGATTTATGTTCCAACATACATTTGAATATTTTTTTTTCAGAATTATATAGGGTGAGACTAAAATCACTCTCTTTTTGACTAAATTTATAGTCATTAGTTGCTAAAAAGTGTATTAGCAACACTTTTGCATACTTAGTAAAAAATGGTTTTGAAATTCTCCAAAAGATAACTATTAATTATATCATTAATTGTCTATGCACAATAAACACTCCTCATTTTGATTATTTATGCACACGGTACAACCACTGTAACATCATTCATCATCAAGAATGCATACACGCACACACACGCGAGAGTGCAATTAGCAAAACAAAAGAGTGCCAAAAATTTGCCACCCGAAATTGGATTTGCCAAAAAAAGAAAGGGAAGGGTTTGGGTTGAGTCGCCGCAGGAGCTTGAAGATGGCGTGGAGGCAAATGATCTCGCTGAACAGAGCCTCTCTCCAAACACATTCGAGTTCCTTATCTGGGTTCGCAAGATTTTCCTCCAAATCCAACCCTTACGCAGGTAATTATTGTTATTAGGGTTCAAACTCTCCATCCCCCCCCCCCCCCCCACACACACACACAACAAGTACACATCAAAAGATTGAAAATCTTCGATCGTGATGTTACAGTCAAAGTTGGGATTCCTGAGTTTCTGAATGGAGTTGGCAAAGGGGTCGAAACCCATGTGGAAAAGCTTGAATCCGAGATTGGCGACTTCCAAACGTTTCTAGTGACTCGTACTTTTAAGCTCAAGAAACTCGGTCTGCCCTGCAAACACGTAATTTTCTTTATGCCTTATCTATTTGTCGAAGAATATAATGTCACTGATTTTGTAAAGTTTTGTTTCCTACTGTTGACTGAAATTGGATTTGCAGTACTCCCGTTCATAATTTTTGTCCTTTTTGACTTTTTATGAGTTCGTAGAATCGAATGGGAGCATATAAGGTTTGAGTTTATTCATTCCTTTTGCCCTGCTTGACTTGTCAAACAATGCTTATTTGATTTATAATTACGCTTACAGTTCAATTCAATGTTCACATCTCCTAATTATGCTCTAGGACTTCATCAAATGGAACAAAATAATGAAATGGAGGGTGTAGTAAATCAGTCTATTGACCATCATTTTGGATTAAACTGTTTGACAAGGCTGCATGTTATCTTCAGTTTGGATTGATCAGTAACTTTTTGAAGGATTTAGTAGAAGCAGCCTTAATACGAACAATTTGACTTGGTTGCCAAAACTTTTTTTCCTGTTGAGCTTGATATTTTTTATGGAAGGAATCGTCGGCTCTGGTTGAACTTAAAGGCTAGAATATCTTGAGATATTTTGGTTCTGTGCTGAAAAGTAACGTACTGAGGTCATTCAAGGTTTAAACTTTTGAACAGAAAAACAAACATCTTTAACTTGTGATTCTATATGAGGTGGGTGCCCGTGATTCTAGATTGCAGGGTTCTGTGAGGAGCAAATTTATAATCTTTTCTTAAATCTACATTCAAGGTGAACAGGCACTTCACAAATGAGAATGGTATTGAAGAATAAGATCTTCAGATGTCTGTAGAATTCCTAAACTTTCTAGTCATTCCCACCTTCTCTATGATTATCACCCTTTCAGTTGTTTTTGATACTGGCTGAATGTGAACTAGTTGCTTTCGTCTGTAATTTTTTCTTATTCCCCAAATTGTAAACAGCCTAATATTGACGAAGGATACAAGTTTGATGGTAGATATCCTTGAGTATCTGCTGCTTTACTGTCCTATTGTTAGCCGTCTCATCAAGTAGGTTAGAAAGTGTTCCGGGAAATTTAGTAGCCTTTGTCTTACAACTATTTTGGTCCTTTAGCATGTTCTGTCCAGTGTTTGCATCTATTGTATGCAAACACTCGGAGACTAGATAGCACGGACACGGACACCACATGCGACACCGACATCAACGGGGACACCAACACTGCAATTTTCAAAAAACTAGATTTTGGACGGCGCTGCTGAATTTTTCATATGTTAATGATATATAGTTAATAAAAACAAACATCAATTGGAGCTCTGAATTTCTTTCAAAACGAATGCGAAAGAAAGACACAATAACATGAAATAATCTCAACAGTAACAAGAAAGAAGGTCGGTAACAAGAAAACAGTCGAATGTTTCAACAGTACCAAGATTAAAGTGTCAACGGTAATAAGATAGAAGGAAAAAAAGACATCAGACCAAGGTATGAAGGAGAGGTCTTATATAGCCAGGTGGGTCTATACTATGTTACATGGACTCGGTACGAGTGTCCGGATCGGATACGTGTCCAAGTGTTGGATTCGTCTAATTTTGAAAACGCAAGACACGGGAATACGGCAAAATGTTCATATTTATTTTTGCTTTTTAGTTATTTCTAAGGCAAAAATGTGTTTTATGTGATGCATTTGGTTTTAATTGACAACTTATCTCCACTTAAAGCAACTACTAATTAAACAAAAAACTATAAGATAGTATCATAATGGCATATCCTATGAGATGTGTCGGACACATATCCCATACTCATGTCCAAGTGTCGAGTGTCCGACACGGGTACTTCACGCAAAACCAAAGAGTCCATGTAAAATAGGGTCTATAAATGAGTTTTAAGTTAACGTATCTTCCTCTGGACTGATGAGCTTGGGTGCTTTCAATAACAAAAAGAAGGAAAAGAGGAAGAGATGAGAGAGAAATAAGAAGGGTACCTTTTGTACGGTCGATCTGATTAGGATTTGGCTTGAAAATTCAAAAAGGCCCTAGATTTATCAGTTATTACACAGTGATGCTGAAATAAGTTTGGAATATTGTATTTTTGCCCCATACATGTGGACACTTCTTCAAGAAGTGTCCGACATGGTGTCCAATAATTAAAAAATAATTAAATAATTACGGAACCGCTGAGGGTGTCGGACATCTGTGGCAGAAATGTTGGTGATGTGTTGAGGTGTTGGTAGGCGTCAGACACCATACATCAACCTATATGAGGTGTCGGCGCTTCTTAGCTCAGAGAGTACGTGGCGTACTTGCATTCTACGTTACACGGGCCTTTCACTTTGGGGTAAAGGAGCAGTGTCAGCATGACCCTACGTGGGCACCGGTATGGGATCCGTGTCAGACTCCTCATTCGCCGGACAGATACGCCATTTTGACATTTCCAACAGAAGAAGATCAAACAAAGAAGAAGTCTGGTCCGTAAGTGCAGAAGAAGGAAGAGGAGGAGGAGAGAGAGGGGCTGTACCTTTTATCACCCGGGACTGTGGAGCGTTGACAGATTTACATGATGAGCTGTTCAACTGGTTCTTTTCTCCCTTTTTCTTTTTGGAAAAATATCATTCTCAACCCCATGTTTCATACAAATATTAACTACAGCCCAAATTAAGTACAAAACTCCATGTGACCCATATCAAAATTTATAACATTACACATATACCCATAATATTCAAACTCAACCCTAGAAGTTCAGACCTGTGCCCGTGTCCGTGTCCTACTATGGATCCGTGTCCCTATGTCCTGAAATTTCAAAAACTGGCGAGTTTGACACTTGGATAGCTTACATCAATGTCTGATTCACACTGATTCTCTTTATGTATTTACTGACCAATCAACAATTTTCCAGTTCTTTTATCTTGTTCACATTATGAACAATAGTGCCTGCTCTTGTGCACTGATATTGATTTCCTAGTGTGCGTTGACACTTTGAGGGATCCCTGGGTATGCTTGAACTGCCTCTTATTGTGTTTTTGCATCTTATTCATGTCCCCAATTCTATGGGTGAGCAGAGCCTTATCGTTTTGTGAACATGCTTTGGGCATTTTATGGTTATCCAATCCACAGCACTTTTGCGTTCAATTTGCGCGATCAATAAAAAGAGGAAATTTACTATTTTCCGGTTTAAATTGGTTGCTGGAAATGTCTTCTTTTGTGTTTAAACAGTGACACTTTGCTTAGTTCTTTGGAAATTGCATTAAAAAGAAATTTTGGTCAGCAACTTACCTTTCTTGATTCTAAACATTGTTCCTCTTTCTGGTTGCTTGAGTAGATTAAAAATCTTTTTCGATAATCTTATCCCTGTCAATTACATCCTGCTGATTACGTGTTCTTAGCAGTTGATAACTTGCTTTCTTCGCACAGAGGAAGCTGATACTGAAATATGCACACAAGTACAGGCTAGGACTTTGGAGGCCTCGAGCTGAGGCCATGAAATCCTAGTGACTTTTGGAGTAGCTTTGTCCTGTAAGGGATGCCTTCACATAAGTTCGGCTTGAAGTATGAGACCCTATGGTGCTGCAATCTTTGTGTTATCTTTCTAATCCACTGGAGAAGATATGGTACTTCCTGTATCAGATGCATGATGATCTGGGTTTTGATCATACAGACTGATTTTGTAATTCAAATATGAACGCCTTTTGTGATCCATTTCAGCAGAAATAGAATGTGTTCTTGCGTTGCCATACTAAAGTTCGTACTTTCTTTCTAAATCTTTCTTTGTTATTACTCAAGCCATGTCTACTTGATAGCGAAAGCAAGCCAGACCACATGTGCACTTCATTTTAACCAAAAATTTTGCATGTAATATTCAAGTAATTCTACTTGGCAAAAGGGTAAATCATAGCCTCTTATGGTTATCATCTCCATATTTGTGATTTATTAGAGAGAGGGTGAGTTTATCACAGAGAATTTAGCATACAAGATATTAACTTTGACTTGTTCATGAATGCTTTAAAATTTGCCTAAACGGCTCTTGTAATTCTTCCTTCCCGTTTTCTTGGTTCCTTCGCCAATGGTTGCTGGAGAGGGTGTGGGGGTAATAGCTACCTAATATTGCGGTGTCTGATCCTCTTGCTAGAAACAGCTAAATCAAAGTTATAGCTCCATCAAACGGTGGTCATCTTCATGACTCGGCAGAATTCATAGTTATGACATTAACGTACAAATTTTCTTTACACAAGCGATGACAAAATCTGGTCCGCAACATTTCAGAACCTTCTCTCTGCAGGCAAAAAGATATACAAAATTGGCCTGTAGAACGCACCGTGAAAACTAAGTACACAAGCCTAAGCCACTACTGCCATACACTTTCCTTTCTCATTTGGTAATTATGTGCACTTCCTCGTAAGATCCGGATCCAGAAACCTAATCTGCATCGAGAGTGTATAGTGAACGCACATTGACCAAAATCAACTGATGAAAAGTGAGAAAACATCATATTCCATACTTGAAAAAACCAGAACAAGGTTCAACTGTTATATATGCAGATACGCTCTTGAATGGAATCATATCTGCTCTAATTGTGGCCTTTGCATATCCACATGAGCTTGCAGTTGAAGAACAGCCAACTGTATCCCTGAAATGGTGATTTGAGATGAGATACCATAAATTATATTAACTGTCATATCCAAGCCGAAGTCGATGTTTCAAAAGAACCATATACTTCAGAAAAACGAAGGTATAGCAATTTAAACACAGATGTACACTACCTTAAACGAGTGGAATTTGAGTGTCCAAAGTACATGGACTAGCATACAATTACTCGAAGTCCATACCAATAACAATTTTCACGTGCACAATGATTACCATGATGTGTCTCACTCTCACGCCTTCTCACTTTTCCCTTGATTGAGTAAAACCACATTTTGCATCCACTCTTTACTGTCTATATATTTTCATACACTGTTTACAAATCAACGAATTTACTTAAATGGAGCTCAAGCGCGCATGGGAGAGAAAGTGAAGTGGAGGGACTAAAAATATTTTTCCTTTGACGTCAGGGAACAACGAAAATCAGTGCAGAGACAGTATCACTTATCAGTCCACTTTCTACCTCCCTCCAAACACCAAATTGCCCCCAAAAAAAAAAAAGGAGAGAGAAAAGAAAAAATTTAAGCTCATAATAGACTTTGAGTGGGCAAAAATCTCTCAATCTTAATAGCCTCTTCTCCTTCTCTGGTTCTCAGCACCCAAGAAGGTAAACAGAAAGCCACTTCTTCACTTCCCTCCTAAGCTCTTTTTTAGGAGTGTACAACTTTCCCTCCTAAACTCAGAACACTTTCGTTTTACTTCCCTTAATGTCAATAGAGATTTCTCTTTTCCCCAAAATTCCCAATCGTAGACAAAAATTTGGGCATCACAGACTGAAGTGGTACCTTCAGTCATCCAAAGCGAGGCGACAGTAGACCGTATTTGAGCCCATAGAAAAGAGTTTTAGCTATTTCAATCACTTTTAGTAGTTTTGTGGAAGAGGGTAGGTAGAGGACATTTTACGAAATGACAGAATATAAAATATGAAATACTTAACATGAAAAGTAATATTGGCAGTATTTGAAAATAAATTGTTTCACTCATTCGATATATACACCAAGAGGGTGAGCCTTGGGGCAAAGGTAAGGTCGCTCCATTGGGACCAGGAGGTCCAAGATTCGAGATACAGAAACAGCCTCTATGAGAAAGTGCGGAAAAGGCTGCATGCATCAACCCTCCCCAGACCCCCGCAATCGCGGAGCATCATGCACTCCCCCATCCTCCCCCTTATCTGATTTGATCTGTAGACCAAGACTTTTTCCATTTATAGTTTCTTGTAGACACTCACTTCAGCCCTTTTCTTTCTTTCAATTCTTCTGTTAATTGTTTTCCCTTCAACGAACTGGTAATCCCCAAAAGGCAACTACCTCCACTACCACTCGCAAATAAGTTCTGGAATCAGAAACAAATTACAATCCAATATATGTACTTGGTAACAGAGTGATTCAAGACTTTAACTAGACGGTAACTTTATAAACTTATAGTTATCTATAATTACCTGCTGCTTTTCCATTTCTTAACTTCTATTTATACGTAGCTTAACAATAGACTAATAGACAGAAAGGTACTACAAAAGACGAGCTTTCAGTAAATATTTACCTGGTCTTTACAGCGAATCTTTGTTATGCACGAGAACCCAGAAGACCTGAGAGTTGACAACAAAATAATATGTTATACTAATTTACAGGTACAGGAAGCAAAAGGCCAAACTAAATTGCAATATGGTTTCTAAAGGGTACTTACTCATAGTTTCCTTGTAATGTGCATAAATTTCTAAACCATAGCTATCAAACCCCTTATAGGCCTGTTCAGTTAATAAAATTCCCTCTACGATACCGCCATCCCTCCTTACTACATGACAACCAGCACATCAGGGAATAGTGAAATACATGCTTATAAGGCCTGTGTTGAGAGGGGTAAAAGGATCAAAAGGCCTACATTGAGTATTGAGTACGGTTTGGTGTATGTACCGCAAGGGCTTTTAAAGGCCGATTACTTTGGCTTACTCTGATTTGCTAGTTCCATAGTTAGGGTATGCATATCCATTTTGGACATAGACACATCATGTCTCATTGCTAAAGTTTAATGGTTTGCTTGTTCGAGCTGTTTACCCTGGTAATTGAAAGTGGAGACCACTTTCGACATGTGACAGTTTGAAGTACTAGAAAACAGAAGTGCAATGAGTTTCCTTGACAATGCGTCATACCTTCAGCCACGCCGTGGATCAATTTCTCCGGAAATATATGCACTTACACGAAGTGCAATCCAATCATAGGCTTTTGGTAAGCAATGTCTGAAAATTTATGTAGCCAAGGTGGTGCACTTGATATATCTTGTGATTGAGAGCATGTAAACGCTGTGCAGGTGGGGAGGTGAGATTTCATGCTATGGTAAATGGGTCACCATTCTGCAAATAAACCTCCGATAAGCTTGGTGCTGGCAAGCTTCCCCTCATTATTCGAGTTGGCGTCTTCTTTGTGATTTCCTTGTTTTTTTAAAAGTAAACACGTATTATTTCTTCCATGTTAATTGTTTTCCATTCAGATTTGCACACTATCTAGTCTCTCGAGTTCGCAACCTTTTATTCCCATAGCCTCCTATGTAGGTTGGTTAATCCAGAAGTTGATGTCTCTGGAGGATAATAAATATATAAATAGCCAATTGAAATAGCTTGTTAGGTCATAAATGACCATCATCTGCTACCTTATATGTCTTTCCCCGTTTTGGTAGAGTACCAAGCATCACCAATATGAAGAAATAGCTAGCATGAGTATTGTCGTCATGGGGCTCAAATCTCAAAAGCCCCTCTAACCCTTCTCCAAAATATACGTTAAAAATCACATATAAGCAACAACTTCAAGATTCTCTGTGATGTGTCGTTGCTATATGACTCTACTATTCAACCCTAAGTGTATAATGCCGTTGACCCCAAGCATAGTATAGGTTTCCCTGCTAAGAAACCCAAATTAGGTCCCAATTTTACTAGGTATTGTACCCAAAATACAACTATACAGGTGAGGTATTCGCCAGAATCTTACACAATACCAAAGCAAGTTTCAAGGGCATTGTATCAGCGATCAATCATGATTCTGCTTCACTTTGCCAAAAAACAACAAAGTAGCAAGAAAAGACAAGTAAATCAGGCAGGAATTGCTAATTTTCAGGAAGAGTGCCAAAATTAGATTCTGACACCCATACACAGACTTGCAACATGGTCGTGACTTCGATTGCCTCTCAGGAACTGAAGCTATCAAGTGGTATAAAAACATGAAGACATATTTCAACAGGAACTATGCTGAAAATCTAAATGCTAATAAAAGAAAAACGGCCTTTTGGATTCTAGAAGACCACATACCTTGAAAGATTATCACCAAGCAAAACAGAACTGTGACGGCCATTGCAAAAACATTACTTAAAGATGATTTCTTCTTCTCAGCTTTCACTTTTTTCAAGGCCTTCATTCGTGCAGTCCTTTGACGCTTCATCATTGTCAGCTCAGAGATTTCTTTGACCAACTTCATATCAGCGGCATCCAACGACGGACCTCCAGGAGGCCGAGGCGGTTTGGGAGGCTTCTCAGAGTTTAGTTTCCTCCGCTTCTCCTTTGCCCATTTCTTCTGCAGAAAATTCACCATTTCTTCCCCTAACTCTTCCGACGACATCGTTACGTTCTCAGCACTAATCTGACCAGAACTCAACACCTCGTCATAAAAACTTAAACCATCTCCACACCTTGCAGCTCCATTAAATCCCTCAGACCCACTCCATGTCCTATTCAGCAAATACATAGCATGGTCACTCCTCAGAGAAAGATCTTTGCTCCCATCTTCCTCACTCGTATTTCCCCCACTTTCGAGATCAATATCACAATCGCTCCCTATCGAGTCTATATGACCCATTACATACCCAAATTTCCGTTCTCTTTTCCCCCACCTCCAAATCACTATCAATACTAGCATCACATTGCTAACCCATTACTATCAAAACATAAGGTACAGCCATACACCATCCGAACTCAAATGCATAATCACGCTTTTCCTAGATTTTTAGGTCAAATTAACGCTACCAAACATACCAAGATATCCTAAACAACGCCCTGCTTTCAGAAAAACAAAAAATAAAAAAGACATAAAAACGTCGTTAAGAAGCGATCACAAGAAAATAAAAGACAGAGACTCGAGCTTGTGCGCTCTAGTTGAAAAACGAAATTGCAAAAGACGTACATGTATACAGCGTACAACCCCAATTAGAAAGCAAGCTTGGAAATTGGGAATCAAGATCTAAAAATTAGAAGGTACATCATTATGGATGGCAAAAAATACACAAGATGGTTGCATACATTGATGCTGCCGAGTGGCTTGGAAGAAATTGCTCACCCTCGGATTAAGAAGCTAAATCAAACATTGAACGGATTAAGGCTAAGGTTGGTGGATGGGATGTGGATATTCCGAGTTCGAGAATACTGGAGTATAAAACTGTGAGCCGAACCTCACCGCTGATGTCGCCGGATTCTGCGTGCTCATTAAAATATGTTCATATGACATATATCCGCTCCCTTTCGTCTGACAAATTTATTTTAGGTTTCTTTCTTTCTTTCTTTGTTTTGGTCACTAAATGCCTTCACCAATAAAATGTTGTCCTGATTCTAAATTTGTTTTGGTTGTAATACAAGGTACCTCCGTGTGATAGTGGACATGATTTATTTATTATCAAAAATGTGTTCGATCAGGCCTCTGTTTTCACTCTTGTTTGTGCTCTCACTTGCTTGCTGTGCATTTAATGATAAAAAATGTGTCAACACTTCCGTCTTCCTTTTTGTTTGTGCACTCACTTGACAAATTAGTATTGCATTTAATGATCAAATATTTGTTAATGCTCCCGTCTTCACTCCTGTTTATACTCCCACTTGGGTATTGCTTTCGAGCTTTGTTTTCACTTTCGTTCGTGCTCTCACTTGACAAACCGGTAATTGTTTACTCAAACATGTGAATACGATAATATATCAGTGTGCCATCGAATCGTTTGAAAGCTACAATTTTGGCTTCTAAAAATTAATTAAGTCTGTTACATGACAATATTAAAAATATTCTTTAATGAACCATGCATAGAATTTATTGGTACCATTCGATTTCCTTTCCCCCCACAGACACTAACCCTCATGAAATTGACATCTACATGCCATGGCACCTAAAGTCCATTAAAAGCCCCTCAATTAGTTTTCTAGGAGCAGCTTGTGGCCAATTTTATAAGAAGCATAAGCATCTATGCATGCATATTCAACCTGATCTTCATTGAGCACCCTTGCCTCCCAATTACTCATGCAAACATGCTTTGGCTTCTTCATATTGAGTCCTGCCACCTCCAGTGCAAGATCCTTCAATCCCGGCCGGTAAAACCTCCACGGCCACTTACGCTTTGCCTCCTCACGAATATCAGCACTGCGGGCACACTCTAGCCCGTACTCATTCTTAAGCTTGGCTATGTCATCGCCAACCTCAATTCCCACAAAAGTGAAGTCAGGGTCCATAAGAAAACGCTTGAGGGATTGAGGGATGTCATCCATGTAAAAGAGTTGAAGGATGAGGCACTTGTCATCTATGCAAAGTTGTAGGGTTGCTGATTTGTTGCTCATGGATCGGACTGGATGGGGTCGCCATTCAACGTCCAGGCCAACAACCGTAGGCATGTTACGGTAAATAGAACCGATGTTTGCCACCCATTCGTCTGCAATAGCGGCTTTATCCGTGACCGTTGTCTCTATGGTTTTCCCCATGAAGTTGACATGGTGTTTGGAGGAAGTGCTAGTAGAAATAGAAGATTTTGGTAGAATAATGTTTTTCATTCATACTCTTTACATTGTGTGTACATGTATATATACTAGTGGAGCAACCAATCTAGATCCTACAATCACTCCAAATCCTATAATCAAGCTTATAACAAATCCTATAATCAAGCATATAACTACTCCTATAATTAAGCAGTCAAGTCTTCTCTACAAAATTGGAAAGGATCAATCCAAATCACAACACTCCCCCTCAAGTTGGTGCATAGATATCCCACATGCCTAACTTGCTCAAAAACTTCGAGAATACTCTACTTGAAACTGCGTTAGTGAGAATATCAACCAACTGATCCTCTGATCGAATATGAGGCAACTCTACAATCTTCTCGTCCAATTTCTCCTTAATGAAGAATTTGTCTATCTCCACATGTTTTGTGCGATCATGTTGAACTGGATTATGAGCAATGTCACAGGCAACTTTATTGTCGCAATAGAGCTTGATTAGCTGCTTAGATACACAGCCTAGGTCTTGTAACAGAAGTCTTAGCCATAATGCCTCACATACTCCAAGTGCAATACCTCTAAACTCAGCCTCCGCACTTGATCTTGCAACAACATTTTGTTTTTTGCTTCTCCATGTAACTAGATTACCTCCTACAAAGGTGAAGTAACCTGAAGTAGAACGCCTGTCATCTATTGCTCCAGCCCAGTCTGCATCCGTATATACATCCACACTCTGATGATCCTCATTTTTAGTGAATAAAATTCCTTGTCCAGGAGCAGACTTTAGATACCTCAAAAATACGTAGAACTGCATTCATGTGTTGCTCTCCAGGATTGTGCATATACTGGCTTACAATACTTAACGCATAGGCCAAGTCTGGCCTTGTGTGTGCTAAGTACATCAATCTCCCTACGAGTCTCTGATATCTTCCTTTATCAACCGGTACTTGATTGGATTCAATATGTAATTTTAATCCTTCTTCCACCGGTGTATCTACTGGTTGACATGCTAACATTCCAGTTTCTCGTAATAAGTCTAAGGCATACTTTCTTTGAGACATAGACATCAATAGCCATCTCTTGACTTTTTGATTGTCTGTATACCACTTCTTATACGAATCATCCTCCTTAGTTGGTGGTTGAGAATTACCTCGGATGAATGAAAGTTTCTCCTTCTCTGCAATGTGCATCTCCATAATTTGAGACCACAAATCATAGTTTGTGTCATTGAGTATTATCCCTGCTTTGAACGCTGAACCTTCGGATTGAATAACAATGGGAGAAGATTTGGTCCCAGATGTTTCAAAATCTAGATTGGTCATGGTTGAGAGCGGGATTCAAGATTCAAGTAATTCAGGCTTCAAGTTTTTGGGGCGAATCACTCATCTCTGCAGCATATTTGATTAACCGGGTACCCTCAAGGACTATTGATTATCAAACACCTTCTCAGGCTCTCATTGAGGCAATTTTTGCTCCAGTCCTTTCGAATTTACCTCCTCATGTTTTTGGTTGTGGTGTTAGGAGAGGAAAATTGTATTACTTGGACTTGGTGTCAAAGAGTTCGGACAAGCTGCGTCAGGCACTCATGGTGAATGATTCAGAGGGAGAAATGCGAAAATCTAAAATTTGGTTATGGCATCGACGTCTAGGACATGCCTCGTTTGATTATTTGAAGAAATTATTTCCTTCTTTATTTACAAAATGTGATGTTTCTAGTTTTCAGTGTGAAGTCTGTGAACTTGCAAAAAGTCATCGTGTTTCGTTTCCGTTAGCTTTGAATAAAAGTCCAGATCTTTTTATGATCATACATTCGGATGTTTGGGGCCCATCAAAAGTCAATTCCTTGGGTGGATCACGTTGGTTTGTTACGTTTATTGACGACTGTACGAGGATGACTTGGGTGCAATTGATGAAATCTAAAAGTGAGGTGAATATATTATTTCAGCAATTTTGTAAAATGATTCATACTCAGTATAATGCACGAATACAAGTTCTTCAAAGTGATAATGGAGGCGAATACTTGAGTGCTGAACTTCAGCAGTATTTAAAAGCACATGGAATCATTCATCAAACTACTTGTTCAAATACACCTCAGCAGAATGGGGTGGCTGAGAGAAAACATCGTCACTTGTTAGAGGTTGTCCGTGCTTCATTGATCGAAGCACATCTACCATTGTCATATTGGGGGCTTGCACGTGAGGGGGAGTGTTAAAGCATGATATACATTGTTGGGCCCATTCTTTAAAAGCTTAAGCTGTTAGAGAATGGGCCCAACAATGTATATCATGCTTTAACACTCTCCCTCACGTGCAAGCCCCCAATTGCACGTGAAGAGACTAATCGAGGTGCACCACCACCAAGTGCACAAATAAACTGAGTGCAAATTGCACTATAATAAAGAGGGACCAAATATGCAAGCGGGAAGAATTGAACCCAAGATCTTGCCAAACCAGAGCTCTGATACCAAGTAGAAATAGAAGATTTTGATAGAATAATGTTTTTCATTCATACTCTTTACATTGTGTGTACATGTATATATACTAGTGGAGCAACCAATCTAGATCCTACAATCACTCCAAATCCTATAATCAAGCTTATAACAAATCTTATAATCAAGCATATAACTACTCCTATAATTAAGCAGTCATTATCTACAATACAGGAAAGTCTTCTCTACAAAATATGAAAGGATCAATCCAAATCACAACAGTGCTGTTGAAGGTTGAGGTTGGGTCGGCTCTAGTGGCATACATTGCTGATAACTTGGATTGAATTGAGAAATGCAAGTCTCTGGCACTTGAATGAGGAAGTTGTTAGCTCCTACATATGCGTGCCTTTTATAGAAAGATCTAATCACGAGACTTTAGAGTTTCTCTCTTTGATTGTATGCTATGAAATGCATGAATATGACTCCTTCATAAGTTAATGGTTTGCTTGGTTTCAATGATCCTTGGTCTACGTAATAATATGAAAACTAATTATTAAGCATGCATGCACTTCAATATATATATTGGCCGGAAAATCAATCGTTAATGACTGTATATCAAAGAAAAAGGCAAACAAAACATGAACTGTGAGATGTTGTACAAATTATATTTACCAACTTTTCTCATTTAGAATTTATGGAGACCCAAGAACTATTATGATAAGCATAAGAGGAGATAAATAGACTTTGTATTTCTTGATGCATACAGCCAGAATAATGTCTCAACTTCCAAAATAATGAACGCAATTGATTTTGCATGTGAGCACAACCTTATGGTTTTATTATATAGACGCGAAGAAACTTCTAAACAATGTGTATTTGGGTGTCTCCAATTTCATGGTTGAAGTTGCTGGTCACTGGTCTTTGTTGCCACAGATTGTTAATGCTCCTGAACGCCTGATTGACATATACATAGATTTCAGAACTGGGTGAGAAGTCCAATTATTCCACTCGGGCGCTGGTGCATGCATTCTCATTTTCTTGTTCCAATGTAATTTATTGTAGTAGACTGTTGATGTTTTTACCATTTGAGGTAAAAAAAACAAAACAAAACAAATGCATCTGTGATTTGGCTGCAACATTCGCTATCTATATTGTGACCATTAATTGTCAATAAATATGAATATTAGTTATTTTTTATAAATATATCTGGTGAAAATGCTCAATACCACTTCTTTAAAGTCACTAATTGAAAGTAGTTCTGCGTATTTAGTGATTATTATATGTTGCTACATTGAGAATTGTAACCTCTTCTTATAAGCCGAGTTCCAGCCCAAAAAAAAATTCAATATGCATTAACACAGTTGAGATCCACTTTGGCCACCTTCAGTCCACATCCTTACAAATCCAAAGCGGAGTATTTCTTTCTCAGTTCTATTTGGAATTCCAAAGACGAATTCGATTCAAAATCCAAAAGCAATACTACTACATATAGCTCTTTACGTAACCCTCTCGTCCATGCCCCAAGTGAAAACTCTTCTCCTTCTTTTCACTTTACTTGACCCAAAACTCTTCTCCTTCTTTTCTTGAAAACTCCGACCTTTTTCCTTCTCATCATCACCAAAGCTGCTCCCAAAACCATGACCCAGAAGATACCTTTAGAGATTACCCTGATCTCGGCAGACATTTTCAAGAACGCCAATACCCTCACCAGGATGCGGATCTACAATACCGTCCCTTTCGTCGGAGACCCATTCTCCAAGAGCACAACCCCAGTCGACGAAAAGAGCGGCAGAAAGCCCTTTTGGTGCCACAAGCTCTCAAGTTCCATGTCAAAGAATCAGAAGATGTGCTGTTCCAAGTTTGATGCAGGCAAACCCTAGGCCGCGGCAAGGACATTGGATTTGTTCACGTTCCGGTGAAGGACCTCCTTGATAATGCGGCTGGAGGCTCCCAAAAGTACCCTCAGCATGTCGCTTACTCCATAAGCTCAAGATCTGGCTAGGCCGATGGTGTTTTGTACCTGTCGTACATGTTTGATACCGAGACTGCAGTTACAGGGTGTGCATTACTGCATCGGCGCCGCCTTGTCCCACCGCTTCGGCACCATATTTTACGTATGAAGATCCAAACCCTTGCTCTTTGGTGGCATGTTTTTCCCAAGAAGGATGCTTTCCGGTAAGACCTACCCCTTCGGCGCCACATATTAATGTAGAAGAATGTTTTCCGCCGCGAAGCCCCTTCCTTCTGCGCCGCCGTACCCATAAGAAACAAGATAATTTGATGCGTTCTTTTGATTCTTACTATGTTTCAGTCTCTTGTTAAGTAGCATATCGTATGAGTGGAGGGTGTGCATTACTGCAGCTTTAATGACGCTTATTTTAGGATGCAAATTTGCGCTAGTTCTGGAGAGCTAGAACTTTGTCATCTGTGGGAAGTAAGTAATCGATCCATGACTTTGAAAGCCTAGTTGATTATGAGGCCCTTGCAATTTGTTCAAGCATATAATTTTCTCTTTTGAAAATGTTAAAAAACTCTACCATCGATATAAAAGATAGCACTACGATGACATTCTCGTCCGACAGGTATTACAGTAAAATAGTTGACAGTATCTACAACAAATAAAACCTAAACAAATAAAACTAAATATGTTTTTTTTTCAAATAACATATTAAAGGCAAACAAGCATATAAAATAACTAATACAAGATAACTATAACTTAAAACTGGATCAAGACTAAAAAAAACAACCAATCAAAAAACATCAACACACCAGCCATAAGCCCTACTCAGTGCCCCCGCCACCTATCCTCAATCACGTGCATCCACTAAGGAGCCGAAAAAGCCACCTTTTCCGGCGATCTCCTTGCTATCACACTCGAAAGCCCCCTCACAACCACTGACCTTCCCCTTTGACCCATCAGAAACACCGGCCTAGCACCCCCAGAACCACCAGTCCTCCCAACAATAAACCTGACCCTCAGGCCTCAGCCATATGCAATCGGAGAACCTAGACCATCAGCAACCCAAAGAGCTTCTCCATTAGGGGCAATCGCGTTCCCACAGAGCATCGATGCAACCAACCTGGACCTAACCACCTGTAATTACAACCCTCAAGCCTTTCTAGGGTAAGGGGAAGGGGGAATCGACTAGGGGGACAGGGAACAAAAATCCTAGAAGAAAAAGCCTAACCCTAGACTCACCAGCCCAAGACCAAACCACGGCAGCGCCTCCCACACAAATCCCGTCGGCGAAATTGACCACCACCCAAAGCCCACCAAAACCCAATCAAGGGCACCCCAAGGATCCGACAGCTTAGCCCTTTCTCTAAAAATTGCCACCAAACCGATTGCAAGCCGTCAGAGCAGCGAGACCCGTCCAACTCCTTATCGCCCCCAAGATTCATAGTAAAACCCTAGCGAGACCACAAACGACTACAACACCACATCACAATCTACTTCACCACGCCACCACATGCCGGAGGAGACCAAAGGTGGCAACGTAGTGGGGGAGAAAGAGGGATTATTTTTTGCGAGAGTCAATTCCCTCAAACATATAGTTAAATGCATGCTCATGTAGTTACACTTTGTGGCCTATTTGATCAATCACAGTTGCTATTTGATGTGGATCTGGATTTCGTTCCTTTTCATCAAATTTTGCCAACCGGAAAAAAAAAAATGCCATTTTAGCATAGAATAGCTAAAATTTTAGAATAGCACACAGAAGTATTTGATTTGTGGTATTTATCCGAACAAAAATCCCAAGTGAAAACCAAGCCGGAAAAACCAAAATTTCAATTTTTAATTGACTAGTTCATTTATTTTGTGTTGACCCGCATAATGAGAACCTTTAAAGAATTTCACCATAACTATTTTACGTAAATAACATTTTGACCCAAAATAGACATTTCAAAGCTTCCAAATTTACATTTTCGAAATGTCCCTGTAACGACCCCAATTTTGAAAGCCGTGACTAAATTTAAAGTTTTAAAATAAAATGATATTCCACTAGATTTACAGCTATACTAGGTATGAAAAAAAAAACATTAAAGGCAAAATGTCTCCATTATATAACAATCCGATCTAAGGAGAAACCATCCTCCTAGAAATCCATCCAAAAGAAAGCACTATATGCAACGGCTAAATCTAATTGCGGAATTCTAATTAGATCCAAATAAATACACACATTCGAGTAAAGTTCTCAAAGATATAACTGAATTATTCAATTATTAATTCGAATTAAACTAATACTCAAAACTTTCGAATCTTGCGTGAGCCCCCAATCACCTCTTTCAACTAAGGTAAGGGCAAAAGTAACCAGTAAGGTAGCCGAGTATGGGGGAAACCGGCTGCAGGCGGGGATCAAAAGTAAACTACACAATAATTCAAACTCAAACATTAATCCAAACCATTTGCAAGTAAGTGACAACTGATCAACTATGCAACAAATGGGACAAAGCAAATGCATAAATGATCATTAAGTAGTTCAAAGGACCCAAAGCGAACATAAATTAAAACCTTAGGTACAGAACGATTGCCGGTGGCGTAATAGTCGTCATCAAGAAAGCTATCCAAAACTCACAAAGTAACTGCAAAAGACACCAAAAAAACTACAAAATAAAAGTAAGTAGAGTGACTATAAGAGACTTAAATAGTACACGTCTTAAAAACAAAGAGTTGTTCATTTCAGTGATCACAGACAAATGTGGTAAACAAGTAGTTCACAAAAATTTAACTCGTTGAAAACCAAGGAGAGAAGAAAACTAGAATCCCTTATCTCAAATCATGCAAACACAAACATAATATCATTAAAAGGTTCCTCTATCCAACCTAGAACAGAACATCATCATATGTATCAATAAGACAACTCATGACAACGACAAGTCCTATTATACTAAAGAACCTACCAAACTGGTTTTTATCTCTTTGCAAACTGATATCCTCATTGCAAAAAGTATTTAAGTTTAATCTTAAGTCTTTCTTAAGAATTATAAGGTTGAAACCCCAAAATCATCGCTAAAACACTAGTGTATTGTGAATTCCGTTTCAACTTCAAAAGTTGTTCTCTTTGTGACTATGCAAAGTTAAGGCTGTAAATGAACTGAATTGTTCATGAACTGCTCTTGGTTCGTTTCTAAAAGAATTAGTTCATGTTCGTTTGTATAATATACAAACCGAATATGAATAAAAAATTAGGCCTCGTTTATTAAACGAGTCGAGCATGAACATTTCAAAGTGTTCATAAATGTGTTCGTGAATAACGTATCTTGTTAATAACTTAATTATAATATATTCCAAATCTAAAAGTCATATAACTTAATTATAGTATAAATTAGTTTAAACTTAAAAGCCTTAAAATTAGACAATTGGATCAAGTAAGGTGTAATTTTGGTTTGGAATAATAACTGTTTTGAACGAGAACACAAGTTTTCAAGTCCGAGTTCGGTTCGTATAAATAAACGAACAAACTCAAGCCGAACACGAGTTTAATGAAACAAACCACGAACGAGTTCGAACAGAATTATAAAGATTAAACGAACATGAACACGAACGTGGCCTGAAACTAAACAAACGAGTTTGAACATGCCTCTGTTTGGCTCAAACTCGATTCATATACAACCCTATGCAAAAAATATGGTTCTCCACAGTATCATAAAGCAACATTAAAACTTTAGGGAAGTAACTAGTAGAGTACCATTGCTTAGCTCATCTCAAAAGTTGCTTTAGAAAAAGCCCTAGGTTCTAACCCTTTTGATTCTTGGCAATTTGAGGTAGTAAACTCGATTAGTAAAGAGAGTACACAAGAAATAGTGTAGTCCATAATAATAGTGAGCTTAAAATTTAAAAACCATATTCCAAGAGTATGATATTGAAACATAATTTACAAAGTCGAGATTTCAACAATAAATTTTTTGATTCTTCATCTTCTTCCAAACCCTAGTCTCCTTTGTGCTTGTCGTCATTTAGGCAATCCTAGCTTCCCGCACAAAGTCTTTCTTTTTTATACCATGTGTTGTATAATCCTTGTAAGTTTATGCTTTAATTACTAACTAATTTACTTGCTTTATTTAAACTCGTTACACGGGCTTAGCTCAAGGTGTGTACTTGGGCTGCAAAAAAGAAAAAGCGAGTTATGATAAACCCAAATCGAGCGCTTGTTTCGAAAGCCCACTAATCTATGAAGCACATGTGCTTCAAACTAGGTAAAGCACCAGAATCGGGTGCGTGTCGGGTGTGGGTGCAAGGTGGGTACGCATCCGATATTCTTGTTTCCTTTCTTTTATTTCCTAAATATGGGGTGTGGATTAGACACGGGTCTGGCGTGGATCGGTCACTTAAATGAAATTTTCAGGGGTCAAAACGTAGAATATAAGTTTTCGAGGGTCAAAACATAAATAAAAACTTACACTAACCTAATTAAGGGCAGATCTGGAAGAGTGGAGAGATAGAAAGAGAGAAAAGCGAGAGAGAACATCAGCGGCATTAGGCAGCAGCTACGAGATGACCACCAGTGACCACCGCGACTCCAGCAACCATCCACAATGACCAGCCCTCACCTCCGGCAGATATGTAAAGAGGGGAGAGACTGAGAGAAAAAGAGAGAAGCGGCGAGAGATGTAAGTTATCAAGGTTAACCGCTAGCGTAGAGATCCACATGTGTCGCTAAGTCGCCGTCCGTCTCTCTCTCTCTCGTACTCTCTCCAGTCCCCACCTTGACTCTTTGGCTTCTATGTGTCGCTAAAGTTGCCGCTTGAACACACCTATCTTTTTGTTGATTCATCTTCCAATATCTCCCACCCTTGCTTTCACACACATGGAGTAATATAGAGGGACTTCCTATATTGAGGCTTCATTTGATTCCAAAAATAATTGCTTTGTGTTTCTCATCGCTGGCTTGCTAATATTTTGGCAAAATTTTACTTATTTGTTTTGTATTAGTAATTGACTTTGCATAATTTTTAACACAAACTTAGATGTGATTTTTACATAAATAGGATTTAGTTTTATCGTCATAAAATTTAATATGTTTAAAAATTCAATATTTAGTGTACACACAGGGATATTTAGTGTACACACAGGGGTGGAACCAGAAAAAATTTTCAGGGGGTGCAAAAATTTTATCGAATGCACCCAAAAAAATTTTTATAGTAAAATAATATTATATAGAGATTTTTTAAAAACTCTATATAATCACTGAATTAAACGAAATTTAAGAACTTTACTAAATCTCTATATAATCACTGAAATTAAACTATACCAATGTTTCGATACTCAAAATTTTAGAATTAAACTCTAGGTTTTATGATACTTTTATTGTATAAATATATTTGTATTGACATCTATATACATGCAAAATAACTCAAGTATGTAGCAAAAGCATCGACATACAAATATAAAATAATCAATAAAAATAAATTAACGATAATTTACCAAAGCAGTGGGCCACTCCGTCAAGCACTAAAGTCTCAAGTAGACAACACTCAACAGACAACAGACAAATTCACCACGGCTAGATGCAGCTCCACCACGAATTGGGACGAAACAACATACAGCAAACAAATTCCCAGTAGCAAATCCCGACAATTGTCCGTGCAGCAGCTCTCGGTCGCCGGCAGCCGGCAGGGTGATTGGGTGAGGCACTCCGTCAAGCCTGGTCGCGTGGCCGGACGGGGTCAAGCAGCGGCACTCCGTCAAGCAGATCTGGTGACTGCTTGCGTGATCGGACGCCGAACAAAGACTCAGAGATTTGGTCGCCGATGGAGTGTCGTTTCTTCAAGATCTGGTCGCCGGTCGGAGATCTACAAGGTGGGTTCAGACCGTTCAGTCGTGTGGCGTCGCCGGCAATATGCTAGATCTAATCGCTGGTTTTTACGTCACTGTCCACCGGTGAGAGAGAGAGAAAGAGAGAGAGCATCGAGTTATGGTCTCAGGGAAGGGGTATCGGGGATGGGGAACGACGTCTCGGGAATGAGGTCGTGCTTCCCGAAAACTAAAAAAAATCCCAGAAGTGAGGGGGTGCTTCAGCCCCCCTTGCCACAACATAGGTCCGCCCCTGTGTGTACACACACACACATATATATATATATATATATATATATATATATATATATATATATATATATATATATATATATAAAGTTTGCCGTATCCCCGCCGCACTCATATCTTAAAATTTTTAAAAATGTCATATCCGCGTATCCGCTCCCTTATCGTATCCGCACCCCCACTCGTGTCCGTGCTTCATAGCCACTAATCCTTTCTTTAACATTATACACACGAATCACTGTAAACACATGTGATACATGTGTATAATAAAGTTATTGATATGAGTTTGTTAAAAATAGTCAAGCATCGCGTATAAGTGTTTATTATCATATTCGGTAAAATGAATATTAAATTATGATGACCAAACATGTCCTTATATGTTGTTAATGTTATTTAAATATTTCATTTTATGTCATTTTTAAAACTATTTTTAGAAAGACACTTGTCATCATTTTAGATGCACACTTGTCTTAAACGAAAATATTATTCTAAAGGACATATTGACTATTAAATCTTAGAAGGCAGTAAGGCACTGCTACCAGAACAGTGAAGTTAGCTCTATTAATTGCAAAAACGTTTATAGAACCAGTTAATACAGGATTCGATCTTACAAAAATTGTAAAGACCGTCCTTTCTCAACACCCCCCCCCCCCCCCCCTATCAATTAGCAAAAGAGAAAGGTACTATCAATAAGCAATATGAATAATCTAAAGATATTCTTTAAATATTTTAAAATGTCCTGAATTTGAAAAGAAAAAAGAAAGAAAAGTTTGCTAATGAGCCCGTATGTCGATGGATTGGGGTTTGGGCTGGGTATGATTAAACTAAGTTGGGGCAAAGGCATGGCCGGTGGCATGTGGGATGGGGTAAATGGTTGGGGCATCCCATTTGCCAATCCACACACAAACGCACACACTCAAAACAGAAAACCAGGTAGTTATATAATGGGCCAGACGGATGTTGGTTGGACGGGGGCACATGAAGATGGTTTGGGCTGGGTATCATCAAAGTAAGGTGGCGCAAGTGATATCAATGGGTGCAGGCTCAGGTAAGGAAGGTTGCCATGCCATGAGGAAGTGGAGAGAAAAATTTTCCGGTAACGGGTGACAGAAATGACGTGATGTAAGGAACTGATGAAATAAGAAAATATTAAAATATTAACTTTCTATTATCTATAAATTATTCCGACCCTTTTCATATGTTTGGATTGTTTACGCTTTGTCATTGCTATTATTACCGTTACAATGAATATTTCTTTCAGAAGGTGAGTTGTCATATCAGCTCAGCTCAGAGCATGATATGCAAGTAATAGTATATGACAGGCTGGGAACGTGTAGGCAAAGAAGCCATATAAAGATAGTAAATAGGTTTAGGCCAACAAGAAGTAAACAGAGGAGTAAGATGAGGCACTTGAAAACCAGAATCTTTACATGACCTCAACATCCGACTTTGGTGCATGTAGCCAGTGGTCGTTTCTTTATACCAACCAAGAAACTGAAGTAAATTACTCGACCGATCAGAATTTAGAGAAGAAAAATAAAAGTACAACTTTATCTCTCAGTCTTTCGATCTCAATCTGATCTCGAGTTTCGTTTCTTGATAGGTGCTAATGTATGTGCCATACCACAAGTCTATCTCTCATTCTGCGATGTATGAATTATAGTTGTTCTTTTATGCAATTTGTCTCTAAAACATACAATTATGTCTTTGAATTGAAAATTTTTGACAGATAAGCACGCAACCCCGAGGATAGCAAGAAATGATAATCACTATGTATATTTAGTAATATTTTTTTAATGACGTTAAAAAATTACTGATTTAGTTAAAAGATTGGACTCCATAACTTGACAAAAAAAAAAGGTACATAATACTCCTAAAGATGAAGTATAACAAGGACGATACAGATGTGACCCTTTTATGCATATCCCTATCCATCTTCACAATCAATAGAAGCCAACAACACACCACACACACACACACACTCTCGCGTTGAACATAACTACATGAGCCTACAAAATTCCATTATTTACCCGTGGTCCTTCCTTTAGTTTTTAACGTCGTTGTAAACTCTCCAAAAGCATCTTTTCGGCTGCCATGCCCACTTGCTGACTTTGTTCTCTCAACGCAAAATCAAAGATGTCGGCTTGGAATGTGGAGATGCATGCCGCGTTCATACTCTTCCCTTGAAGGTCTTGAGGTCCCTGCATCGGCTGTAGTGGCCGGGTGGAGTTGCACGACGCATATGCATGCACCCTTCACCCACCACTGCAACTCTGCAAGGCGTATATACCACACGCATTGACAAAGTACGGTTACAACACCAAGTCTCTGGCTTGATGCTTAGCTTTGTTGAGTGATTGGTTCTCAAAAGCTGAACGTTCGACGGATTGATATTCTTGCCTTTTTTTTTTAATATCAGGACTGAATCAACCGTCAATAGACTCGAAAGCAATAATTTTACCTTATAAGATATTCAACTCATAATTATATTAAAATCTTAATTTTTTTTAGAATGAACTAAGAGTATATGAGTGACGCTATTCTTTGGCAAATTTAAACTCTAAAAAATGAATTCCAAATATTTAGAGCATATTTGCGTTTAAGCTTTCCAAGACATTTGAGTCTCAAGTGTCTTGAAACGCGTGACCCTAGCCTCACCCTTTGGGTTTATTCTGTGGGTTAGAAATTTTGGGAGAGTAACATTACAATGAATTACTTAGAGAGAACTGCACCCTTTCCTTAAGTCTCCCATCACGTGTAGGGGAAAATTTATCTTGTTTCTCTTGGTTACATTGTTAAAGGATTTTACAAGTTAAAACTGACTGAAATGTGTGGCAGGTACTTCTATCAAATTTACTGATAATAATAATAATAATTAGTTAACTCATCAAAGATGATGGTGCCCTTTGCTTTATAATCGATGAGGAAAGTGACAGAAGGGAATTTGCGGTGGCACACGTGTTGGCCCTTAATCAGGAAAAGGCCTAGCTTGAGAGTGCCCCCCACCCTGCGTGGCGGCCGATGGTGGGGGCTTTTACGTGTTGGCAAGAAGTAACACAGCAGCAATCATCCTTGACCATGAAGGAATCTAAATATGTAGACCTGTCTGGACTTTCTACACGCATCACGTCTGCCTTTTGTAAATGTGTGGCCTTTTGGCTGGAGGTGGAGGTCATTCATTCATTATTGCCCCTTGGAA
Source organism: Escallonia herrerae (assembly GCA_033070095.1). Lineage (NCBI taxonomy): Eukaryota > Viridiplantae > Streptophyta > Magnoliopsida > Escalloniales > Escalloniaceae > Escallonia > Escallonia herrerae. The sequence goes on from JAVXUP010000694.1 coordinate 135,085, forward strand.
ATATGGCACCACCCGCATGCTGCAGTGTGGATTTTTTCCAATTGTAGGAAGAGGATCAGGGCGATCCGTCTTCGAGTGCTAGAAACACAAGAAAGTATATACTCATCGGATTGAGATTGATCAAGTGGTCTATAATTTCGAAGATTATAGACAGTGAGAAGGGTGTCCCCTTGTACACATTAGGAGGTCGTTGCACGTTACACGTCACGTGATCACTCATGCAAGACGATCGATGAGTATCTTCTCGTTAAAACGAGTAGACTTCTAGTTGCGTTAGAATTTTAAACTTTCAAAGAATAAACTACAAGTGTTGATATTTGTTTCAAAAAAAAAAAAAAACCTACAATTGTTGATATGTATTTTGTATTTTTAGCTAAAGATTAAAAAAACTAAGTGTAGGCCGAGCTGGCCCTAGAGGAGTGAGCGTAGCGAGGGGAGTGGACCTGAATTTTTTTAGTATCCGTACATGAGTAGGATTAGGTTTTTCTTGAGTTTGACATAACGATATATACAATGTGTTTTTCTTGTATAAACATATGACAGACAATTGAGAGATACACGTGAGAGAGCGTCGTAAATCTAATTTATGCAAAGTGGATTAGTTCTGATTTTATAATAGAAAGTAGAACAAATTTCGGCTTCTATCTGGATTGTACGAATTTTTCTCCTACCCCATGTATAGTGACAATAAATAGTCACTAGATGTTTCTAGTGACTTTTCTTATAACACTTTTAGAGACAATTATTAGCAGCACTTTTTTAGCGTCACTAAATAAAAGTCACTAGAAAGATTCAAAGACGATTGATTGTCACTATATAAGGAATAGGAGGAAAATTCCTCCACTCGGATAACAGCCAAAATTTTTCCTAGAAAGTATACGAGGGACGCTGCTCTTTCTAAACGTTGGTTCTGAAAAGTGAATTCCGAACATTTAGAGCACGTTTGTGCCTGAACTTCTTAAGACATTTGAGTCCCATGGTTCGAACATTTGTGCCTGAACTTCTTAAGACATTTGAGTCCCATGGTTCGAAACGTGTGACTCTCACCATTTTGGTTTCACTTTTTGGGTTAGAAATTGGGGAAAGTAATGTTCTAGTAAAAGTACTTAGACAAGGACACCCTTTCCTTAACTCTCCAATCACGTATATGAGGGAATTTCTCTTGTTTCTCTTGGTAGGTGGTTAAAAGATTTTACAGGTTAAACTAGCCTAAGTGTGTGGCAGGTAATTTATCAAATTAGTAGTAGTTAATTAATTCATCTATCTATACTATATACAAAGTGAATAAAATTGTTTGTGTAACACCTTCTTTTAGTGTTACATAACTACGTATCTATAATTTTGACACTTGACATGACAAAAAAGTTCTTGAAAAATGACAGACAACAAAAATTTAAATAGTAAATAATTACTTATAAGGACAGGAATGGTTTTCAAAATTCACTTATTCGTGATGATTGATTGTTTTTATCAGAGTTCATATGATTAACTTTATCATGCGCATCACGTTTGTCATGGTCACTAGTTCGTATTATATCAAGCGGGAATAGCCCTTTTGGTGTAACATCTCTTTTGTTATTATGTAATACACTTGGTATAATAAGAAAAATTTTAAAAAGCGACAAAAAACAAAAACTTAAATAGGACATAATCACTTATAAGAACGTGTTTGCTCTTACAATCTAAAATTCATGTTATAAAATTCTGACAACAAATACTTATGTGTCATGCTTAATTTTTTAAAATTTTCAAACTATTATTTTTAATTTTTAACACGCATCACATACGTTACGGCAAATAACAACTTATAATAAGAATATTTTTGATTTCTTAAGTTTTAAACTCATCACCAAAAAAAAGGTAAAAAAACGTGCTTGATATTATAAAAGTATCATACTTTTAACCTCCTTTTTGTACAAGTAACGATCTGTGTTATGGTACTCGTCAAAGGTAATGGCATTCTTTGCTTTGTAATTGCCATGTGGCCACATGCGCGTACACACATCGCACATTATGTGAGACTCATGAAAAGCCTTCAAACAAAGAAAGGGGGGGAAAGGGGACTATGTATTTGGCCATTTGTTCTCAATTCAACATTACCATCAACCTTTCAAGCTCCAAAACCCTATCGATGGCGATGTAATTGATCAGGAAAGTGACAGCAGGGATGTCGCAGTGGCACACATGTTGGCCATTAAAGGTCTAGCTTGAGAGTGGCGCCACCTCACGCGGCCGCCAATGATGGGGCCTGTACGTGATGGAAAGAAGTAAAACCAGCTTACATGTCAATTATCCTTGACCGTGAAGGTAGATATTTAGCCCCCAACAGAGCTTTCTACGTATCGCATCTGCCATTAGCAAGCGTGGTGAGTTTTCAATCTCCGTAGCAATTCTCAGTTTGCTTTTATTTTTTCTCTTAGTTTTGATTTACTTTATAACTGGAAGCTCTTATCGTACTCTTTCATCTACATAATGTATTGCTTTATACAAATGCATACGCATACACACAAACAACTTATTTTTTAACCCAAATATGTTATTCTTGAATGAACAGCTTATTCTTCTATAAGAGTTCGCAGATGAAATAATTAAAAAATGAGGTAATTTTGTAAGACGTAATTCAATCAAATAAGTTATTTGTTCCTAATGCTACTGTATCATAACAAGCAGCGTATTCGGGGACAAACATTTTAGTTGAAAATGGAGGCAATTCAAGTCCTAGAGGACAAATAATTCATTCTGGGGGAGCTGTGAGAGAGAATATATATGTATTGTTTTTTAGTTTGCTAATAAATAAGTACTATAGATATATGTTGAAAAATTCGAGATGGCACCAATATCTGTACGTACTATTTCACAAAGAAAACCTGTACAAGCTCCGGTACCGTACTAATAACTATGACATAGCTACCACTCTTCCTCTCCACAGAATACGCTCATTATGCTTTATATACATAAAGCATTTACATCCACCATTAGAACTTACGATAACAAGCTATACAAGCTCTCTCCATTTTCCTCTTCCAATAACACCCGTGACATGGTATCAAAGCCATTGATAGTCCAGTTTATTCACTACCACCACCAGTCCATTCGTCACTACCACCAGTCCAGTCACTCCCACCACCGATATTCTCCCCAACCACCGCCAACTCTTAAAGTAACCCTATGGCCACCAAAACCTAAGCAATCTTCACCACTTCGTTCCTCTCTAAAACCTTTAACTCTATCACCAAAACCAAGACCTAACACAAATGGCCACTACCAAGCACCCACACACGACCACTATATCATCCAAGATCGGTATTCAGTGCCTTATCTAACACCAGCATATCGAGGTCACCAGCAACGTGCCACCATCACCAGTCACCACACTGGATCTACACCGCCTAAGCACAACCACCAAGCCCTGTCATTGCTCTAAGACTGTCTTTGCCACCACGCCACAGTCGTAACAACCACCATTAGATCTATGTGGCACAAGCACCACAGTCACAGCCTGCATATGTTGAGTTTTATAAGATAAGGTGTCCGTGGGATTTGTTGCATTGAAGTAAAAGAATTGTGGTAAAATGACATCTTCTCTGGTACAATTTTATGTGTGGATACACGAGGTGGACTCAGCACGGAAAAATAAAAGTATTATCATCCAACAAGGCCAGTCAAGCTGAAGTTAGGGTGGAAGCACAGTATGATTATCGAGATATGATTATAGATGCTGGGTATGCTAATATTGACTAGAGTGACTATCGCAACGATGACAATGCCCAACTGCCCAATGAGCATGCTCATCAGTTTTATGATTTGTTTACAGATGCCAAAGAGTCGATTGCGATGTATGGAACTAGGAAGCACACATGATTTTTTTGCAGTTAGTAGGTTCGGACCACGGCTGAGTGAGAAAGAATTTAACGAGGTTGTAACTTTTATCAAGGAAATTTTACTGGAGAGTGAAAAGCTACCACTGGCGTATTATGATGCCAAGCAGATGATGATAAAACTTGGATTGCGTTATAAGGGATAGATGTGTGCAATAACGAATGTGCACTGTTCTGAAAAGAAAATAAGAACTTCACAAAGTTTCTAATATGTGATCATCCTGATATAAACCGAACAAAGAAAAAAAATTGCATGGACGATATTGTAATATTTTTTGTTACGCAAGGCTTTAGAGGATGTACCACTCCTCCAATACGACTAAACATATGAAGGCTTATTATGAGACTCTTAGCAACGATGCTAATGTGATGACACGCCCCGCTGATGGAAAGGTGTGGAAGGAGTTTTACCACAGGCATTCAACCTCTGCTAAAAAAGTTTGGAATGTTAGACTTAGTTTGGCAACCGATGGGTTCAATCATTTCAGACAGTCTAGCACACCCTACTCCACATAGCATGTTTTATTGTCTCATATAACCTTCCCTCTGGAATGTGCATGAAGAATCAAAACATCTTTTTGTTGTCGCTTATTCTAGGGCCGAAGAGTCCTAATAAGGACATAGATGTGTATTTAAGGCCGTTGATTGGTGAGTTTAAATAGTTATGGGATCGTGGAGTTGAAACTTATGGGCGTGAAATTCGCATTGGGAATGACATGTGGTTTGGAGCACACAGGAAAAATTAGCATGCCCTGCTTGTATGGGCGTGAACCTTGATTATACGCTAAAGCACAGTGGAAAGGCCTCGTGGTTCAAATGTCACCGTAAGCTGTTGTCACCAGACCATCGGTTCCTTAGGCAGAAGGATAAATCTGACAGAACAATAGAGTGTGATGAGATTATCACACTGGATTATCCATCTGGTGTTGAAGTGCTTCCACACCTACAGCCACTTGATACTGACATACCATATAGCAAGGGTGTGCGGATCAGAAGATTCCAAGATATAAGAAAGAGGACAATTCAAGGAAACAGTGAATTTTCTGGGAGTTAGCTACTAAGGACACTCATTATTTGAAACAATATGGATGTGTTGCACACTGAGAAAAATATTTTTGATAATGTGTTCAACAAATGATGAATGTGAAGGTAAAATCGAAAGATCACCTTAAAGCGAGAAATGATCCATAACAATTGGGTGTATGACGTGAACTCATCATATTCAAGTCAGTGGTAGGAGGATACTTCTGAAAGTACCGTACTGTCTAGACAAAAAAACAAGTAGAGAATGTTTGTCAGTGGGTTAAAAATTTAAAGCTTCTTGATAGGTACGCATCCAACATATCTCGTCTCGTTGCTGCAATGTATCAGAGTGTAAGTTCCAAGGAATGAAGAGTCATAACTGCCATATATTTATGGAAATATTCATTCATATTGCCTTCCCGAGATTTTTTCGAAGGTTGTATGTGAGATTGTAATGGAATTATCTCATTTCTTTCGAGATATATATTTTTCGACACTCCGAGTAAGTAATATGGAAATGCTTGATAAGAACATTATGGTGACAATTTGCAAGCTCAAGAAAATCTTCTTACCATCCTTATTTGACTGAATAGAACATTTGTCTGTTCACTCGGCATATGAAGCTAAGATCGGTTTGAGAGGTAATCCTTTAACTATATGTTATTCATTTAAATCATGTTATTTTTTATACTTCACTTAACTCAATTCCATAAACTTCTAGGTTCATGTTTCAACTGAAGAAACAAGCTTGTAATAAAGCTCGTGTTGAGAGCTCAATTGCTGAAGCTTACATAATGTAAGAGCTTGTCAATTTTTGTAGCCCATATTTTGGGTCTAATGTTGATACAAGGTTAAATCAACTTGGTCGGAATGAGGACAAAGCCTGCACAAATTTAAAAGGGCATTAATCAATATTCAAACAATCGAGTAGTCTGTTTTGGATGAACCTATACTCGGTCGCTAATAAATGAAGACTATAACGCTGCAATAATATATGCCCTTCTAAATTGTAAAGAAATTTCATCTTTCTTTGAGTAAGTTAATTCTTCAAATAAAATTATTGTAAACACTTGAAAATATGTGAGAGTTGAGTTAATTATATTGATTTGAAGCGAGTTCGATCGGGATCCCAAATCACTGATCCCACTGGACTTGAATCTCATAAAAAATCGCAATTTTCTTGAGTGGTTCAAATGACGTATAAGTCTCAAACCAAGCTATACTATGTGTTTGCAACTTCTATAATAGCTTTAATCGGTTGACAAACCAGTAAACTCTCGCTTGAAAGTACTAGCTCAAGGCCCTGGTAAACAAGCATCTTGTCATGGAGGCTATATGGTCAACTGGTTTAGGTTTAACACAAAAGATGATGACCGAACTAAACAAACCCAAAATAACGGAGTCTTCGTCAACGGCGACTGTTATGATGAGAATTGCATGGATTTTTATGGAGAGCTAGATGAGATTGTTGAGCTAACATATCTCGAATGCCAAAACGGCTTGGTAATGTTCAAATGTACATGGTTTGATATTACATGCAATAAAGGAATACGTATTAGCTCACAAGGGATTATAGATATCAATATTAAGTCAGTACTTGCATCAGATGAACCGTTTGTGTTTTCTAGTCAAGCTTCACAAGTATTCTATACGGAAAATGTTACAAATCCTAAATCCCATTGGTTTACTAATATCAAGTCCAAAAAACTACGAATTGCATATGATAGTGCGGTAGACGAAATCTCATTGGTTTACTAATATCAAGTCCAAAAAACTACGAATTACATATGATAGTGAGGTAGAAACCTATCAAGCTGACCAAGCACCCGTCTTGGTACCTGTTGAAGTAAACAACGAAGAGGAGGATGTTCCTCTTCAACCAATACTTTATCTAGGAGTAGAAGTCGTAGATGATGAAGAGGAAGATGTAAAAAATGTTGAAGATAATAAGGATGAGTCTATTGATGAAGAGGATAAATTACAAGATGAAGAGGATGATGAGTCTCAAGAAGAAGAAGATGATGAGTCTGAAGATGAAGAGGATGATGAGTCTCAAGAAGAAGATGATGATGAGTCTGAAGATGAAGACGATGATGATTCTCAAAATAAAGATGAATGACTTATAACGTTGTAACGTTTATGACTTATAATAAGTACATTGAATATTGCACTTAATTTTAATATATTACAAAGTTATCTTCCTAATATGACTTGTACTTGAATACTCCATAGTAATATGTTAACTTAATCGTTTATCCGGTTCATAATAGAGAACATATATACTAACATAATATTCACCGTAAGTTTCTGCTATCAATTATGGATAGGTTATGGCCCATTCGTGATCGTGGTGGATGCAAGCTGCGTCTTCATAGGTGGCTGGGGTCGCAGCATTGCCTGCTGATGATGAGGCACATAGCATGAGCATCCAGCAAGCCTGGCCCCAGTCCTAGGCCGAGCCATCCTAGCCGCATGTTGGTTCTCCTTTGTCAACGGGTTTGAGGACTTCAGGTATATTTGATATTAGCATTTCAACAATGTCTACCTTATATTAATTAATATTTGAATCAATTTAATTTTGATATTTTGTAGGATCTCACCGAGGTCGTGGACCCACACACGGGGTGCGCATCGATTTCTAGTGGAAACAACGAGTTACTCTTACCGAGGATGGCCAGTAAGTAAATTCACATAATGCACTTGACACTTTGATTATTCTAATAATTATTACTTTCACTTATTTAATGATATTAATGTTATTCTTTATCAGGATCATGGAGCGTCTGGTGGCTACGTACATCGACTTTCTTATGAAGTGCTGCTTTTTTTAGCCCTTACTGTACTGAAGGGACTGGAAGTCTGAGAGAAGGGAGTTGCTGTGGGAGGAGTAGCTGGTATGATTATGAGTCAGTTAATATTTGCTTAATTACTACTGTTCAAATAAAATTACTCGTACTGATTGTGTAATTTGATGCATTGCAGGAAGGGTTTGAGTTTGAGTCGCCTAAGTAGAAGGCATTAGGGAGGATGGCTTTTTTTTGCTACATAGCCAAAAAAATTACCGATAATGGCTACAGGACGCATGGGAGCGAGTAAAGAAGATGCTGCTGAAGGATGCATCGACGAAGGAGTGAAAAGAGTGCCCCTTTATTGGATCTCACCATCTGCACGGGGGCAGATGGTTGATATGTGGATAACTAATCTATCTTGAGAGGTAAAGAGTAGGAATGGGGAGGCAAACAAAAAGCATCAGGATCCTACTCGCACTGGAGAGTCGGGGCATCACGACGTCATCCTACATCAGAATGCGGCTAAGCACCTAAAGCTGGAGAAGGATGAGGTGTGTGCTTTGATATGCTTGATGACGTACACGAGGATAGTGCCTAAAGATAATGCACATCTGGCGGGGGAGTTCATTTCACAGATAGATAATGCACATCTGGCGGGGGAGTTCATTTCACAGATTTATCGACAGATCGATGTAAGTTCTATATAACTTGTCTTTAATTAAAATTTAAATGTCTTTGTTATTTATTGCATGATCAAGCATTGGCCAGGTTATGTTATGTTTTAATTGTTTTGCACACCTCATATGGAGAGATTAGGATGTTTAGGCAGCAGTCTGGTCAACCATTAGTGTCCATGGATAGTAGTGCCGGGGAGTTGTAACGGTTGCTGGATACACCGGGGGTCGTTGATAAAAAGAAAGGGCATGTATGCGGCATGCCCAACTTGAGTGCACGTGCCATGATGGGAGCATCCCTACCTCCTACGGCCCCTCCACAGGCACAGAGATCGACTGCAAAGCAACATTAACACCGGGCGGATCTTACTCGTATTGCTCAAGAGGTTGTCAGGATTATCAGGAACGATGTGGTACAAATGTGTTAATATTATGAAGTCAATCCGTCATTTAAACATAATATGCAATTATTAGCGAGAATGCATGCATGCTTTTAATGTAGGAAATTGCTTCCTAGTTTGAGCCGGATACAGATGATACCCACATGAACGATGACGAGTATGGTCCCAATGTTGGTCTTAATGATGACTAAGCCCTCACACTCCTCCCCTCCCCTTTTGAAATTATGGGTCTCCTCCCCTCCCCAATTTTTTAGCCCCCTCCAGCTCTTGCACCTGGTACCTATTGATATTTGGTTCAGATTATGACATTGTTTATTTTTTGTGTTAAATTAGAATAAAATTTGATTACTGTGTGTAAATGCATGTAATTAGTTATCGTTTTATGGTTAAATAATTGTTGATTGATCAATAATTATTTTAATTTTATGGATTGGGTTGCATTGTGGATGATTATTGTGTGGTTGGATTTGAATTACCGGACGCATGTTTGGGTATTAAAAAAAATTAAATTACTTTTAGCGACCCGTCGCTAAAAGTCTAAAATGACAGTGTTGTTGAAGATTTTTAATGATGGTTGCCGACGGGCCTTTAGTGACGGACAGTCCATCGCCGAAGGTATTGCTGATATACCTTTAGCGATGGAAATCCATCAAGACTTTTAGCGATGGATTTCCGTCCCTAAATGTCCGTCGGCAATACCTTTAGCGACGGATTTTTTTGGCTTCAAATATTAATTTCCAAAAATAAGTTAAAGTAAAATACTGAAATTCTATTTAGTGATGGAATATCTCGTCGCCAAAGGTATTTTTAGTCTGTCGCTAAAAGTTGGACTTTGGCAACGGATTTGAAACTTTCGTCACCCAACTTTTAGTGATGTAGTCTTTTGTGACGAATAAAAAACTTTTAGCGACAAAAATGTTCGTTGCTAAAAGTCCTATTCTTTGTAGTGGACCTAGGGGTCCTCAATTATTTTTTGGTCCTGAGATTTCCTCATATGATGGATATACTCTCTTTCAGGTCAACTATGCTTCAGCCATCTTATCTCGTTTACAGAACTGACGATAACAAGACTATTCCAACACCTCTTAACTGCAATGTTGAACTCACTTTTCTTGATGGTTTACCTCTCTCTGATGCCATGCTTTATCGATAATAAGTTGGTATCCTTGTTTATCTCACTGTCACTCGACCCGACATTACATATGTTTTGCATCTGGTTAGTCAGTCCAATCACCTGCTCGTCCACTCATCATGCTACTGTCCTCTGTATTTAGTGCTAGATAAAAGCCAAATTGTTTCATGGTCTTCACTTCTCAAAACATTCCTCTCTAGAACTGCGTGCATACTGGGATGCTGATTGGACTGGTGATCCTACAGATCGGCATTACATGACTGGAATTTATTTATTTCTTGGTGATTCATTTATTTTTTGGCAAAGCAAGAAAGAAACACTAGCTACTAGGTCAAGCAATGAGGCATAATATTGAGCTCTTACTGATACTAACCCTAATCCTCCTTACTCTCTCACAGCCACACCTATTCTTCTCTTCCTTCCCACTCTTTCACACTCAGCTCATCCACAGTAGGCCGCCGCCTACCTCCGCTACCTCTCCTTTTCCCCAATAGCATCATCACCCTAACCACGGGCCACCGTCTTGCTGCCGCTGCCCCAACCAGCGCTCCCATTGCATCTACCAAGCAACATCCTTTTTCATGATACCACACTGGTTCTTTACTTATAAAAATTTTTGGTTCTTTAATTCTACATAAGATCCCACTCTGTGTGTTGTGTGTCTACGTGATTTGATTCTATTATCCTTTTATTAAGTTTGCTAACTATAAATTAGATCTTTGATGTTAGTAAATGGAACATCTATCTAGATCTGGTTTTATTGGTTAGTTGTAAGAAGGCTCTATATGAATCGCTTGTTTATTATTTTGTTGTGATAGAAATTTATTTTGACACTAGATTTATACCATGACAAAGGCAAGCGGAAGGCCATGAAGATGGTCTCTATTCTTGCAGATATCACATCATTCTCTTAGAGTTTCGAGTGAAGTTGTTCCTGATGTGTTTGCTTGATAACTGTAAAGGAAAAAGAGCTATGATCAGCAGTAATTTCATGATGATTGGTCATTTAGTTTAATTTTAGGATTTAGTGGACAGGAAGAACAAAAAAATGTTTGTCCAAGTAAAAAGGTTTAGTAAAAGTTTTATCTCAGTTCTAATTCTTCAATTAGATCTCATAGTCATGACATTGCGAGAGGACTTCTTGCAGTGACATTTCTTCTGGTTCTTAATTATTTGAGTAATTTCTAAAAAAGCTTTCTTGGCTAGTCTTGATGGCTTTTTAGGAGGACCGACTCTTTGAGTCACATTTGCTTACCCTCGCTTCTTATGGGTTCTCATATAAAGGCCAGCCAAGTTCAGCTTCAATTGGTATCTAAACTGGACCCTTGGTTGGGCATTGCTTTTAGCTTGGTAGTATTTGGAGTATGGTCAACAGCAGACTTTAGCTGAAATGGAAACAGGTTTACTTGTACTAAGTATGGTCATCATGTTGTGATTTTGAGATTTCTTTGCTTCAAGTGATTACATGAAGCGAGGATGGCAGTGTTGTAACATTCTCTAGATCAACAACATAAATGATATTGCCATATTGGAAATAAAAATGTGCCTTGAACATATCTAGTCATGAAATATACACACTTGGCTTCATATTGTGTGGCCTGCACAAATCATGTCCATACTGATAATTGGAATCTATTTATCCAAAGTCAACTCACGTCAAAGTGCCTAGTTTGTTATGGACTCTAAGAAAGAAAATCATGATTTCCCTTAGTAAAAAGTTGAATACAAATGTTGTATATAAAGAGTACATGGGTAGGTGTAGCTCTGTGTGAGTGTATAGGCAAATAACACACTCTCGTATGATTGTAGCAATTAGGTTAATGATGGTGTTTTTTATTGGATTCAAAATTTTGGTAGATTAGAAGGTGGTGGGATGTTTAGCAAATCAAAGAGCTTTATGTTATGTGGTCCTCTTGGTGCTCTTATGAAGAGCAGGAGAGAGAGAGAGAGTATCATTTGTGTATGTAAAGTGATCTTGACAGAGCTAACACGCACTGGGGCTGGGATTTTTGAATCTAAAGTAACCCTAGAAGTGTGATACTAATGCAATGTAGGATGGCAGTAGGAAACAAAAAGGATGGTGCTAAATATCTTTGTTCTTTCAGAAGAAAATATTAGTGCTATGTAGTTCTCATTATATACTAAAAGCATTTTTCATTTATATAATGGGTAATGTACATGTTCTTTCAGGCACAATAGGATTTGAGTGCCTATCTTGAGAGTATTGTGCAGGCTTTTGGAGCAATGTTCTAGTTTACATTTTTTCGTTTTGATGAAACTTGTAATTTTTTTTGGGATATGTACGATGTGATCTATTATATTTAGAAAAAGTTAGTATTAAGTGTTAATTTGATGGTGTATGACTTAAATCTTATTTGTATGACGTGAAATTTGGTAAAGAATGAATATCAGTTTAAAGAATAAAATTTTCAATATATTGGTTGATTAGGGTTGATTGTCAATGGATTAGTGGATTTAATTGTTCGTATGAATTCAAATACAGAGAGCAAGTTTGGATTTTTAAAACATAAAAACAATTGAAAAACAACGTTTTTCAATTTTTGCTGATGGATTTTCAGCGACAAAATTACGTTGCCATAAGTATTGTAAACAAATCATAGATGGTTTTTCGCGACGGAAATATGTTCCGAAAGGTTTCAATTTTTAGGAAAGGACTTTTAGCGACGGAAAGTTCGTCGCTAAAAGGTCTCCTATGCTGCTAAGAATTTTTAGCGACTGACTATCTGTCGATAATATTTTTAGCGACGGAATATTCAGTCACTAAAAGTATTATCAAAAATTAATTTCGAGAAACATAAAAAGTGAAAATACCAAAATTACCTTTAGCGACGAATTTTTCGTCGCTAAAAGTTATACTTTTTCTTACGGATGACAAAATTCCGTCGCTAAACTTTTAGTAACGAGATTTTTTACAACAGACTTTATCCGTTGCTAAAAGTCTTTTCTGACGGAAAGAAAATTTTTAGCGAAAGAGTTGCCCGTCGCTAAAAGTCTTTTTTGTTGTAGTGTCTCTTTTCTATTTTTGATAGAATAATTCTTTTTTGTCTATATAAATATCTCATTGTAATCAAATTTTATCATCCTCTCTACCGTAATTCCGTAATTATCTGTCCCTTCATCTTTTCTATCATTCCCCATCAACAATACTCTTGATTCAATATCAAAAAAGCTTCCCACAATGGTTCTGTCTAATCACACACAAAACTCACTTAATTAGTCAAGTCTCCGGTTTATGACAGTGAAAGAAACCTAACCTAACCTAACCGATGTGAACGAAACATATTATGCTATGTGACTTTAGTGCTGTATATACGAGTAGTAGTGTCTAGCCGCACGCCCAGGCAAGATTGAGCCACCAGAGACCCCCACGTGGTTGTAGTAGCAAAATGGGCCTCCTCATTAAGCAGCCAGATGATAACATTTCAGATGCAAAGTGTGAATGGTTTTGATTGCAGAGCAGTCAGTCAACAATTTTGTCCCCTATGCTAAACTGGTAAGAGTCTCTAGGGATCATAGCTCTCAACCTTTCTTGCTAAAAATCTCTGGTCATGGTTAGCATTGTTGCGTGCCTAATTAGCTAGTTATGCATGCCACCAGATCTGGAGTACCATCTACCACAACCCTGCCAAACACGATTTCATCTTTTCTATCTTTAATATTTATTTTTTTTGAGAAACAAGTGAATTTTATTTATATCACAAAACTTGGGCCACACAGCGTAGATTGACCCTCCCACAAACATTATTTTGCAGAAGGTAGTGCAAAAAGATCGGCTCGTGCTGCCATAACTGGTAAGCATTTTGCTGATCACCTGCCTTCTTTGCTAGTTTATCCGCGCAAAAGTTTCTATCTATACTATGGATCCCCACAACATATCCTCCAAAATGTAGATGTGGGACCAACAAGTTAATTTCTTTCTCGTTGCAAAATATGAGTATTAGTCTCAAATCATGTCTTGCTTTTGTTACTAATTTTATTTGATGAATATAACAGTCATTGTTATCCAAGAAAAGATGTTTAATAACCGTTCATACCTAACTATACTGGACATTCAAGTCAAAGTTGAGAGAAAAATTAATATACTTTTTCCTATTTCGTATGTATTCCTTTGTATTTTTGAAATTCAACCAATCAAATAGATTTATCGTATCTCCCTTCTTAGGTCACATACCTCGTTTTAGTTTCTATTGCCTTTTTTATATCTATTTTTTGTCTTCTTGTAGCCTTTCTTAATTAATATAATAATTCTCAACACACGGATTATTATTATTATTGGAGAGACTATTTTGTCATTTAAAATATTATTTTACTTTTTTATTTGCTGCTAAAAGGCAAAAAATGGTTATGAAAGCTCGTTTTAAGGACAAAAGGCGTTAGAAAACTCATGTAATTAAAAAGGTGAAAGAACAATTTTATTATCACTACTACTGTTACTGCTAATTTTATTATTAGTATTAAGCATATAAGTAAAGTATGGGCTTTAATTTGTCAACGAGCACTACGGTAATTACTATATATAAAGCTTTGCGATTAATATCTAGCTAAGGACCACCGGAGTTCATTTTGACAACGTGGGAAGCCTTAAGATGGAGGAATACATGGTCCTCGAACCAATCATACATATCTGACTTGGCTGCATTAATTAATAATCAAGGTGCCATGTGGAAGTGAGTTGTCCAAATCAGATATCCCCAGCAAACGTGACAAGTGGTACGTTACGCCAAGCTGGAAACATGCAGGCAATTAGGCAATCAGTAAAGAAGAAATCCAGGTTACCAGGAAAGAAGAGGAAAATGAAAAAACAAGAAGGAGAAGAGCCAAAAAGCTGGTGAACGAGTAAAGTTTGTTTGGGCTGGTGTCAAATTATTAGGTCTAGGATGGTATGAAATATTGATATGCGTTGAGTAGTTTAGCATGTATAGTTGGCCCTATGTTCAAGCTATTTGATCACAAGGAGGTCCTCCTAATGTTGTGTTGTTTTTTCTTCTTTTTTTAACATAGTAAATTAGATATTTGTCGGCCACACGGAAAGGGAAAAAAATACAGACAACTCTTACCAACAAAGTTATCAAACAAAGCATGTATTAAGACCTGATATCCAAATCAAAAGTATGATCTAAATAAGGATAAACTCGCCATGTACAAGAACATATCACAATCGCTATATATAGTTGATGTGGAGCTTTGACACCCGCTTTCACGCATGGCGTGGAATATGAGGTGATATAAAACTCGAGCCAGGGCCAATTAAAGCAAAATGTATATAAAAAGAAGTGGTGAGGTAGCAACCCAAAGGCCATGGAGCTAGGGTAGATCCGATCTCTGATATCATGTTGAAGCCTATTGTCCAACAGAAAAGTATGAAGAAAAACTCACCAAGTACAAAAGTCGAGATCTCAATCTATGTATTGTCGATGTTGAAATTTAACAACATGCAGAATGATGAAATGTATGGTATACTACAATCACTTAAGAATACATCGTTGTAAGAACGTTCCTTATTTTAAATTGAAGTTAACGCTTGTAAATGCAACACTAGTTAATTACATCACTGCGTTGCTAACATTTCTTTTAATCAGTACCTGCACGCTCTCACTTCTTTTCTTGTCTCACTTTTCCCTTCGTTTAGTAAAGAGCCTAAATAGGAAATCAACAATAGTAGTCCCCCACAGAGGCAGCCAATTTGACACCAACTTGGGCATAGTAGGGCAGGAACGGACAATGGTCTTCAAGTGTGGTGCTACAAGAATCCATACTACTAACTCCAACCCAACAAGAAGATTGGTGAGATATCTGGTAAGTTGTCAAAAAAGAGATAGCTCGCTTAATCCATGCTACACACACATGATGTGTTTTCTCAGTTTTGTTTGAGATGCCTACGAAGTTTGCAGGAATTATGTGGTCCTTTGGCTTTGACACCTCCTCGCTCTAGAATGCACCGTACCCCCCCACTTTTGATTGCGATGCCACTTGGTATATGTATACATATGGATGTCTCCGTCCCAAAAGTGATAGTTGGCTGTCAAGCTTGCACCCGTGTTAGCCTTTCATTGGGAGGAAAATGTGCCATTAGGACAGTGACTGGTCTAGGGGGCTTAGCCAGGGAACCCACCCGTTTTACATTTCAATTTTTTTGCTAGCTAGTTTCTCTCAGGCCCTCCAGAGTCTCGGTTTAACTGTGGTTGATACAACGTCGTGTAATTAATAATAGAAAGTTTTTTCCGTCTAATCCGTTAATTATATCACTGCACCTCTAGAAAATATAGCTCTAAAGAATTCTCTTCACTTCCCTTAGCAATTTTATTACCAAATACTTCACTTAGTATTGTGCTTATATATATGAGTGTGTCAAGATGATATTAAATGTAATCCATCACATCTAGTTCGAGATGAAGGCACGCATGAGGACGATGTAAATCACTGGCAACCAAATATTCTTGAATATATTGGAGGATCTATGGTAACTGGTTACTGAAAATAAGCCTTGTGAAATTTGAGAGCTTATATTCAGGAAATCCGTTGTGCAAGCATGAACTGCTAATTAGGCTCTGAGGAGAACTATGTGCACTTACTCTTGTGACTGCTTGTATGCAAGTTGAATAATTTTACTTCTGTGACAAGACTTGCTTTCGCATAATTCCTAAGGTGATGGCCATGTAAACTGATAGCCTAGCTCAGACATTCCCTCGTGGGGTTGGGACAGCCTCGGTTGTTTCGATGTAGGGATCGGATATTCGTGTCCAAAAGCTCCATGTTTGAATCAAACCTTGTGTTAGATTACCCTAGCTGCTTTCCTTTATGTGTTCGAGCATTGTATCGGCGTGAACAGAAGACACATGCAAGACCACCTACCCTAAAATGGTGCTCTAAAATGTGGCTTAACGGCTGACCAAAGCCAAAAAAGGACCGTCGTATATATATATGTAAGATACCAATCTTAGCATCTCTCGTGGGAGGCAGCTTGATAAGCTAATTCGGACAGTGGGCCAGTTTCCCTATCTCTTCTAGTACTAGTATTAGTATAAAACATACCCATGAAGCTACTACAAAGTAAGAGATTTGTGGACTTGATCTGGTAGCATATCCGATCCGGATTGGAAAAGATGGGTTCCTTTGGTTAAAGTCGATCACATGGATGCATGTGAGTTTTGTAAGTGCAGTACACATTCAGGAATCATGAAAGCACACGGACACACACACACACACGTGTGGGTGTGTGTGTGGGTGTGTATGTGTGTGTGTGTGTGTGCGTGTGGGGTGGTGGTGGTGTTACGGAAAGAAGGCTACAAGAACAAAACAAGTGGTCCTTTTATCTCTCCATGCAAACACCATCATGATTCACAAAGCCTTTTCATCTCCAAAACCCTAGCGATGGCGATATGGTCCGAAAAGTGACAGCAGGCTTGGGGGCACACGTGTTAGCCCTTAATAACACGAAAACAGGAGAGCTAAGATTGAGATTTGAGAGCGACGCTTTGTTTTTGGCCCCAACAGTGGTGGGGTTGGTGTTTGGAGAATAGCTTATCTTAATTAGAGCTACGTGCCAATGGCAACCAGGTAACAAAGATTATCCTTGACCATAAAGTTTTATGGACACCAGATGTAAATGGGGGCATTCATTCAATTCAAATGCAAAGGCGTGGAGTTCTAGATGTCACATGTGCCATAAGTGGGTGTGGCTGCTTTGATTGCTTTTTCAAAATGGAGCACATGGGGATGAGCCCTTTTGCCTATAATCTGATTTTGGCAGATGCGCCAACTTTCGAACTTGTGGGGTTACGTCTCTTCTCTAATCCCTCTCTCTATCCCTGGCCCCTACCTTTTGTATATGTACACAATTTCCTGTTTTACGGTATATCCAAAATATTGACGCACTACTTGTTTGATTGCCTGCCATAATAATAATTTGGTACAGCGGCATGAATTCAATGACTAGAAATGGGTTCTGCATAAGCGGGTTTGGTTTTTATAAACCTCTTATCTCGTTGCTGGATTGTATCTCGGGAAAGTTAACAGAATCTTACTCTAATTTTGTTTGTCTTTCATTTTCTCGGGACCAATAAGTGATACCTATTGATATTGTTATTGAAGATTGGAGGTTGCATATGCGATATTTCTCTCATGGGGATATGCGATATTTCTCTCATGGGGATATGTGATATAGGCAGCAAAGAATGTAGTAAGAAAGTCTACCATAATCGGTTACCCTAGAGGGAATTAAGAACAAAATCCATGTATAAATTAAACGTAGAACCACTATTGATTTATTTGTCATGAGAGGTTATAAAATATATATGTGTTGCCCAAGGAACACGTGATTTAGGGGTTTCCAGAAACACAAGTAATTAGGGATGTAGAAAAACATAGTTCAATGGACTAGAGTTTGACTTCTTCGATAACAAACTTAGCTCCAAAAGCTTGATTCTTGTTGAAGAAAATCTAAACAAATTAACCTAACTATACCAAGACACAATCTGACCGAGGCTCTAACCAGGCGAACACAGGTCAAGAACAAATTAAATCTCAACCAGACGCGAATCAGGTAAACGCAAATCAAGTACGAAAGGTACAAAAAGTAGTTGAAATCACTGCTTCATCTTCATGGGTAATAACTCACAGTGCAGGAATGATTGTCATTATTTGAACCCTCAAGTACCAACATCGGTTAAGCCAATCAAGTTTACTCAGTAACCATATGTCAGACAACAATTATGCTCTCATCTTCAATCTCTAGTGTAAGTTTATTCCTAAATTAAGCAGTTCTGCGAAAGTGGCCGAAAACCAAGCAGTTCTTGAACGACTTCACAAGAGCTTCTTGCAATACAAACCAAAATCACAAATTTGAAAAGGAAAAAACACCAATTATGAATGAGGAAGAAGAAATTTGCTAGTCATTACTAAGTCCGTCATTTATGGCTGCACAAAAGTGTCACTAAATGACCAACACCGCACAACTTTTGCTTTAGCTACTCTCAGAGATCCAAATCAGCTATTTTTGGAAAAATCAGAACACCATCTATGTGCAGAAATAGAAGCAGTTAACAAGCTAACAAGTGTAGCATAACTCAAAAGAAGATGAATTATAGAACCTTATAACATGATGTCAAATACTCAAAATAGCAAGTTCTATGAGTGCCTTGTTCATCCAAAACAAAAGGACTTGAATTATTTGCCCCACCATATAGCTATTACTTTATCCAAAACAAAAGCCAAGTACATGAGGGTTTGGTGCTTACATTGTATTAAACCAAAAAATTAGTTGGCATGTTCATTCCAATCCAAATAAACAAATCAATTGATTAATTAATGGTTAAGAAGAACCCCTACCCAAAAGCAAGGATTTAAAAAATTGAACGTAAATTGCAAAGAGGAGGGGGGGTGGGGGGGTAGTAGCCATATATACAATAAATACACAAATTTAAAATTTTCAATAATAATTAACAAGAGGCTTTTTTAATCAAAAAAAGAAAATAATAATAATAACACCTATTAGCAAAGTTGTAAATGCCAAGGCTAAGACAGACCGGAGCCGAGCCGATCAAACGGAGCGGCGGCACCGGTGAGAAGGCCGGTGAGGGCAGTCATGGCTCGAACTTGCATCTCCAGAGCGGCTATATAATCGGTGGCTTCTTCTAGAAGGTTCGGGAAAGAGAGTTTACGGCAACCGGGAACTAAACGGCCGAGAACGCGAACTTTCCGCTGCAACGGAGGCAACGTCTTCCTCACTGCAGGTTTCCTCGACCGGATATCGCCGGTGAACCTCACCTTCCTGTGCTTCTTGTGATTTCTGCTAAGGTTATTCATCAACCTGAGTCGACTCGTGAGGATGGCTCTGCTCCACCGAGTCCGCCCCTTCGCCGCCACGGCGAGGACTTGGTCTGCCGTCTCCCTAACGGCGCGGCCGCGGACGGGAACGGGAAAGGACTCCGGGGAGGCGGCGGCCGGGCGGCGGCGGAGGGCATCGACGAGCTTGGACGAGTAGACCTGCTGTTCGGACTCGGTCTTCCACCTGGACCGGTCGATGTTGGTGGCCGGCCCGGTTGGGGCGTCGGCGCCAGTTTTCCTTCTCTTTTTGCGCTTCGAGTCTCGCGGCCGGTTCGAGTTAGCTTCGGAATTCGAGATCGAAGGCGACGCCATCAGTGGAGAGAGAAAGAAAAGCTGCGTATTCGAATGAAATTCTCTAGCGAATTCACTTTTTCGCCTACGTATGGACTCCCTCCCTCGAGAGATTCTGCAAACCAACATGCACATCAAGCACTTCGTTCAGAACTCTAAAAACCAGTGAAACAAAAACATCTTCCAACGTAAAATGACACAATTAATCGGACCAACATAAGGAAGTAAAAATCAACGACGTCAGGGGAAATATGAGCGATCAATACCTGAGAGATGACGGCGACGGCGGCGGCGGCGGGTGGCGGAGGCGGTTGGTGGCGATGGGAGGGTGGATGAAATGGGATTGGAAAGAGGGAAGGGGTAGAGCTGGAGAGTGGAAGAGAAGGGAAGTTTGGAGAGAAGGGGGGAGTGGGGAGTGGGGAGAGAGGTATAAATAAATGTATAATAAAGAGGCGGAGCAATTAGAGGACGCCACGCGTCGTTTCTCTTTAATTCCATTATATATACGTACGAGAGTCACGGTGGCACGCGATGCTGTATAAGACTAAAATTAATAGTATAAATTTTATTAAAATATAAATTTTTATAGATAGTTAGTTATCAATTAAGATATTTATTTTATCAATTTTTATAATTTTTTTTAGAATGTCACTTGTCGTTACTATTAATAAGTAGTTATTTAACATTCAAAAAGGTGTTTTCTAATTTTACTCTCACTTTAGACACGTGTCAGCATCACAGACACTCTTAATGTAATATCAAAAGGGTACGACATCAAAAAATATCTTCTCATTATATATAGAATAAAAAAAAGTGTTTTACGATTTTACCCTTATTTTGGACACGTCTCAGTACCACAGACACTCTTAATGTAACACCAAAATGGTATGATACCAAAAAATATCTTATCATTATATATAGTATAGATATAGATAGATAGATAGATATATATATATATATATATATATATATATATATATATATTTTTGATTAATTTCCTTGTCTTTTGCCTTTCCTCCGCACATGGTAAACTTTGCCTGATGAGATTAGAATATGCCGTAACAAAAGTTTTGCCATCTCCTTGTTAGAAAATCGCTCAATTTCGTTAAATTGTATAAACAACATTAATTACGCTCGAGACCTTCTTTCTTTCTTCGAGCGCGGCTTGTGATTTGATTTTCGTTACATAAAGAGAAGCACTTTCTCGCTTATGTCGAGCTCTTGCTCTTAGCTATAATTGTATCATAAATAGTAGTACCTAGATTCTGGTGTGGGGATAAGAGAAGATGAAGGAAGCCTTGTTAAGGAAAATGTCATACATGGATTCTTGTGCTTAAATTCCAACAACTTGGAGCTATGCAGAGGACAAGAAACAACTGTGTATATGCGGTATTGTACTGTTAAATGACTAAAAATTGAGCATGTAAGGTCTATAGATTTGAGCATATCCGAAGCTTACACTGGGATGGCGAACCCGCTTTGAGCTCGAGCTTGCGAAAACGCTAAGCTTTGTAAGCTCGTAAGAATTCGTTATGAGTTGAGCGTATCCAAAGCCTATATCGGGATCGGCTTTCATCTCAAACTTGCGTCAACAAAACTTGTCCCGAGCTTCAGCTCTAGCATCCGAAGATTCACGAGCCAAATTAAATAGCGTACTACTTCACTTAGCTTGTTCGTGCGATCTCACCTAGATGATATATTTTCTTTTTATATTTATTTACTAATTGTACGAAAGCCTATATCAGAATGGCGAATGAGATATACTATTTTATCATTGGGTACGAGAAAATGAAACGCAGAAATGCTTCTCCCTAAGAGATTTTTGACATGTATCCAAGAATTTCATGCTAACAATATTAGGGTAAATAGATCTCATTCATTAGGAAGATTAACTATCCACCAATTGAACCCTTAACTCAACCTAAACCCTTCATTTAGCACATACTCCTATTCAGGATTAAGTCAACCTAACTAACATGTACTCGGGAGTAATTGTTATATACAGACTACAGGTATGTGTTTGGTGTGAGTGTGTGACACAGTACCTTGTTACAGTTCATAAGCATTTATCACCACGTAATGCGCCAAAGAGGAGCTTTCACCAAACATTCCATTACAATAATAATTGCATAAAGCGCAAGTGTACAAATTTCAAGTCTCACGTGGTCAAGATTTTGAATACAAATCGGAATTGCTATAATTCCATTGAGTGCATTTTCACACCCTTTATGTCACAGTAGTACACCCTCTTTTACCGTTATAAAATACATTAACAAAGAAATATAAAAAAAAAATACGATTATAAAGAAATTTAAAAAATTTATAATAATAATAATAATAATATAAGGCAAAAACAGACGCATAAATGTAGAAAAACAGTGACAGCATGTCTCCTTATCGTGTCTTTAGAAGGCGGGGTATATGTCACACGATATGCGGCCGATTGTTGTGTATATTAAAATTGGAGTTTTTTTTTAATTGTAAATAATGGGGTGCTGATGTGGATATGTCGGATTGGTAAGCTTGGCAGTGTTGGCATCCACTAATTGGCTGCCAAGTGGGGCCGGGTCCAAATTTGTTTTTATTGTGAGCAATGATTAGTGGGGGTGATATGTATGTGTGTGTGTGTGGAAGAGAGGGTGGTGAGGGGGGTTGGGCATGGTGGCATGCGGTTGTTTTCATGTTGCACTTCGTTAGTACCAATTGGTGGCATGGCATTTGGCCTCTCTTTTTTTTTTTGTCTTTTTGCTTCTTTTTCATAGCGTTTTTGGACTTAATTGTTATCCCCTTCTCTACCGGTGATTCATTGTCTTAATTGCTATTCTGGACTTACCAACGACACAATTGAAGCCCGTTAGAAGAACGGAACCCAAATATTAGTTTACTAGAATGGAGTTCTCTCCATCTTAAGATCTTTGTACGTAGGAGCACAAAATACAAAGTTCCTATCATCTCAAATACGTTAGAAGGCAGGGTCAGGGAGACATTTGCGTGCTATCTCGTTACCACTTTAGTCTTGAACAGACGAATGGAGAAACGTTTTTTAAAGGTTGAATACGATAATCACCTCGTCTCTTACGCTTACATAATCTTGACAACCCGAACAACAACTCGTAATCAGACAACCAACCATTGATCAGCACTCTTTCCAAATTTGGCCCGGTGCAAGCACACATGCAAAGCAAACCATAATATCTGCTAATGAAGCCCTAAAAAAAATGGGATGGAGGGTAACCAAAAACTCACCAAGTAAGCATCAATCACAGTAGTAAAGCATGTGGGGTTTTTTTTTTTTTTTTTTTATAGGAGAGGTTGGACAAAGAGAGGTAAAGGGAGAAGGATAACTTCCAAAAACCAGAAGTCTAAATTAGTACCAGAAGCAGTACTGGGCATGCCAGAGTACCCTGCCTCCTTGGGTGAGGCATGTTGCAATGAATTTGGACTTGCAAAGACTATAATAAATTGATCCAGTGGGGGTAAGTTTGGGCATATCTTACTGTCCCATATTCAAAACACATAAAGTTAGAACCACATGCTCTAAAGTGTAAAAATCTTTATTTTTTTTTATCTATTTATCTTTAAAGTTATCCTAAGTCAAGGAAGACGAGATGTAATTGGCAAATCTTGTCGCCAGTACAGTTTTGTCCCCTTTCCCATACTGATCACAATCTGTCATGGGGAGGGGACCTGGATCTGGACCTGGAGCCATATGACCCCTCGAGAAACTTCTCTTTCTTTTGTTCTTTATATTATATTATATAGTTGAACATTTCACCACACAAAATCGGTTTACCCTTCACTGAACAAATCTGGGGTTGGCCAGTTAAATTTTGGGGTGAAAATACCCTTCTACCTCGACAGAAAAAGTTTCTTTTCTAAACTTTGTTAAGATAGAAATGAAAACTTTCTTTAGGTTTTCCTCTTATGCAGGTAGGTATTGACAACATAACATATATGAATCATCAATTGACCTCTCATTATCTTACACGGAGTACATTAACTTGTCTTGTCTTAACTAAGGCTCTATTTTTTTTTTTAGGTTTTTCTCCAATTTTGTAAACTGGAAAAAATAAACGCATTTGACACATAATTTTTATATTTTTTTCTTCAATTTTGAAAATCAGTTTTTAAAACATGACTGTTTTTTAAAACTCCATTTAGGAGTTTTGGATTTTCAGTTTTGATTTTTATTTTGAGACCACCACCACCACCTCCCATCACCACAGCCACCGCTCACTGCCCACCGCCGCCGGCCACCGCTGCCAGCGACCGCCGGCCGGCCGGCCGACCAGCAGCCACCCTGCTGGCCACTACCACTGCAAACTACCACCAAAGAAAAAATTCAAAATAAAAACTGGGTAATCAAACACGCATTTGTTTTTGTTAAAAAAACTAAATTAAACTGATTTTTATTTTTATTTTTTTTAAATAGAAAATCAAAACTAGAAGTGTTTTCAAACGCTACCTAAGTATCACTAAATGGCTCTAAGATTTCTTATTAGAATTTGCAAATGGAGATGATGATGATGCATGCTAGAAGTTATTTTCTAATATGAAGAAGATTACTTATGTAAAATGTCTTGTTGTTGTCTAGGGATGATTGTTCCTGGTTTTTTTTTGTTTCATGGGGTAGTTACTTTAGGCTCAGTTATTTTCAGTTGAGTAGTTACAAGTCACCGTGGCACACACATCTTTCATGATATAAATTTTGGATAAAAAAAATTAAATATCATGTATTTATTGTCACATTCTGTAAGAATAAGTACAAAAATAAAGTTAGAATATGATATTTTTATGTCATGCTTGATATTATGAAATCACAATAACTTCTCAACAATTTTATTTTATTTTTGGTTCTTTAGTTGAACATTTCACCATACAAAATCAGTTTACCCTTCACTGAAGAAGTACTCGGTAAATTGGGGGTTGGTCAGTTAAAATTTGGGATGAAAATACCCTTTTATCTCGACAAAATGATTTTCTTTTTCTAAACGATACTAAGATAGAAAATGAACATATCCATGAAAACTTCTTTAGGTTTTTCCCCTTATGCATGTATGTGTTGACAAAATAAGATAAAGTATTAATTGAAAGGTTATTGATTTGCACATTATCGATAGTCACTTAAAGTAAATGACTTGTCTTATCCCCAACTACGTGTCACTAAATGGCTTTAAGGTTTCTTATTAGATTTTGAAAATGGAGATGATGATGGTTGCTGGAAGTTATTTTCTAACACGAAGAAGATAACTTATGTATAATGTTTTCTTTTTGTCTAGGGATAATTGTTGCTAGTTATTTTCATGGGGGTAGAATTTATTTAAACTTATTATTTATTTTTCAACTGGTAGTTTTTTTTTTTTCTATGTTGTTGTAGCGTACGTATTAGTTGCAAAACTCAATATATCATCTTCGTCATCAACATCAATCATATCCTTTGTCTTTTTTCTTTTCGATGCCTTCTTAGGAGTATATTATGTACCATTTAATTTTCTTGTCAAAAGCCTTTATAGATTAATTTATCAAAATCCTTTTGAGAAGTTAGATGCTTTCGATTGACATTCAGGTGCACTTTTTACATTATACACTTCACCAATTCTAATTTTTCAACTACTTTAAAAGAAGTTCTTAGAAAAAAGTTAAAAAAAAAAAAAGGCACACTTGAAATTGCAAGGGTCTGTTTGACACAGTTTTTAGTTTTTAAAGAGTAGCTTAAATTTATTTTTTTTTTACAAAAACAAATGGGTGTTTGATAACCTTTTTTTTTTTTTTTTTGTGTTTGGTAACCCTTTTATTTTGACTTTTTTTTTGTAGTAGTTTGCGGTGGCGGTGGTCGATGGTGGTGGTGGTCGGCGGTGGTCACCGGCAGGCGGCCTGCGGTTGTCGCGGTAGTCCCCGGCAGTGGCTCTGGAGGTGGTTGCCGCCTAGTGGTGGCTGCCGCCAGCCGGAGGTGGCTGCCGGCGGCCAAAGGTGGTTGTTGATGGTGACTGCCAGCGGTGGTGGCCAGAGGTGGCTGCTGCCCGGTGGTGATTGCCAGTGACCGGAGGTGGCTGTTGGTGGTTGCTGTTGGGCGACGGTGGGCAGTGGCTGCCGAAGGTGGCCTCCGGCCAGCTGTGGTGGCCACCGCCCACAGCCGCCCGGTGGTGGCTGCCGGGCAGCGATGGATGGTGGCTGCCGGCGGTGGGTGCGTTGTGGTGGAGGTCTCAAAAAAAAAATTAAGTGAAAAAAAGAGTTTTTCCCTCTTTTTTTTAAATCTACAATTTAAAAAGTGAGTTTTTAAATTAAAATTTTTTTTACCAAACGCCCCTCTTTTTTTTTCCCAATTTTTAAAACTGAAAAAAAAAAAGAGCAAAAAAAATGATGTCAAATGGCCCCTGAGTATACCATTTTACCTATTACTCCATTGGAGTTGTGAAACTTGAGGCAAAAGCTTTATCCAATTCCACATGAAGATTCTTTTCATTTTCTTGATCATTTTTCGAGGAAGATCCCATTGGCTCTGCTCTTTCATTCTTAACAAATTGAAAATTGTACTAATTTTCTAGATAACGTGATTAAGAAGATAAGCATTTGTTAAGACCTAAATTAGAGTAACATGTGTAACTTCTCGTTCAACTAGAGCATGATACTCCACATAATTGATAGGCAAACCATGGCTTCGTCCCATGTGTCACAGACAGTTTGGTTGTCTGTTAAGTAGGGGTGAGCATCAAACCGTTCAAACCGATTAAACCGAACAAATTCAATTTGAGCCATCTAAAGACCTTAACGGTTTGGTTTCACATTTTTCAAACTAACCTTGATTTGGTTTGGTTCACGTATCACATTTTTTAAACCAATTCTAAATAGAACCGAACCGACCTATGATTTGTTAATGTATTTTTAGTAACATTCTATTGATAATTACACAAATATGTTACTAAACAATTCTAAATAAACAAATCTTGAAAGTTAAAAGAAACGAAAATAGTAAAAACACTTAGAACACAAAAATTTTGTAACCAATATCTAGTTTATATTTAGGGATAATATCACTTATATCACTCAGTTTAGGGGTAAATTAAAATCAAAGACATAAGTTCATAAAATTTGCAATTGTATTCAAAATAAGAAAATTTTGTATCAAGCACATCCACCGTTAGGGTTCCGTGACCCTAATTAACGATTTTTTTCTGCTGTGACTTACTATCCCCGATAAATAATCACATTTTAACGTTAAATACGTATTGTGCGTTCCTTCTCTCCTCTTGATTAGGAAGATAAGCATTTGTTAAGACCTAAATTAGAGTAACATGCGTAATTTCTCGTTCAACTAGAGCATGATACTCCACATAATTGATAGGCAAACCATGGCTTCGTCCCATGTGTCACAGACAGTTTGGTTGTCTGTTAAGCAGGGGTGAGCACCAAACCGTTCAAATCGATTAAACCGAACAAATCCAATTTGAGCCATCTAAAGACCTTAACGGTTTGGTATCACATTTTCCAAACCAACCTTGATTTGGTTTGGTTCACGTATCACATTTTTTAAACCAATTCTAAACAGAACCGAACTGACCTATGATATATTAATGTATTTTTAGTAACATTCTATTGATAATTACACAAATATGTTACTAAGCAATTCTAAATAAACAAATCTTAAAAGTTAAAAGAAACGAAAATAGTAAAAGCACTTAGAACACTAAAATTTTGTAACCAATATCTAGTTTATATTTAGGGATAATATCACTTATATCCCTCAGTTTAGGGATAAATTACAATCAAAGACATAAGTTTAAAAAATTTGCAATTGTATTCAAAATAAGAAAATTTTGTATCAAACAAATCCACCATTAGGGTTCCGTGAACTTAATTGTTCACTTCCCGTTCCTTCTCTCCTCTTTATCTTTTTTCCCCGTTCAACTCCAACCCACCACAAAACCACTACCGTACCATCATCTTATCATCCCAACACCATCCCACCTTCTAATTTCTCATAATTGCATCACACACACAACAGGTACAGGCAGCAATGTATGAGGGTGATCTCCACCGTACGTTTGCTGTAACGAGGCTGCTTCAAATTGCAGTGAACAATAGCCCCGATCTCTTTCCCCATTTCTTAGGATTCCCTGGACTGAAGTTACAGATTTGGTGATTCTACACCCAATCGCATCCCACTCTCTCTGTCTTTGTTCCTTTGTTTCAATTCTATCTAATTAATCCCACGGAAGTCCATAACCAAACCAATAGGTTAACCATGGCCACCTCTTCAGTCTTTACCGCTATACTACAAACCCACCCACCACCCCTCCCCCCCCCCCCCGCGCCGCCGCCATATGCACCACAACCACCAGTACTACAGACCCTCCCTGAATCTGATCCAGCCGGGGGCTAACCCTGACTGACACTACCGGTAAATTGCTGGATCTAGGCACGGACAAGACATGCACCCTACCAGTTTAACTTCAGCGACTTCGACGCGGCGCATGACGCCTATGCGCTGGACTCGATCGAGCTGCTAAGACGGCAAGGGATTAACTTAGAGAAGAACCTGAGTGACGGGGTGGACTCGGCGAGTTCGCGAAGCTGATGATGGGCTCGGGAAGGTGTGCAACAACTCGGTGAGCTGGGTGGCATTCCACAACTAGTACCCACGGGCGGTGTATCAAATGAGATTTTGGTTGTGATGCCTAATTGGGGTTTAATGCCAAATTTCGTGGGTTTAGGTGTGTGTCGCGTGTGAGTTTTGAGTGTGTTCTGTGGAGATGGGGGGGGGGGGGGGGGGGGTTGGACAGTGGGAGAAGGGGAAGAAGAGAGAGGAGGGGAAAAGAAAGAGAGGAAGGAGAGAGGTTGAGAGTGATGGAAGGAGAGAGGGATTTGGTCTCGACGGCAATCATGTCATTTCATGCAAAATTTTAACAGCATTCGTATTCGGTCTAATCAACAGACATAAGTGATATAAACGCAAACATATTCGTATTCAGCCTAATCAACAGACATAAGTGATATAAACGCAAACATATTCGTATTCAGCCTAATCAACAGACATAAGTGATATAAACGCAAACATGTGTCCTCGACTATAATTTACTCTTAAAGTGAGGGATATAAGTGATATTCTCTCTTACATTTACTTATTCTTTCTCATTCATCAATGAGAACTTAAAAAAAATATAACTTCAATTAGTAGAGTGCAAAAGAACAACTTCTTTAAATAGACAAAGAGATCGAAACCAACTAAGTCGAACCGTTTAAACCCACCAACCCGAACCGTCCAAAACCGATGCTGTTTGGTTTGATTCGATTATGTTCACAAATTTTCAAACCGAAAAGTAACGGTTCAGTTGTAATTTAATCCCCAAACCGAACCGAAGCGAACCTTGCTCACCCATACTGTTAAGTATATCATTGACTCACACACACACACACACACACGTAACAGCGAGCGCAAACAGCGGACGGGAGAGCCTGTATCATTGGTACCATATACGGTGAATTTTCTTATTAGGATCAAGGTTGGCAAGTATAAAGCAATAGTGTTTTCTTCTTAGACGAGTACCGATTTGCTCAAGCTCCGCTCAACAATATTACTGAATATGAATCAAGGTGGATGCACCTTGGTTAACGAGCCAATATGCTTAGGTAATCGACCTCAAACTTTTCATACGATAGGCATAAATCGACGGAATTTGATACATGATCAAGCTTGACTTGCTTTACGGACCTTTGCATGTTGCAAAATCCGCCATTGAGTGAGAAATAAATGGAAAAAGTATATCAAACTCACCTTGCACAATCATTTGCAAGTAATAGTCGGACAGAAAATGTGGGAGGTACAACACAAACATGGGTTTGGTGGAACAAACGCACTTTATGCTGTCTGCGTGCAATTTTAAAAGCTTAAACCGATTGATTAAACATAAGACTCTTCCCACATAAGTCTCGTACAAGAGCTTGTTTGAAGATTAGTGCTGATAAGATAATAAACTTGGTGCGGTTCGTACGCAGGGGGGCTAAACCTGGTCCTCTGCATCATTAAACAAAGCAGCAGCTTATATCATCCAGATAATTGACTTCAACTCTCATCATTACAGAGCATTAAAGGACAAGGGCACACGGGTGTATGCCTTAGTTAGCAATCTATCCCTCGCTTAAGGCCGAAACAATGCTAATGATGATGATAATATCTAGTCCAGATAGTGCAGGCACCTAAAACAAAGGAACAAAGAGGCCTCACATGGAGGGTGGGACATGCCGTTTATAATCCCCCAACCCACACCACCAAGTCCACACCAACCCACACATTGTGACCCTAAACCAATGCCCAAGTATATATCATCTTGTCAAATTGTCAAGCTTGCTGGTATAGCAAAGGATAATTTACTTGTTGCTTAAACATACTACAAGGCTTGGAGAAACTAGGAATCATGCGCGAACAATGTCAGTGATCATGATAAACGTGGAAAGTACAAAGTGAAGGGCAACCCAAAAAGAAAGAAAATAATTAGAGTGAAGAAGTTACAAGATGATACGGTATACTAACTCCGACTACGAAATCTTTATAGCCATCTTATATTTCCCCGTATAATTACTCTATGGAAATTTCAGGATTATGATGCCCGCCCTTGCTATGCACAATCTGTGCACGAGAATCCAGGTTCAAATGTCTTATTAGAGCTGAAAAAGCTTTACATAGTGACATGTCCGTGTCAGCTAACAACTGGTAGCTGTAAGCTACCGGTGGAAGTTTTGGGCTTCACAACATATGGAAGGGTAATTTCTGCTGGGGTGGATTCTGGAATCACCTCTTTGAAAGGTACTTCAAAAGCCAGAGACTGATACAAACAGACCTCATCTTCCTTGCAGTAGTATACCTGCAAATATACGAACCTTTCTAATTGGTAATTAGTCACATAAAGAAAAGCTGATCGAACGCTAGTCTGATGTCTCTTCTATTCATCCGCACTCCCAACTCTCTTACACTGCCGTTGTAAACCGGAAAAGCTCATTAATCTCTCCACAGAATACAAATACAAGTGGAATGGTATGACAGAATTTAAGAGGACAAACAATGACAAGGTTCTAT
Organism: Escallonia herrerae; assembly: GCA_033070095.1. Taxonomy (NCBI): domain Eukaryota; kingdom Viridiplantae; phylum Streptophyta; class Magnoliopsida; order Escalloniales; family Escalloniaceae; genus Escallonia; species Escallonia herrerae. The sequence goes on from JAVXUP010000694.1 coordinate 166,190, forward strand.
GATTAGGCCCTTCAGATTGAAAAACATATTTTGCCTCATGGACTGGAACACCCCATTTTACTGTCATCGTCATAGTTAAAGATGGAGTCAAATTACATAAATTATAGATTAGGACTGGGACCGATCACCTTTGATTTACAAGCTTCAACGGTTATAAATTCGTTGTCAATAGAGGGACTGTAGAACCATAAAGGACCATGGCAAAGGTCCTTGAAATTGATAGTAGACCTTTAGCACATGTAATCAAGTTACAGTGTCCAGCCCACATGTTAGATCATTTGCTTCAAAGACCTATTCCCAGCACTAATTTGAAATAATCTCTATGAGGTCTGGACTGATAGAGGCAAGGATGAATAATCGACTAAATATTATTGGTGCTCATGCATGAACACGATAGAGCGAAGGATTTAGAGTAAACACACAAAGGCTTAGCCATTCCGAAGTGGTAAAAGTGCTCCAGAACTTAAACCAGGTTAAGCACATAAAACCTGATTACTCAGAAGAGCTTTCAGTAAGAAGGAATACCTTGCAATTAACTCTCCCCATGGAGGCTAAAGGGGAGGATCTTTCAAAATGAAGCATGGCAGTTCCTTCTGGGCTGAGATTCCCGTCCATGGGTTCAACAACTGCTGCATCCTCTGGCTCAATTTCCATACTGAATTTGGAGCGTGCTTCCTACATTTGGAACTAGAAGGCTGAGTTTTACAGAACATATATGGACATTTGCAAACATGGTCAACCCCTGGCAGAGGGACGGACCTTGGAAAAGTGATATCCTTCAGGTACAGATATCTTAAGGAACAAGTTACCCTCCTTGGATGAACTGCCATCAACTATAATCACCCGTGCCTCAGCTAAAGATCGCCTTCTAAGACGCTTAACAGATCGGGATTTTAGTGTAGGCGGCTGAACCCCTTTCAGTTCCAAAGTAAGAAGTTCTGCCTCTTTCGTGTTCAGGTCTAGATATCTGATTACACTGTTGTTTGTGTCGGCTATAAACAGTCTTCCTGCAGGATATCAAGGAACTTACATAAGGTGCACTGCCTTGTGTGTGCTTGCACATGTCCTTATTTGTGTGTGTGTGCGTGTCGATACGGGTGGAGAAGGAAAGCTGAAACTTAATTCAGATACAGAAGCACAATATCTTCAATGCCATAAGTATCAGAGGTGCTACTATGAAGTCAATTGAATTATTACTTGAGTTTCCGTAGCCTAAGTTAGAGCAGGAATGAGAGTACAGAATAAAACTTAAACTTATATTTCCCAAGTATTATGTTTGAGTCAGTTTAGATTAGAACCATTGAACTTCAATCTCAGAACTGCCATCATATCTACTTGCACCAAGTAACATGGTACAGAAAATATATGAATGTCTTTTTGATTTCATCTTTTGATAAGGAGGCCAATGGACATATATTCAACAATTTTGTAAGTGAGAATGCAAAATCGGCAACTGGGCAAATTCAGATTTATTTATACGCTTTTTATTTGGTGGAGTACATAAGCTTTTGTTGAGTGTTTCTGCACAGGACAAAATATCTGTTCAGAACTTTTACAAGATTGTGATGAAGTTTGAGAAATGAACTCTGCAGCTCTGTAACTGAAGTACTTCAAGGAAAAGATCCTCACCATTTTCTGCTTCAACAATCCCCGATGGCTCTGAAAGCTGCAAACATAAATGCTTCAAACTGGCATCCCATGGTATCAGGTAAAAGCAAAATAATAGCCATTTTATATAACCCAACCTTTGACTATAATATATCAGAGATTTCATGAGGTGGATGACAATTCAAAGATTTTATCTTTTGCAAAGTGCACGGTTGCCATAGGGTATACTTTATACCAGTAGACCTGAGCTTTTTAAAGAAGACTTCTGATGCCAAAAAGGTTAATGATGTCCGATTTGGTCCTAACTTCATGTCCACCAAATGTATCTCTGTGCTCTGCTACGTTACCAATTGCTCTAAAAGCTTAAGCTGTTAACACCTTCGTCGTGAAGTTACAAGTTCAAAAGAAAATGATAGATAAAGAATCATTTCATCACTCAGTTAATATGCAGCATACAGATGTACGTTCTAGTGTCAACACTTCATCGCTCAGTTAATATGCAGCATACAGATGTACGTTCTCGTGTCAACACTTCATCACTCAGTTAATATGCAGCATGCAGATGTACGTTCTCGTGTCAACACTTAGCTGTATCTTGTTCATCAAAATAACTAAGATTGGTGGTGTCCTGTATCTGCCGATACTGCTATTATTGGTCAGAGGAGCCTTAGTAGAGTTCTTAACAGATTTAATCGAGTAGATTCATTCAGATATCAAAATTCTTATATAATAGTTTTGACTTTTTACATGCAGTATTATTTAATAAGAGGATAAATGTCATCCAACCTGAGCTGCTAGGGCTGCTCCTTCCTTAAAACCAGCTTTGCCAGTACCTGCTAAAGTAGTTACTCTTCTACTAGCTGGATTTAGCTTCTTGATCTGAAATATAAAGACAAGTTTCATCACTCCAACAGGCATTAGGTATAGCATCTAATTATTACACCTCAAGTACTAAACCATGAACCTGGATGTTAAAGATTTTAAAAGCAAGTCTCATTCGATTAAAGTAAACAGCATGCAGGCTTCACACTTTGCATCTCTCAGTTAGTTCTCAACCTCCCCAATGTTAAATTACTTTAATATATTAGACGAATGGAAGTTGATTAAAACATTCACAGCTATAACTAGTAACTTGGTTAGTACTGCAATGTATACTAAACCTCCCTTTGTGAAACATCATTGAGCATTTGATAGTAACTTTTGCTCATGAAATGGTAAGACAAGCGTGTATGGTGACAAGCGTGTATGGTGCATCTCAAACCACTAGAAACGCACTGTAGAATTTCCCAATTTAACTTCTATATGATCTTCCTGTTTTTATTGCAGTTAATTTCTTTTCCTGGTTTGTTTGGTGCTGCAACTTGCAAAGGAAACTGAAGACTCATACCTTGAACATACAACCAAAATTTTGGCGGGTTCATCCAAAATGGAATTAACCAACAAGATTTACTGTTTGCATGATACCCCGCCTGTTTCATGGATTCTTTTTTGCATGCTGATATTTCTGGGGTGGTCTGACCCTGTGGTTTAACTTAGTTTATGTTTTTCGTTTGTTTCCAATCCCTGTGAACCAAGTAAAAACGATTGCATGGAGCAAGTACTTGCAGTGAACACTCCAGTACAATAATCAGTATATACCTTGTGATTATAAGAATCTGCTATATAAATTTGGCCATCCTTTCCACATATGACGCCCAAGGGATGTTGGAGAAGTACTTCAAAGCCTATGCCATCATGATCTCCAAACTGCAACAGATGGACAAAGTTAATCATAGTCGAACTATTTATACACTAGAAAAATGCACCAGAATAAAGCATTAGATTGTGTAATCATGCGTACACAATGCAAAGCCAGAATACTAGTCCAAAGATGAAAAATCGTTACTTAAAGGAAGTAACTACACCTTAAATAGATTGTCTGAGAAAACTGGATCACCACCAGCTAGTGATCTCGACCCTCCTGTTTTGAGATCAAGTGCTCGGATGGAGCTACTCTCACTATCAGCAATAAATGCTTCCTTCAAATCTATAAAATCACAAACAGAACTCAAGTTAAGGGTTAGGGTCGAAAGTCGATACAGAAACTTCATGTGTATGACTGAAAAACATGAAAATAAGAAATGCTCCAAAGGATTACCAGGTGATAACGAAATTCCAGAAGGTTGTGCAAATGACGTGCTTGTAGAGCTATCTCCATGACCAAAACACAAACAAAACATCAAAACGTAAAAGTTAGCAATGTTAGGAAGTGAGACTAAGTGTGAGCTTGTGCATAGCAGATAATTTCTGGTAAATTATACAATCACGCAATACACTAAGAGAAACCCATATAATAAAGCACAGCAGATAATTCTCTCGTCTACTACTATATTATAGTAATTAACAAATAGGTGAGCAGATATCACGTGCTTTAATTACACTTACCAAAATATTTGTCAGATTGTACTAAACTGCCTCGTTTTCTCCTAACTACTAAGCCACCATAGAATCTAAGTGAGGTAGCTGTCATCCAAGGTAAGCCAACTAACATTTCTGCCATAAACTTAAAAGATGGGGGAATCTACCTATCTTTTTATAACGGTGTAGTTCTTGTTATCACAACAAGGTGAATATGGTCACATTTCAAATAATGCAAAACAAAAACGATCTAAAATAAGGCAGCTCACCTAGATTCCCAAAGTCAATTGTAAGACCACATTTTTAGAAGGTTTTCCCCACAATAATCAGGTTCAAAAAGTGAGGAAAGTGAAGAACTATAGCGAGGAAACTCATATAAGATGTAAATCTAAATTTCGTTGTTTATTTGTGGTGGCTATTTTGGGAGTTCCTTTGCTCATGCGTGTCCCTAAATAGGTCATGCAGAGTAGAAACTTGTTACTTAGTTAAAGCAAATGCTAGAACTATTTAGGAAGAGGTGAAGACAAATTTTATGGTGATTGAGAGAGCGTCCATGAAGTGGAAGAAACAAACTTTCTTACAAAATCCAGAAACGAGGTAATGGTGTATACATGCATATGTCTAATATTGTTTAACATGGTCCATGTGATCTTCATTGAGTAAACAAAACAGACCCAAAGCTTTAAGTTAATAATCGATATATTAATTCTATTAAAATATGACCCCAAATTTGTGATTATCTAGCCAAAAAGCTCACAATGCTCTACGTTGCAGAAGTTGGATAGCAACTCCTTGTTCATGTAAAAAAAGTTACAAGAAAATGAAAAGTACAAAAGGGGGCATTGAATATATAGCATATGCATTGACTAGTATGTTCATATTTCTAATAGCTGTGGAATATCTTATTGAAACGTAAGGCATAAGTGTCAAGAGAATACTTAATCTTCTAACATAAAAGAGTATGAAAAAAAGGTTAGTTATTATGAACAGAAATTGGTTACTAGAAATTTCAGTCCATGCAGTGAGACAACATTAGAAAAAAAAAACAAGGAATTTCTCATCTTTATTCCATAGATTACCTTGAACCGTTCAAGTTTCTTTCATAACCATCACCGCTAAAAGCTCTTGTAGTTCCATCTGAGGTATCATATTCCCAGATCTGATGCTGGCCAGCCATTGCAATGTAGACAATCTCATTTACCGGTTCGAAGCAGACATCCCAGGGAGAATTGAGGAGCTGAAAGATAATAGGCATGATTGGGTTTCAGAGAATTTCTAAGAAGTTAATACGAAAATTGATTTCCACATCAACATTCACCAAACTGATAAAGCATATAACAATCATAAACAAGCTCCCTACTTCTGTAATCTCTTGAATGCTAAACCTTCATGTTCTTCAATCTTACCTGAGAACTTCCTTTTCCGCCACCTTTGTAATCAGAACCTTTCGTTCCATTTCCAGCAAGAGTTTGTACTGTCTCATTAACAAAGTCAATCATCCTACAATGCGAGAGATTTAAAATAGAAAATGGTTTAGAAATTGCTTTAAGACTTCATAACTCATGCAGACCATCTTATACATTTGATTTGTTTCATAAGTACTTTTATATGAGGGAAGTCCCAATGCAAACAAGAAAAAAAACAAAAAAATAATGTTTGATGTGAATATTGTCCCCATGTCTCCCAGTCTGCAGCATGGAGATAAGATGACTCCAACGCTTGGACAAAAATGCAAGATTCGTACCAAGTCCATGTAACAGAGTTTTGGTCACAACCACTATTGAATCAAGTTTCCTCTTTCATTACATGCCTCTCGAGGCAATGCTTTAAGGTGATTTAGGCACATCTCTCAAATGAAGAAAAGACTAAATAAATAAGCATTTTGATTCTTAGAAGGAAAAATACGCGTGTTAGTGGAAAGTAGGAACAGGAAAACAACTAGATAACCTATGAGAGAAATGAAACAATCAATCGTTAACAATATTCCCGCATCACCAGTACCTTAACGCATGGTTTTCTGTATCTGCAACATACAGGAGATTTTTCTTTGCATTATAAGCCAGACCCTGTACAACCATATATACATTAGCTTATATTTTACCAACCAGAAGAGCGATGACACCAATGCATGTATAGAAAAAGAATTACAGGCTAAAAGGTAGAATATATTAGTGACAATATTCAAAGATTGGGTGTAAGAATTACTTGCGGGCGATTGAAGGCGGCTTCATCAAAGTTACCATCACGAAAACCCTCTTCTCCAGTGCTACCAATTTGGACTAGAAAATTGCCATCCAGATTGGTTACCACCTGAGCATGAGACAAGATGTTTTAACTCAACATTTTGCTTATCCTCCATACGTTCAGGTTCACATGTACACACTATCATCTCAAAGGAACATAGGAAACTGGAATAAATGCATTTTTATATTGTAGGAAATATTTCACTCTCAAAGATGACGAAGAGCGCACGGAGGGGGTGGGGTTGGGGACGGGGGTGACAATAGTAGAATAGGTGTAACATGCTCCAAAAATGAATGTGGGAGAATGTGCTTGTCCTTTTGTGTGTGTGTGTGTGTGTGAGAGAGAGAGAGAGAGAGAGAGAGAGAGAGAGAGCCTACTATTCGGTTATGATTACTGTCTGAAATGAACAGCCTGTTGTTGAGAGCATCAACTGCCAGCTTTGCCGGAAACTTCAAAGGCGATGTCAGTAATCGAGGATCATTATCCTTCTCCAAACTCAACGGAATGGGTGTGTTATCCAAAACCTTCTTTTTACCATAGAACAGAAGTGCGGCCTCCACTAAATCATCAAGATCCTTTTGTTTGATGAAAGAAACAAAAAGGAATATGAGCATAAAAATTAGATTTCTGTTCATTGACGCCATGCTGAGATACTAAAATAGCTGTTACAACTATAAGATATATATATATATATATATATATATATATATATATATATATATATAAACAGAGCATTTGCAATGTTCACAAAGCAAATGTATTTTTTTAACCACCTCGCCTTGAATAATGGTACCTAATGAATGCATTAGGATTGTCCCAATGCTAGACTGAACACATTAGGATAACCCCATTACTACCCAGAGGGAACATATTAGATTACCCCAACGCAACCCATGAATCTGGTGCTGCTCGTTGGAAGTTTCAACTCTACCTATGCTTCCAAATTGCATCTTAAGCAGAGCCTTCACATGTCAATAAGCTAATTCAATTCAAGGGAGTAAAGAAAGCCCCAGTAATGCAGAAAAATGAATCAGATTAAGAAAGGACATATATATTACGGGGATAGGATACGGAGCCTTAAGTAACTTCTAGTATAGGGATGGAGGGAGGGGGAGAGAGAGAACATCTTAGACCACAATAATGCGTGCCATATGGTTAAATACTGTTTGTTAGCATTGCAGTAGTTCAGGATCGCTCGGCTATCATATCAGTGATTGATCTCAATCTTGTCGCTCAAATGCATCATAATAGAAAAAAAGCTTACTGACAAAAGAAACCCCTCATTAATTGAAGGATTTCATGGCAAAGAAGTAGGGGAAAGGGAAATGGGTAGAGGGAGAAGGAGAAGGAGAGATTCCTAACTTACCAGCATCACTTTTGCTAGATTTACAAGCTTTTTCCAAATGAAAAGGGACAATAATAGACAAAGCTATGAGTCCGGACTTACTGTCTATATCTTTCAATTATTTCAACAACTTTTACTAATGGGTCAAACATGCATGGCCACGTAATACATTTTACAGGTATAAGAAAAAGGAGTTGTTAGTACCTTTCTCCGACCTTCACCTGCTATTTGCGCCAGGAGCTTACCATTGGGACCAACTATAGCAAATGTAGGCCATGAATTGACACCTAAGTTTCTCCATAAATACATGTCTCCATCATTGACAACCTACATGTTAAATAGTTGTAGAAAGGCTTACCGATTGCAGTTTATCCAAAGTAAACATAACGCTATAAACGCTTAACTACAAGACAACCAGTCGAGGTTGACATGAATACATGGTGCAAGCAAGGATATAAAATGCCAGATAGCAGTAGCTGAAGAACTAGATGCTCGTAAAGTGTGCATATTTGTTTCAAATTTCTGAGTCCTGGAGCTCCCCTAGCCATAAAATGCATTGTATGAAAGATCAAATAACATCAGAATGACATAACATAATGAATAAATTCAGATATACAGATGTATTGTCACCATTGAGATCTACCTTGAACCCCATCCTCTCTTGACTATAGGCATCAGGCAATTATGTCAGTCCCACAATCACAGCCAACATTTTTTTGCCGTTTCGCTCATCATCATATTACCTTAATCTTGACTCAGATCAATCATTTTCTAGGTAGTCAACAGAAGGGCAGATTCTGAACATCCTAGATGGCTCTTCCTCAAGTAATTCTACCCTTTCTACTCACCGGCATAACTCAAAATCATAAGTGAAGTTGGACCAGAACTGAATGGCTAACGCATGAAATTACGTAAAACACAGCTTGTTCATGGTCATTTACATTATCTTGGGCTAAGAAACTTCCTATGGAGTCGTCAGCCGCTGAAAGAAATAGTTTAATTAAGAGGCTCCAGTTTGGAAGGGGGCATTATCACTGTGGGATTTGCCAACCTCCTCCTTATTTTCAGCAAACGCTGCTGCTGGCTCCGATTCCCAACTAAATTCTGCATTTTCCAGGTTTTCCAGCGGGAGCGCTATGCATCCCTTCCCATCCGGGGAAGGCTTTGTTACTTTACCAACTCCAATGGTGGGGCTTGATTTTGGCCTTCAGAGAGATGATTCAATAGCAGTAGCACCAGAAAAAGTGCATTATAAATATCCCCTATTTAAACAACTTACTTTCAATCTCAACAAAGAAATGAAAGTGAAAGCATAACTCTTTGCTTCTTGTCATCTTACTGTTTTAGCCAGCCTTGTGGAGGAATTTCACATCTCTCAGCAAATCCGATATGTCACACAATGAAGAAAATTCCGATCTTCCACTAAGAGAGGTCTCGTCATGACAACTTCATTTGTGGGGTGTTCATTTCATTCCTTATGAACTCAAAAGTGTAACGCTGATTAGTGAGGTCTTAAAAAACTTTATAGAATTCTTTGCTCGTACTCCTATTCTTCATACTAAGAGTAAGAGGCACTTAAAAAAGACCCTGTCAATAAACTAGTTCCCTCTTCAAAAACTTTCCTAGTAAAAAGGGAAAAATCCTGCTTCCCCTTTAAACTGTTAAGAATAAGAAGTGAGCAACCATCAAATTGACAACAATGACACATATCTAGTATGCCTTTGAAACTAGTGGACAACAGAAGATCTGTCTTGCCCAGGATGTTCTTCATGGGGATCTGCATGATAACTTGATCTTTCTTTGTGTTTGAATGCATAAACATGCATTATTGTTAGTGTACTTGCTCATTAGTTCTCGACCAGTTTCTAATATTTTTCTAACTTCCATGGCATTACATGAATATCTTATTTTCTCCATGCTTAAACATATGTATGCACAGTGTCACTCAAAACAAAGAGATTGGCCAAGCTTGCCCAAGTCTTCAGTACCTGGGATCCACGGGTCGAGCATAAACAGCAATTGGAATCTTAATCTTCAAAGCACCCTACAGCTGAGTTACTCAGTGTGATTCAGCTAGTTCTCGAAAATGAGACCTTCCAATGTCCAAGATCACCTATGCTCACTCAGAACTATATGATACACTAAAATGCCATCTAAGAGTTAATATCACGATTGCCGTTGTTAGGATGGACGTGACTTTCCTCAATCCTGTGCTTGCAAGTTTGGGACTCACTATACATGTGGTTGGTCCTTAATTATGACCTTGCCTCCTTTTTTTTTTGTAGCCTCGCAAGCAAAACTTGAGAACACTGGTGCACATTTTGTAGGACAACAACTATGAAGAGAGAATTTGCACTACAAGTACACAGTAGTACACTACAACCCATGTGCAAGTGCCATCAAACCAACAAAACTCTGTTTAAACTACTCAAGGGATGAACAAGAGTGCAAAACACCGTCTCAAAGTACACATAACCTAAGAAGCGGACCACGTACAATCAGATATACATACACATATGAGACTGCAGAACGGAACTCACTCTAGTACTGCACACAGCTGTGTACATCAACAACAAAGAAATCCATATTTACTCATGTGCCAAAAAGGTGGACAGTCATGTGTTTCCAAACACACTTCTACGCACCGGATGATTACACTAATAGACGTTGTGCACCAGATGATCCCACTAACATATCACGCTGATAACATGATTAGAACATCTAACTTACAGGGTGAATGATGCCATAGCGTAACACAGCATTGCGAATGGCTTCCAGGTCTTTCTCATTGTCAAACTTGGCAGAATGCACTCCTACAACAGTAAACTGCACAAACATAAAGCATATCAATCAGCTACAGTGCCTACAAAGTGCACATCACGCACATGTGATGCAATTGCATTTTCTTGCTATGCAAATTATATGGAAAGGTCTATCATCATCAACAGAGCCAACATATTTGGTAAGGTGGGCAAAATGCTGCCCTGAGATTTAGACAAGTGGAGCCACTGCTACTACTGGAAAACAAATCACCAAAAACTGTATGGTTGTCCTAAAAACAAATGGAGCCATTGCTTCTGTAAGCCTTGTCCTAATACTCGAGTGTACTTTCCACCAGCCGCTTTGGCAACTTTGATGTTTGCAACCACCCCTTCACGGACATCTTGATCAAGATGTATCAATGGCTCATGAAACAAACTCCAAATATTGCTCATCCCACTCCACCAATAGTGTTTGTCATCTTCACGAGGTTCGCTACAGTCTAAACCAAGCCCTTGTGTCATTTTCACAAGACTCTCAACGTTCTAAACCAAACCCCTGTGCTTGATTTGCCGATTTTCCTCTGCTCTTTCCTAAAAGGGCCTCAATTCAAGCAGATTAGACTCTTTTCTATGTTTGGCACTCATGTTATGAGTCCAAAAATTTTCTAACTGGTGGAACATCATTTAGACTGGAGTAAAAACTCGGACAACATCCAATCCCTTATTTATTTCTCCCAGATCACTTCAAGATCTTCGTTCATTGCAGTACTTTTCTTGTATAACGGGTGAACAAGATTCTAACTGCATTTTCTTTCTATATTGAATAGGATAGGATAAGTGATGTTCTTTATAGCGCCTCTCCTATTTTATCCAAATATAGCCACATATCAAAATTATCAGATTCTCATGGTGGCCGTCTAACTGACATCTCTCTACCATAGCCTCATATGAGAGGCTGCAATATCTCACTGTAGCCAGGCTCAACCTGTGTGTGATTATCAGTCAAGTTGCTCATTTCTTCTTGCCAAATTCTTTTCCATTTTGCATCTTTTAAACGCATTCTCCAGATGTTAAAAGCACTCCAAGTTAGCATATATATCTTCACCGACTATACTCCTTCATCATTGCCGATTTGAATGGATGACGCAATGCTTTCCTTGATGATCTGTCGCCTACTTCAAGTAGTTGCATCTTCTAAAATCTACTTTATAGCTTTTGTTAAGCATGATAACATTATGGGCACATTCTATAACAGCTTAAGGTTTTAGAGCAAGTGGTAACTTAACATGGTATCAGAGCTCTCCTTACGCAAAGTCTTGGGTCCAATATGTCCCGCTTGCATAACTAGTCCCCCTTTATCATAGTGCAGGTTGCACTCTGTTAATATACAAGCTGTATAGTTGACTTACCTTGTAGAGAATAGCTGACTTACCTTGTAGAGAATGCTAATTTGTAGGCAGCTAATTTGTAGGCAACTAATTTCTAGGGATTCTTGTATATTTCCTAGTATAGATCTTGTAACTTGTATAAATTGTCTTCCATGACTTACCTTGTAGAGAATGCTAATTTGTAGGCAGCTAATTTCTAGGGATTCTTGTATATTTCCAAGTATAGATCCTGTAACTTGTATAAATCGTCTTCCATTCAGATCAATGAGATATAGAAAAAGAGCATTTTGCTCTCTGAATCATTTCATGGTATCAGAGCAATTGGCTCGATTTTTCTGAGTTTTTTTTTCTGGGTTCACAGCTTTTGTTTTTCAGTCTGGGGACTGATTTGGTGTCATCACCAGTTCCGGTGACAGTTTAGTCTCACCGCCACCCCAAGGAGGTGCGCACGGTGGTTTCCGGCTAGTCCTCGAAGTCCAGTGGCTGGGTTCCTGGAGTGTGGGGCTCACGCGCCAGCTAAAGGAATCTGTCCTTCTCTCACGCGCCGGCGAGTGGAGGCGCGTGGCTGTTCCGATCGGCATCAGCTTCTTCCTCTGATGTCGCTCGGACGTTTCCGGCTTGTCTCCGGTGGTGCTTTCCTGTTCGGATATCTTTTTAAGGCAGTCTTTATCTTGCAGTCTTCGGTACACGATCTGTGCTTTGCTCCAATTTTCTCTGCTTTTCTTTTGGGTTGTTTTTGGTACTCTGTGTTGAACAATGGCTAGCAGTAAGGTTCAAGTAGGTGAGGTGGTTTTAGTATTCTCTAAAATCGCTGAAAATAAGCTAAATGGCACTAAGTACTTAGATTGGAGCAAAACTGTTAGAATATATATATATATATATATATATATATATATATATATATGCAGAGTATTGATAAGGATGATCATTTGCGTAATGATTCCCCTACTGATGACACTAAGCAATTGTGGTTAAGGGAAGATGCACGTCTCATTTTACAGATTCGTAATTCCGTTGACAGTGAAGTTCTTGGCTTGATTAATCATTGTGAATTTGTGAAAGAACTTACAGATTATCTTGAATTCTTATTATCTGGGAAAGGCAATATATCTCAGATTTATGACGTTTGTAGGGCTTTCTATCGTCCTGAGAAACTCTCACAGCTTTTTTCATAGATTTCAAGAAAACCTAAGAGGAATTGAACATGCTGCTGTCTTTTAGTTCAGATATCAAAGTACAACAAGCTCAAAGGGAACAAATGGCGGTGATGAGTTTTTTGGGTGCACTTCCACCTAAGTTTGACACTGCTAAATCTCATATTCTTTCCGGTACTAATATTACCTCTCTTTAAGAGGTGTTTAGTCGAGTGCTCCGCACAGAGTCCACTTCATCGAATTAGCAAAGCAGTGTTCTTGTTGCTAACAGAGGAGGGGGGAGTGAAGCTGGCAGAAGGAATAATAACAGAGGAGACAGAGGAGGTGGAGACCGAGGGGGTCACAATGGAGGAACAAGTGAGATTGTTTGCCATTATTGCAAAGAGTCCGAACACACAAAGCGTTACTACAAGAAATTATAGAATCGCAACCAGAGAGCTCAGAATACCACTGTTACTGTTGCTGCAACTTCCAGTTCATCTTCTAAGAAAACAGTCACAATCTCAGTTGATGAGTACGCCAAATTGTCTCAGCGTCAAGAATCAGTGAAGCAAACATCACTAGTTGCTGCTTTTGCTGAGTCAGGTAAAAAGTGTCTCATTTCCTCCTCAAACAAATGGGTCATTGATTCTGGTGCCACAAATCATATGACAAATAATTCCAAAATCTTTTCCAGTTTTCGGTCTCACACAGCCCCGTCTTCTGTAACAATAGCTGATGGGTCCAATTATACTATCGAGGGATCCGGGACTGTAAAACCCACTTCTTCTATTATTTTATCTTCTGTACTCAGTTTACGCAGTCTTGCTTTCAATCTGATGTCTGTAAGCCGTCTCACAAAAGACCTTAATTGTTGTCTTATTTTTTCCAGATCAGTGTCTTGTTCATGATCTTATGACGAAGCAGACTATTGGTAAAGAGCGTGTATTTGATGGTCTTTATATTCTGGATGCATGGGTGCCTCGTTCAGTTGCATGTTCTGGTGTTGTCTCCATTTGAAGCTCACTATCGATTGGGTCATCCTTCTTTGCCAGTGTTAAGGAAGTTGTGTCCTCAGTTTCATGATGTATCTTCAGTGGATTGTGAGTCTTGTCATTTTGCAAAACATCATCGAAGCTCATTGAGGCTTAGAGTTAATAAGCGAGCTAAGTTTGCTTTTGAGTTGGTCCATTCTGATGTTAGGGGACCGTATCCTGTTTTGTCTAAAACTGGGTTCAGATATTTTCTTAAATTTGTGGATGATTTTTCTAGAATGACATGGATCTATTTTATGAAAAATCGTTCTGAAGTGTTTGCTCATTTTTCTGCTTTTTGTGCTGAAATCAAAACACAGTTTAATGTGCCTGTGCACGTACTAAGGAGTGATAATGCTAAAGAATATATGTCAGGATCTTTTCAGAATTACAAGAACCAACATGGCATCCTTCATCAATCATCTTGTGCTGATACTCCTGCCCAGAATGGAGTTGCTGAGAGGAAAAATAGACATCTCCTTGAGACCATTGTTATTTCAAATGGAAGTTCCTAAGCCATTTTGGGCAAATGCTATCTCCATAGCTTGTTTTCTGATCAATCGTATGCCATCTACAGTTCTCAACGGAGATGTTCCTTTCAGTGTCCTTTTTCCTACCAAGCGTCTGTTTCCAGTAGAACCACGAATATTTGGGAGTATTACTTTGTTCGTGATCTGAGGCCTCATCTTACCAAACTAGATCCTAAAGTCCTTAAATGTGTCTTTTTGGGCTATTCACTGCTTCAAAAGGGATACCGGTGCCACTCTCCTGACCTCCATAGATATTTGGTATCAACAGATGTTGTCTTTTCTGAATACAGTCCATTCTTTTCCTCGAAATCTGATTCTAGAAGTGAAGGGGAGGATGATGACTGGTTAATGTATGAGATCTTCCGTTTAGTACCGATTGAGCCAACAATTTCTGAGGATAGAACCCTTGAGGATGGTCTGTCTATTATTGTTTCTATTCTAGTCGAAGCATCTAATGCTACTGATGGTGCTAGTTCTGGTGTTGTGCAATCAGAGGATGTGGATTGTTTGGGTGAGCAAGCTACTGTTCCTTCAACTCCTGTGAAGCCACCTATTGTTCAGGTCTATTCACGGAGGCGAGAACACCATCATACATGCCCTGCACCAAATCCTTCGTCATCTGATCCTCCACCAAATGATCTTGACTTACCCATTGGTCTTCGTAAAGGTAAACGCCAGTGCACCCTTCCTAAATATCCCATTGCTAATTTCATTTCCTATGATCACTTATCTTCGTCTTCTAGCTCTTTAATTGTCTCTCTCGACTCTGTTTCAATACCAAAGATAGTTAAAGAAGCTCTATCCCATCCAGGTTGGCACAATGCTATGCTTGAGGAGATACAGGCTCTGGATGATAATCATACATGGGATCTTGTCAATTTACCAGAAGGCAAGAAGGCAATGGGGTGCAAGTGGGTTTATGCTGTTAAATTTAATGCAGATGGCTCAGTGGCTCGACTTAAAGCCAGATTGGTGGCCAAAGGGTTTGCTCAAACTTATGGAGTCGACTACTCTGATACTTTCTCTCCTATGGCCACACTCACCTCTGTTCGTTTGTTCATCTCTTTAGCGGCTTCCCAGAATTGGTCTTTACATCAGCTAGATATCCAGAATGCCTTTCTGCATGGTGACCTTGTGGAAGAGGTGTATATGGAGCAACCACTAGGTTTTTTTGCTCAAGAGGATTATGGCAAGGTATGTCATTTGAAGAAATCTCTGTACGGCCTGAAGCAAAGTCCTCGTGCTCCGTTTGGAAAATTCAGTGAGGTAGTTCAAGAGTTTGGGTTACAAAAGAGCAAGTGTGACCATTCAGTCTTCTACAGAAAGTCCACTGCTGGGGTTATCCTACTTGTTTATGTTGATGATATTGTCATTACAAGAGATGATTGCACAGGAATCACTTCTCTCAAGAAATTCCTACAAACCAAGTTTCATACAAAAGACTTGGGTCAGTTAAAATACTTCTTGGGAATAGAAGTGACAAGAACTAAGAAGGGAATCTTCCTGTCTCAAAGGAAGTATGTTCTTGACCTGATTGCAGAGACGGCCAAGGCAGGAGCCAAGCCGTGCAACACACCAATGAACCTAGTGTTCATCTTACAAAGGATGACGGTGGTCGCCTTGATGATCCAAAGAAGTATAGAAGATTGGTTGGGAAGTTGAATTATCTCACAGTGACTCATCCAGACATTGCCTATGCAGTTAGCATTGTTAGTCAGTTTATGTCTGAGCCCACAGTTAAATATTTGGCAGCTTTAAAACAGATTCTGTGCTACTTATAGGGAGCTCCAGGTTTGGGCTTGCTATATAGCAACCATGGACACTTGCATTGAGTGCTTTTCAGATGCTGATTGGGCTGGATCGAAACTTGATAGAAAGTCCACTACGGGCTACTGTGTTTTTGTTGGTGGGAATCTAGTCTCTTGGAAAAGTAAAAAACAGAGTGTCGTCTCGCTGTCCAGTGCAGAATCAGAGTATAGAGCTATGGCTCAATCCACTTGTGAGGTTATGTGGATTTGTCACCTATTAGAAGAAATCAGTTTGAAGCCTCCCTTACAAGCAAAACTTTGGTGTGATAACCAAGCTGCTCGTTACATCGCCTCAAATCCTGTTTACAATGAGAGGACTAAACATATTGAGGTAGATTGTCACTTCATTCGAGAGAAGATTCAGGAGAATTTGATCTCAGCTAGTTATGTGAAGACAGGCAAGCAATTGTGGGATATTTTCACAAAGTCCTTAAATGGGACTCGGGTTGACTATCTTTGTAACAAGCTGGGCATGATCAATATCTATGAGCCAGCTTGAGGGGGAGTGTTAATATACAAGCTGTATAGTTGACTTACCTTGTAAAGAATAGTTGACTTACCACGTAGAGAATGCTAATTTGTAGGCAACTAATTTCTAGGAATTCTTGTATATTTCCTAGTATAGATCCTGTAACTTGTATAAATTGTCTTCCATTCAGATCAATGATATATAGAAAAAGAGCATTTTGCTCTCTGAATCATTTCACACTCGTTCATTTGTGCACTTGATGGTGGTGCACCTTAAATTGTTTCCCACGTGCAATCTGGGGTTTGCACGTGAGCGGAAGGGTGAAGCATGATAACATTGTTGGGCACATTCCCGAACAAGTTAAACTTTTAGAGCAATTGGTAACTTCAACAGTTTTCTCTACTAAACAACCTGGTGTCTCCCATTAATTTTCAGAGGCAGAACACTCCTAGAATAAAGAGGAATGCTATTTTAATGGTGTAAGCAGCTCTGCAGATCTTGTTAGATCAAGCTTGGCTCCACAACCTCCCTTACACTAATGGAGCTTGATTGGATGCTACTCGTGGATCACAATGAGAGAAGCACTAGTGGGGCTTGATTGGATGCTGACCATAATGAGGGAGAAACTCGTGTGGCTTGATCAGATGCTACTCATGGAGCGTATGAGAGACTTCCTGGCCTTGATTTAACCACTAGTAAACTTTTTCCTCCCCCCCCCCCCTTTCCTCCCCCCCGACGAGCACGTGGGAAGAGGGTGTGCACCTCACTAAAGAGTGATTACAACCATGTCCCACATGGGCAAAAGCATGTTAGAGAACTTACAAGCCTACTGGAAACAGAATAAGCACTAACATAAGAAAACAGACTGAATTACATTAACCCTCATGGCTCATAAGCAGCATTAATAGCAAAACCCCATATCTATCAAGAGGAACATTTAAAAGCTTAAAATTGAAAGAAAAGGATCTTACTGGCTTATCGTTATACTTTTTCTCTAAAAACTTGAGATCTGGCAACACATGCATACAATTTATACAACAATAGGTCCAAAAGTCCAGCAGAACCACCTTCCCTTTCAAATCCTGTTCAAACAAAGATATACTTAAGAAGTGAAGTTGTGCAATAGTAATTGGTCCCACTCTTAGACAAACAATTATGGTTTTTATACTTTGGAAAAACAGCTTCCAGCATAGAGACATGTGGACTAAAGATATTATATTAGTTTATCTAGTCCCAACTAATTAATAGCAGGTGCTTCCAAAAAGTAGGCAGTAGAAAAACATAAGAGGAAACGGAACTCTCTCTGCAATATCTAACAAGTTTTCTGACATGGTCTATCAAATGGCTAGATAACATAAAATGTTTAAAAGTCAACAGTAAGAGGTAAACAAAAGTTCGGAGGAAGAGTTTAAATAGAACTCAGCAAGAAACCTTGCAAACCGAATGTGAAATATAGAAATGAGGGGCAAAAGCAATGGAAATGTAGACACCTGCAGCTTATAAAAGAAGTATCAATCATTATAGTGGATTACCCTGTGTAGCTGAAGGGGAGCTGTATTTAACCAGTCAAGCTTAGCTGGAAATTCTGGCACAAGTGTTGCAGTTCCTCTAACACAATGAGCGATGCAACAGTATAGTTACATTAAGCAAAAGTTTAAGAAAGTTGAAAGTAAACTATAATGGCAATCAGATACAACAGCTATTACGATGTACAAGAAAATTAAGTCTCCATTCAGAAAGCTGGAAAATTTAGAATCGAAATAGATACTGATATAGTCAAGAGCAGGGGAGATCATCTCTTACCTGCTCTCCAAATCTGATATATAGTTCATGAACTGTTGGATTCTCACAGAACGAGACTTTTCTGTAAGCAACAATAGAACTCGCAATTATCATTCTTTTATTGCATGTTAAGAAAGTTTGGAAGGGAGAGAAGTTGGAAGATGCATAAAGAAGGAAGGGGGACAGGAATGGACAATCAAAAGCATATGCGGATGGAAAATGTTTTGTCGCGAGCATCAGACCTTCACGCTGTTCAAAAGTGGGACTGCTGACCCCAAATAACAAGTTCCAAACAGCTTTGGGCGATGCATATTGCATTGACTGCAATGACAAAGAAGCAATAGAATTATGCACAACTGCACGATTAGATTAAAATTCAACATTAAGCGTCATTCATACAAAAGGGGAAAATCTCTGGTTTCAAGACGAAATACAGCATACAGAAAGTTATTTTCCTTTTATTTAGCTTATATCTTCAAGTTGACCTTCAAATCAAGTTTGGATAGCCTTTCTTCATTGTTTTTCTTTTCATATTTCCAAAGAGGTGATAAGATACATTTTCAAAAGGTTTTTCAAAAGGTTAGCCCTATTGCCAAAGTACGTGTTGCTTTTGCCAAACCAGTGCATGCTTTGGAATGGTTGTACCACCTACTTCTATAACTGTACACTGCTTTGGCAATAGCCGTATGAGCTTTGACATGAGGGCTTGCCTTTCAGAAAAGATGAAAGCAAGTATTAAGCTTGTTCAGATACCAATTCGAGAATCTGAAAATACTATGTTTTGTTGGGTTGCTTTAAAAAAAATAGGAAAGCACACCATATTTTGTTTGGTACCATTTTCCAACACATTTAATATGTCAGAATGAGTGGAGCGGATTCCAAAATGGGTTGGTAATATGTCAATTTGGCATCTTAAAAAATGAAATTTAAAAATGGTAAACAAACACAAAGTTCCCAGAAATGCGAAAAAGCCAACCAACATAGGTACGAGTTTCTCATGTTTGGCATGTAGTTGTACCTTCCAATTTGCAACGGTGAAAAGGAGACAAGAGAGAGCAATGCCCAAACTTCCATATCTTACTATATCTCGCCGAGAACCCTGCAACCTGTCCATATTTATTTCTGCAACCTCAAGAAGAAGTCTGACAAGATGTATAAATATGTTCCTTCATGGTATTTTAATCCAGTGAAGGAAAATAATACAATCAGCTAGTTTTCTAACATACTTGTGCAAGCAAGCAAAGTTGTAAGGTGGGTTTGTAAAAGAGTTCAACAGGGACTGTATACAGCCAACATTTGCTATAATACCGATAAAGAAATAACTGACTGAAAATTTGAACTTGACAATTACATAATGATGCAGGACTGGCCTGCTTCCTTAATTTAAGAGGCAGAATCACGAAAAGGTTCCTTAAGATAACACAAAAACAATATAGAGTCAGGGTTTGTGAAAAAAAAATGAATTTAAGCCATGGGAGATAAAAGTCTCAGGTGCTGTAGAAAACTCTATAGAAAGGCAATCTGGAAAAAACGTCAAGTAAACGACAGAAAGAACCAAAACATATAGAAGAGTCAACTTTTGCCCCCATAAATATGAATAAGAAACTTAACGGTTTTTGAGGATGAAGATGGTTCAATTTGGATTGGTTGTCTGTACTTAAAATCACGAGACTCCTCTTCGGGGACAAGCACTCAACCCAGTTAATGCATTAGCTTGACTGCAAGGCAAGATTGCATGCAATCAAAGGCGCATGATAATTGGAGCCTAACAGAAAGGGTATTGTGTAGGCCCAGCTTTATTGCCTTCTTCATATGTTCTTTCTAGTTTGCTCCTCCTCCAAAAAGTCTTATAGTTCAACAACTGATTACTAGGACCATGTCCAGTCCATATATCAGATGGACTCAGATAGGCTTTTTACAAGCTCATTGATCCATGACAACATCTAATGCATTTTCTACAAATGATGTCAAATTCAGTAAGGACTGTGATGCAGCTCTCTCATTTGAATTAACCACCAAAGGACAATCTTCATATGGTAGATCAGATTAATAGAAAATAACCAGATAATTTTTGAAGATTCTAGATTAGGAACCTTTCTTACCCTCCAATAGAGAAGGTCCCATCACTCATAGAGTACGTGTCCTGAGATGCACTACTCTCTGCTATGTCCATGAACGACACTTGCGAATTTTGTGCAGAATAATTATTAGGTTGGGCTCCCTGCATCTCCACATCTGCAATGGTTCGTCATAATCAGAAGCTTATTTTATCAACCATGAACGAGCAAAAATTTCCAAGGTTAATAGGATCATATCTAAAAGCATTTTCCGTGATGTCTAGAACTGAATCAGTGCAATCTATAATTGCAAGCATATTTTTAACAATAGAAGAAATGAAAACCATCACATACATAGTACACTCGTTACAAGATAAATAAGTTCCTTGTTCTTTGAGGGTTGACACAAGGAGGAGGAAAATGATTCCACGTTTTTGAAGGTACAAGAAAACTATTTAGCTTATTTTAAAGTTGCATACTATAGCACCCAGGGCCACCACTGAGAATATCCTGAAGTAAAATATTTCCTATCTCCTTTCTGACAAGTGATGGAGCAGCTGCTTTTAGAGTATCTTCTGATAATGTTGTTGTCACAGCTATGCATCTGCAAGCCAAATAGTTGAATAGAAGAAACATTTATTTAGGGAATCATGAAGCAGAAAGAAAAAAGAAGCTTTAATGGGAACCATAAGCCGAAATGAACCTGAATTTATTATTTCATATGAACCAACAATATCACATAGCAATTTTACCTCATTTGTGCTGCTCTGGCAGCTTGCACTCCGGCCAAAGCATCTTCAATTACAACACACTGGAGAACAACAGGTGCTATAATAGATATAAGGTACTCACAAATAAGCAAAAAAACAGTTGACCTAAAAAGTTTACTGAAGATTCAAAATGTCAACTGATAACCTTCCAACAAGTTCCAATTACAGGTATTGTAGTACTGGGAAGGCAACAAAAGTTGCTTATGTCCAACATCATTTTCAGTAGTATCATGTCCACAGTCATGCTATTAATGACGTGTTCTAGAAACTCTCAACACCAAACTCAGTAGTAATATGTCCACAGTCATGCTATTAATTCAGATGGAGATGATGCAAAGGAATTCTTTAAGATTGAAAGAGCATCAACACACAGGAAATAGATCTCTAGAAATAATAGCTATAGCATTGCCCTCATGCAGGCTAGGACAGCACAACCAAAATCTAATGCCTGCGAATTTATAGCAATACACAATACACAAACATACCTCACTAATAGGCACATTCAAAATCTTTGATGCAGCCAAAAATATATCTGGAGCAGGCTTCAAATTTTCAAATGCATCTGCTGACACAATCGCGTCAAACCTGGTAAAACACGATTAAGAGCACCATAAGATGTAGGAAAAGAGCTGCAGAAAGAGAGGAATTTTCCTACATTACAGGAGAGTGGAGAGTGGAGACCACGTAGGGCTCCTTTCCCTTGTAAACAGAAGTTAAGAGATCAATACTTAAAGCCTTCAAGGCAAAAGTAAATATGGTGAACAGCTTATCTTAGTATTGCCCAGAAATGAGATCTCATTAGTGAATGAATTTTCTTTACCGTGACAGGAATTTTAAGTATGTATCGAGGTGAAATGACCAAATAACGTTAACAAATGGCTCAAAGGGCCACAGTTTTGGGTGCGCCTGAGGCAATTAGCAGTGGCATTGGCAGAGACTTGTATAAAAGTAGAGATGTCAAATGGGCCGGGGCGGCCCAGCCCAAGCCCATCGGGCCTCCAACAAATCGGGCCGGGGCCGGGCCAAGGGGGCTGCCAGCCGGGCCGGGCCTGGTTCTGGGGATATCTGGGCCCGGTCCAAGCCCAGGCCCTAGGCCCAACATTTAGGGCTGGGCTTGGGCTGGGCCCGGGCCCAAATTTTTTTTTTTGTTGGCATTTTCTTGTTATTCAAGGTAAGGGTTTTTTTTAATTATGGTAATTTGCTGTTAGGGACGCTTTATTAAAGCGTCCCTAACAGCAATCAATGCTTTACTACAAATCTATAGCGACAAGAAGTAACTAATTCAGTATACTAAATCAACATGTTTGGCTTCAAAAAGGTTCTCAATAATGATAAATTCTCAAAGGGACATGAAGTAACAAATATCATCATCATAAAGATAAAAGTCAAATTATCAAGAAAAACTTCATCCCAAAAGATGGGGGTGGGCACGCGACAGTGCTACCCCTCCCCTTCGCCACTAGCTTCAGGTTCATTGTGTGAGGCTATGCAATGCACATCCGTTGATGGAGCTTAAAAGTCGAGGACAAAGCTACTCTTCTTGATAAAACTTACACTTAAAGGGAAATACCTTTTGAATCTTCTTTATGCAATCTCTCTTTTAAACCAAATTTTGGGCAATCCGAACACTAGAACTGGAATTAGGTTCGATTATCTGAAGCCCATGGTTGGGCACAGAACAATATCTGTGCTGAAATAGAGCAGATTCCAAGTTCCAGCCCACTCAAATTGTAACATAAATTGACAAAATACAGCAAATGTGGGGTCACGATGCATTGGGGTCAACAATTTCAATACATAAAGATGTTGGAAATTAACTCGATCCCATGACCACTATATTTATAAAGAAAAAAAATCAAAGACTTTAAGATGTGTTATTATTCTTCGCATTACTTAAATCTTCAATACTGTTTAGGGGGGAAAAGGAGAATAAATCCAATGGGGGGAAAGGGGGAAAAAGTGAAATTTCAAAAGTAAAGAGGGGGGCTGAACCGGGCCAGACCCGGGCCTGAACCGGGTCTGACCCGGGCCGGGCCAAAACTGGGCCAGGCTTTTCCTGGGAAATGTAGGCCTGGCCCTGGCCCTAAAAGGCCGGGCCAGCACTGTTCATCAAAGGGGCCGGGTCGGGCCAGCCCGCGGGCCACCTGGCCCATTTGACAACTCTATATAAAAGAGCCACAGAAGTACATAAAAAACTTAAATGCGATATTACATTATAAAAATAGCTTACAAGGACAATGGTAGACCAGCCGCTGTTAAATTGGCATCCACCTTGATACGGTCAGCGCTAGATGCAACGGCAACTTTGACACCACTGTTTTTACACTGACGTAAAATAGCACCAGATTGGACAAACAAAGTCTTACAGCATTAAAGTCATTGTATCAAGTCAGTAACTACCTGAGTGATGAGTTCAAGGGCACCAGGAAATCCAATTCCAGAATTTGGCTTTGCATACTACAATTAATACAACTTCAGGGTAAGCTACAACCTATGAGTGAAAAGTAGCACAATTTCAATGCATCTTCTCGCTACATCAGGTACTGTTAAGGGATTAAAAGGTAAATAAAACCGACATAGCAGATCCATCACCTTATCTAGGTATATCTCAAAAAACCTCTTCTTTGCTGCCTCGGGATTGAATCCCTCAACACCCTTTAGAGAAGCAACACCTCCTACAAAGTTCGCTTCACCTAGTCCATTGGTAAGAAGTGATTAAGAATAAAAGAAGCAAAAGTGAGGAAGAAAAGAGGGTAAGAAAGGTCTCATTTGTCCCTCAGCATTAAATGTAACAAGTTATTCAGAATAAAAACATTAAGAATAAAAGTGCTAGAATTAGCGTGCTAGAATTAGCGTGCTAGAATCTATGATTACTCTTCCTTGAGTAATCACTCAAGGAAGAGTGCTAGAATCAACTTAACACTTCTCTATAATGTGTGGAAACATTGCATATATTTGGATATACATTTAGAGAGAGTAAGTCTTAAGCAATAATGAAAGAAATGTCATAATAGTTTTGATAAACTCACGCTAATCTACTATCTGTACTTTAATCTAGGCTACTATATGAAAGGAGTGACCGAGTTGGTATGGCAACCAGGTATTCCACAAGTCCTTACTTAATTGGAGACAGTTGGGGTCAATAGGAGGAAGTGGGCCAAAAAATTATATGCAGTTTTAAGCATGAAAAAAGCAACAGAGGAAAAATTCCAACTACTAGTAGTGATTGTATGCAGTTACAACTGCCCCATGACAGCAGCAACTGCACTGGGATAAGGAAGAGGTATGATCTTTGATAACTTGTTTGTTTACTTTATTCTTTATCTCAACCAATTATTTATGTTTCCTTTAACTTTTTGCAAATTCCTAGCACAGGATTTGAACTCATAAACATAACTCATTCTCCTTGCCCTAGTTTGATTTGTCAAACAACACTTAATCTATCATAACTACTTGACGTCCATTCAAGTTTACATGTTTGGGCTCTATTCTAGAAGCTCGCAAAACGTCAATAGTGACAAAATTACAAAACAGATAATGTGCTTCTTTTCAAATAAACTGAAAAAGAAAATACATTCCTGTTAAACAGGCGCATCATGTGAAATACTCCCTCTGGTCCTTTGGATCTTCCCCATTTGTCTTTCGTGAATCCTTAAGATGGATTTACTACACGTAAAATTACTCATTGTTTTCACCCTAGCTTGACTTGCCATTACTAATTTAATCCACTCGAATGCTATATGAGTTTACTTCAATGTTAGCATGCGCCAAAGCATACCCTAGGATGTTGCAAAAAAGCCAGAAGAAGAAGCCAAATGAAACTAAGCAGAGTATATGGATTTATCCTTCGTAGCAGGAAACTCCTCATATGGTAACGCTTCTCTCTTAGAAACTCGTTTTTGTGATCCCAAGTTAAGAACTCCATGAGATCATGTCCTAAGCTAACATGGAAACCCGATCTCGTCAGCTGGACAAAGATGCATGGACCAAGTGAGAGAGTAATTAAAAATCAAGCCCTTTTTTACTCAATCCTTGTTACCCTCTTCCTTTAAGTCCTTAAAGCCTCCTTGTCCGCTGCTGACTACCCTCATCAAGAGGACAGTGCTTGTCAATCAGTGGTTTGTCTCTCTTCAATTCATTTTTTGCCCCGTCTGACCCTATTAGATAGGAGATGTGCCGCCAAAAAATGTCTCAAGAAGTGAACAGTAGGGCAAAACTACTTTTATGTTTGTTATTTTCAAAGGTAAGTAGCTGGTAGGCACTTGATGTGACGAGTAAAAAGTAATAATTCACTGTCGCTTATGGTATTTTCAAGGAAAAAAGTGTGTACACCATAGTTGTGTGTACGATATATAAACAAATTGTAATACACTTGAAGCATTTGTTTATTCAAGCCGCTCCCAATCTTAGAATTTTCAAGGTGCTTACGCTCCCCACCCCTGCTTCGTGCAACCAAGTATTTATCATCTTTAGCGAATATCTGTTGTGCCCAAAAATCCAACCAAGACCTTCAAGATCAAGCTCAGACGCTCAACTGTAGCAGGAGCCGTTGGATCAGCTTAGTTGGACTGCGAGGGAAAAGCTCGGCAGCAGCAGGAGCAGTTGGTTCAGCTTAGATGGACAAGATTAAGAGGGACATAGAAGTAATTAAGTAGGCCAAATCGTCGTTTAAGTTTAGTTTAAAAGTCTGTTAATTAGCAGTTGAGTGTTGTACGGCACAGACCCCTCCCCTTCCCCTACATTCCCGCATTTCTGTTTTGCATCTTTGTTTCGATTTGTTGTTTTGTGAGATGGACTGTGACCACCATATATGAGGTGGATGAGAGATATGTGAAGGTTATGAATGAAAATTACTTTTCCTTTTCCTCTGATTTCTGTTATTTTCTCTCTCCTCCTTCCTAGTGCTCGCTAAGTGCACTACAATTGGGACCAGAGCTTGATCCACGACCTATCGAAGACAAAGACCTTTTGGCTAATCGTCTTTAAAGATCCATGGGTTACCCCTGCAAAAACCCAAAAAAGAATGCATCCAATATGGATGAACATGTCCAGCTTATGGAAGCTCAATTCAGGCCAAATTCTCCACTATTGACACTTCAATGATGGAGCTACAATCTTCACTAGAAGATGCGAAGATGAAAATGTCAAAAGGAGATAAAATCAAAGGCATGGTAACACAGTTGCTTGCCACAAAAGGGAGTCACACGGGTGAAACCTCCTATCATCATCGCACTTGACCCCCACCTCAAGTAACCCAGACCCCCCTCAAATCCACTATTACCAGGTTTCCAATGGTATTCCTTACCAACAAAGACCCAAATTCCAATCTTCATATTTCTCGGGAGATGATTCTAGGGCTTGAATTAGGATAGGCTGAGAAGTAACTTCCAATTCCATCCAGTAGAAGACCACCTGAAGGTGGAATTTGCATCGGTTCACTTTGAAGGTCAGGCTCAGCACTGGTATGAGAACTACATGCACAAAAGAGGAGTGGTGACTTGGAATAACTTCAAATGCACTGGTACGAGACCTATATGCATAATAGAGGAAGGGTGAGCAGGAATGACTTCAAACGAGACCTTAAAGCCTGGTTTACAAAGCTCTTCCAAAATAATGTAATCACAAAATTTCACCATTTGGTGCAAACTGGCAGTGTAGCTGCACACTTTGAACAATTTCAAACCTTAAGGGCTCAATTGGAGGCTGAAACTGACAAATTTGATGAGTATTTTTTTACTCAGAGCTTTCTTGGGGGATTGAAACCTGAAATCAGGTGGGATATTGAGAAATGGGAGACAAGAACACTATCTCGAGCCATCTTGTTGGCTGGAAAACAGGAGCCAGCTCTTGGCCATATCCAAGCACCCCCAAAGGCATTCACTGGACCACTTGCTAATTCCCTATACCTAAGCCAAAAACCAAGTCACATCCAAACCACCCCCGCTCAATACACCTCCTTTCAGTGGCAAAAGGATTGACCCATCCCTGCTAACCAACAGAAAGGACTACTACCTGTCCCCGACAAAATCACACCAGTTACAGAACCAAATGTCAAGCAGGTGAAACCTTCCTGTTTCCCACAAAGACTTGCCCAAGGACTCTGCTACTGGTGTGATCAGAAGTACACCAGAGGGCATAAGTGCAAGCAAGCATAAATAACCTTGATGGTCTCTAAAGATGAACCTAGGGAAGACTGTCCAACACAACTGAAGTCACTCCAGAGCCAACTGAAGCAACACCACCTGTGGAAGAGAGCTCTATCTCAGTGCATGTCCTGACAGCTAATCCATCCACCAATATATTTAAGGTCACAGGCCATGTTCATAACAAGCCATGCACTATATTAGTAGATACTCGCAGTACTCACAACTTTTTGGATAAAGGTCCTATAAAGGACTTGAGTATACTATTATACCAGCATCTCCTATGATTGTGACTGTGGCTGATGGTACTGAAATTATGAGTGATGAAGCGTGCCCTGAGCTTAAACGGACACTGCCAGGAGTCCAGCATAATGGTAGCACAGACACGGACACCACATCCGACACTGAAACCGACCGAGACACTAGACACCGCAATTTCCATAAAACGAGATTTTTGACACCGCAAGACATCGGTGAATTTCTGATATATTTTCATTTTGTTTATATACATATATAATAAACGTATATATACAAATTTATATACACTAGTAAAGATCACGAGCTTTGCACATTATATAGTGATTTGAGATAAAGATATTATAAACCTTGGTGAAAATATAATTGAAATTTATCAAAACGACTATTATAATTAAACTATAATAATAAATCAGTTGTTACCTACTAATCAAAGATTCGAAGTATGAAAAGTTCACTGAACAAAACATGGTCTTACTTTCAAAACTGAATTTTTCACGCCAACTATCACCAATATTTTTCACTATTTATCATAGTTATTTCTTTCTTCATATCAAGTTGCCGCTCATGAGAATCCTAAATGTTCCATGTTATATCTTGTTATCCAAGGTACACTGACATTGTAATCAGTCTCAAACATCTTCCAAAATATTCAACTCTCACGAAACATTACAAGTTTACAGTAATAAAAGTGAAAAAAAGTGTTTAGAGATAATTAATGTCAAATGTATATATAGAAGTTGTCTAATTTCCTGTAATATGTTTTGATGACATATATATAAGTGTAAGAAGTGAAATTGAAAAGAAGTTTGAATTATAATTAAGTGATATTAACGAAAGTTCAAATATTAACCCAAAAAGGATTGTCGAAAGTAAAGTATCTAGAGGGAAGAAGTTATGATTAATAAATGTACAACAAAGTTTGAAAATGTGCCAGGAGCTTAAATGTTGTATCTTTAAAATCAAGAATCAAGCGAACTCAACAAATCTAGGAGGACACATATAGAAACTGAATTGTTAGATAACAAATTTAGTAGCCCTAACTTTCAATGATCTTTCTAAAAATTTTCTGTCATTCACTTTTAGAGTTTTAGCTTTTTCCTGCAAGCATCACCACTGAAGTTCAAAGTACCATCACTTGTGATTTTCAGTGTCATTCATTATCCATGTTGTTTCTTTCCGTAGAGTGATGGTCATTTCTTGTACCGATGATTATTGGAGGGTCAAAATATCTCCTACGGTTTGCTTACTTTTGGTAATGCTCTAGTATATTACTCCGTCCATCCCAAAAAATTGATCATATTTTCTTTTAGACTGTTCCAAAAAATTGATCCATTTCCAAATTAAGAAAGATTTTGTAAATGTTTTTACAAGTTTACCTTTTTTACACTTTTTTTCCCTACTTCTCTATCCACTTTAATCCTCCACCAACCTATTTATCTCTAGCGAATCACTTTCTTCCTCTTCCCCCACCACCCTCTTGGGATAGAATGAAAAATACATAAAATAGGATATGTTCATATCCTAAATAAGCATACAGGCAAAGCAAGTCTTTTTTCAATTTTTTTCATGTTCCAACGTTCGAGTACAATTTGTCGAAAACTACACTTAATCTTAATTAAACTTTCTTTTTTCTACTTTTTAATTAAAGATCTATAGTGTACTCTAAATTTCTCTTGATAGTATACTTTAAAGCTCTGTTTTATTTTTATCTAGCATGACATTATATATCTTAGTAACACGATAAGGTTATTAATTTAGTTATGCATGTAATTAAGCATTGATTTGCCATAAGACTTTTATCTTTAGCACAAACTTATATGATAATACCACACTTACTCATCTAAAAACTCTTTGTATGTGTGTGTGTGTGTCCGTCCTTATGAAATCTATACTACGAAACGAATGTGTGAAGCTGATATCATATAATAGTAATGAACTAAGTAATTTTAATAATGTCATAAACCTATGTTTTTCACCCTATATTTATACATACGCATTAAAGTTCTAATATAAATACAAACTAAAGTTTATCAAAATAATTTATAACCTAGATCATTCATCAAATGAAAACTTGTATCATTAAAATAAAAAGAAAAAAAGTCATTACCCATGGCATATTGTTTTTAGAGTTAAGAAAATTATAGGGTTAAATACATCCACGACCTTGAGGTTAGGGTAAGACTACACGCATGTCCATTAGTTGAAACAAATAACACTTATGTCCGTAGACCGAATAAAAATACTGAAAGGATGAAAAGACCATAATGGCCATCACTTAGGAATGTAATTCTTCAAATGCCATTCCTCATCCCTTCATCTCACCATACAGCCTCACCACCACCACCATCCCTTTACACTTCTTCAGCATCAACACACTAACAGAGAACACACACATAGACCCACACCCCCCCCCCCCAACACACACCACAACCAAAGCCACAATCGCATCCCACCATCTTCGTGTTCTTCAGCTTTCTCACCTTTCTTGGCCTTCTCACTCTTATCAATTGTAATAGCTTTCTCACTCCAATCACTCGCAACAAACCAGCACAATTCAACAAACCAAATGAACAAAAATGAAAATTTGAATTTGAGGTTTAAAATCTTGAAGAAGATGTATAATTTTTTTTTTGTTTGCACAAACTACTACCCAACACCACCGACAACCACCACCATTAACCACCACCAGAGCAGCTTTCCACCACCGCCTCAAATCGACTCCCCACAAACTACAATCGCCATGAATTAACCTACCACAACCCACCACACCTCTAGTTAACGTGCCTATACACACACCCTCAACTAATGTTATAAATTCATGACTTATTTGGCGGCTTTAAAGTCTTCATGTTTGTTCTGCTGCAGAGGACGTTTACGGCGGTCGAGGCAACCAAACAGGGTGGGACAACGTGGAGGCCGTTGTTCGCAGGTGTCGGGATAAGGCCGGTGAGGCTGAGTCAGTTTGCTGACTTTTAGGCTAAGTGTTGTCGAGGAAGGTGCGGCGGTGGGGTGGGGGGAAATTTTGGGTTGAAACCCTAACTTCAAAATTTAGGATATGTAAATTTTTATATTGAATGTACCTTATAGATACAAAAAGATCGCAGTATTGACATTTAAAAAATACGTATTGATGACATAAGCAGAAAAGTATAATTTTTTAACGGATCAATATGGCTTTACTTTTGAAACTCAACCTCATTTACTGTAATTTCACCGTAGCCTTAGGGACATGGATCCCAAAATTATAACAATCCACTATTTTACCAAACACAAAATAACACATAAATTCAAAATAAATGTTGAAAAAAGAAGGCCTAGTCGAACTTGTAGATATTTCAACTCTGTCCTATGTTAATAAATTTGAATTTACAGTCATATGCAAAAATTAGTAGAAGTAATAGCCGGTGCACCTTAAAAAATATAACAAAAGAACATGATAATATCAAGACTTAGGAACATTTCTCTATGGAGTGGCGAAAATAAGGTGCTCATTTATCGATTTAACGTTAGTAAGTTTTAAGGTTATGTTTTGATAGTATTTTCTTAAAAAGTGAACAGATAGAATAGAACCATATGATTTGATTCGACTCTCATGTCGATCCGAATGAATCATCCTTTCCATGGAGTAAGTATCATATTTATACGATTGCGCTGGATCCGCTCCCACATTTTTGTCAATTAAAGATGTACTACTAAACTTTTAACTTTTTAGCAGCAAATTGTTTATATTTAGCTAAAAATGTTGTAGTTTAGGCTCACCTTCTTAGAAGTAAAAATTACACTTAATTTTAATCTCTTGAGATAATTTTATACATTGGGGCCAAATCCTTCCCCATTTTGGTTATATTCATAGTCTTCTTTAGGACTAGATATCACCAAACTGGACCTCAGGCTGGGTATCACCGAATCAAGGTGGCACCATAAGACATCCATAAACTGTCGTTTCCACCTATTTTGGACATTTTAAGTATAAGGTAATACCCTTTGGGCTCACTAATGCAACAGGTAGTTTCCAAGCCTTAAAGAACTTAGTGTTCAAGCAAGGCAATATGTATTAGTTTTCTTTGATGACATCTTGGTCTACAGCCAAGACCTTTTAGAGCATGAGCATCACTTAAACCTGGTCTTAAATAGAAGCAAATGTGTATTTGTCCAATTTCAACTGGAGTACCTAGGCCACATCATCTCTGGCCAAGGCGTAGCAGCTGACCATTCCAAATAGAGGCAATGGTACATTGGCCACCCCCAGCTAGTGCCAAGGCATTAAGAGGCTTTTTGGGCTAAACAGGCAATCACAGAAGATTTGTCAAGCACTATGGCCTCATTTCCAAGCCATTGACAACAAATATCAAGAAGGATAGTTTCCAATGGGACCCTGCATGATTCTGGAGCTGTTGGTCATTCTGGTATTAAGGTTATATTTCACAGGCTAACACAGTACTTCCACCGGCCAAAATGCTCTCACAAGTGGAAAGATACATATACCATTGTGTTGTCCACCAAAGGAACAGGGCTAAGAGTGTTAAGCCCCGTGGCCTTCTTCAACCACTTTTAATACCATCTCTAACTCTGGTCAGATGTGAGTATGCTATGCGCTGCAGGCAAGGACATCATTCTAATGGTGGGTGACAAGCTCAGCAAATATGCATATTTCATGACCTTCTCTCATCCCATTACTGCTCAATATGTGGCCCAAGTGTTCTTTGGAAATGCAAAAAGTTGCATGGGGTTCTAACGAGCATTGTCTCTGACAGAGACAAGATATTTACCAGTCAGCTTTGGCAACACTTGTTTAAGCTTATGGACGCAGAACTTCCCCTTAGCTCAGCCTATCACCCTGAGACAGATGGCCAAATAGAGAGAGTCGATAGATGTTTAGGGAACTACCTCTTTGAAGCTCCGTATGAGTATAAGCCAAAATTACTGCCTACACTCTACCTCCCACCAATATCCCGTATCTGGACCAATTTGTCAAGGAGAGAACTGCCCTCATCCATCTCCTTAAGAGTCATTTGGAAGAAGCTTAAGCGATAATGAGCCAGTATGCCAACCAGTATAGGAGTGAGAGAGAGTTTACAGAGGGGGATTGGGTGTATTTGAGGTTGCAACCCTATAGGCAAAATTCCCTGGCGTTAAGGTGTGCAATCTCAAACTATACCCCAAACTATGGACCTTATGAAGTGGATAAGAAGATTGGCAAGGTTGACTAGAAGTTAAAACTTCCACCGACAGCTTTGATTCACCCTGTTTTTCAGGCGTCTTTGTTGAAGAAAAGGTTGGGTAATGATGTTCCAGTATCTTCAAACCTACCATATTTTGGCTCAGATAAAAAATTACTGGTGAAACCTATTGCGCTACGTGTCGCATGATCAAGACGGATAACAATGCTGTGGTTCAAGTCTTAGTTGAGTGGGCACAATCAGGTCAAGCAGACTCAGCCTGGAAGGATTGGGACGTTATCAATCAAAGGTTTTCTGACTTCGATCCTTGGGAACAAGGATCGTCTACCAAGACCTTCAAGATCAAGCTCAAACGCTCAATCGTAGCAGGAGCTGTTGGATCAGCTTAGCAGCACTAAGAGGGAAAAGCTCGGCAGCAGCAGGAGCCGTTGGATCAGCTTAGATGGACGAGATTAAGAGGGAAATAGAAGTAATTAAGTAGGGACATCATCGATTAAGTTTAGTTTAGAAGTCTGTTGTTAATTAGCAGTTGAGTCTCGTATGTGCACAAGCGCTCCCCTCCCCGTACATTCCCGCACTTGTTTTGAGTCTTTGTTTCTATTTGTTGTTCTGCGAGATGGATTGTAAGTAACACCATATATGAGGTTGACGAGAAACATGTGAAGATTATGAATGGGAACTAATTTCCTTTTTCTTCCAATATGTGTTATTTCCTCTCTCTTCTCTTTCCTTCCTCTGCAATTTCCCTGTAAGTGGTAGTGCTCTGCCAAGTGCATTACAGAATCTTAAGACCTATAGCGACAAAACAACAAAAAATCGATTCAGAGCTAAATTACCTGTGCCCATAAAAGGCACGAAGTCCTCAACGGCAACCTCCACGCCCATCTCGGCGAACACGTCGACGGCGGCAAGCCGCGACGGCTCCTCGCTGTCGCAGAGCACTCCGTCCATGTCGAAAAGCACCGCCGAAACCTTCCCCCACTCGTTTCCGGTGCCTCCAGCGGCACTCTCCTCCTCCTCCTCCTCCTCCTCCACCAGTTTCATGCATGCCCTGGCTACCAGCCGGCGCGAGAATATCGGAGCGCTCGACCGCCATTGGATGACAGAGTTAGGTCTCGATAGCGATCGGGAGCTAAAAAATAAGGTCGTGAGGTGCGATTGCGAGGGAGAAGAAGTGGGAGATGGAGTTGATAGCAGTCTCAGCGCCATTTCTCTCTATACTCTCTATCTCCCTCCTGAAATATTTTGCTGTGTAAATGTAAATATATCCGTTTGTTTGAGTGGCGGGGAAGGGTTTTCAGTTTACATTGATTAATTTGTGTCCGAAATTTTTTTGGCACTTCTTACGTTTAATCCTAATTGTCAGCCGTTTCATAATTCATGCTCTCTCTCATTCTTTTTTTCTTCTGGTAAGATGCTCCACGTGAGTCTAATATTTTTTGTGATTTTATTCTCGGTATAAATAATATATTGCGATAAAATATACATTTTTATGAAAATTTTAATTTATGTTACTTGACAAGTCAAAATAGAGGATGAAACCTTTTTTGAAATTTCTAACTATAACCCTTTATAATATGCTACTTTCAAATTATAGAAAGAAAAAGTTAATCATATTCGTTATAAGAAGTTCTTTAACATTTGATAAATAACAGTTTCACTCTATTATAATAAAAATAAATTCATCATCCTTATTATTCTAACCACTTCATTCGAACAACCGTTACACTTACTACATACTTTTTTTCTTAATTACACAAGTATGGTTTGTGTTGACGGCTCTAATTAATTAATAAGGGAGGGCACATGGATGCCGACCGCAAATGTTTGGCCATGAGATTTTACAACCAAAACACAGGATTGTTGTCATGAATTATAACTAGTGTTGCAGCCCAAACTTTAACTTTACAAACAGCGAGAACCAAGTCTTTCTTTTTTGTTTCCTTTTATATTGTCTTTAGACTAGCTTAATTAACGCTGTGGTTGCTCTTTTGTAGATAATAATACTACGAAATAGTAACTAAGTAAAACGTATCTAAATCTTTTCGTTGTCATCTACTATCAGCTCCCCTAAAGGAACTAGTAGTTAGCCATGTATGGACCTCTACTATAACTTGATCGCATGAAGTCTTTTCTTTGCATTATTGATGCGCGCGCAATTTGTAGAACAATACTCGTTAATTGTTGGGTGTTTGTGACTTGAAATATGAGTTATAGTATGAGGAGAACTTATACTTAGTATTGACTCAATTTGTTGTGCGTTCAGTCCAGTCCATTCAGGGGCAGTTCATCTGGCCTTTGTTTTCTAAACATGGAAGTTAGAAAATTTTCAAACAGCTGGACCAACTTCTTATCAAAAGTTCCATCAATCAAGTTGCAACCTTGAGTCAGTTTAACACCATGACAGGTTCATCAATTTGCAAATTCTTGCAGCCTGTTTTGGAAAGATGGGCTTTTGATCTATGAGCACAGGTGTTAAAATGGTAGCATGCTCAGGCGATCATTTGTAACGACGACATTATCAACTTGCCATCCACCGGTCTTCGTAGTTGCTGGCATTTTTAGTGAAGTTACTGTGTTAGATGCGGCAACTTTCACGAAGGATCCCTAAAATGGAAACATGATAATCTTTTGTGAAGTTCCCACTGCATATTATGCTCTTTTGTGCCTGCCCCCATTTTTCCTTAGCTTCCCAACAATCATGATTAATACAGTGAGTATATAACTCTCTTCCATGGATTCAATACTAGGTAGCTTCATCAGTATAACCTGCAAGACAGAATATTAGGTACAAGTTTTTCAGTTGACTTTAAGATTCAACCTTACCGTACTAGCTAATATTGTTTGTGTATTGAGGTATCTTTGTACAGTTCAATCACGAGAGCATCAATCGTGATTCTTTTCACAGTCGATCGGGTGTGTTATCAGCTTATTGCTGATACACAGCCCAGTCGAAAGTTGGATAGCGTGTATGATGGCATAACTCCCACAAAGCCATATGACAAAGAGAAGATGAAAAGAATGAAAGTTGTGGTCTTATACTCTTATATAATATAATCCTTCTGGTGCATCTACCGAGTCTCACCATTTTTATCCAGATGATCACTGCCCTACCCATTAAGACGTTACTTGCGTGTGGAATATTTTGTAAAGTGAGTCGTCCTCTACGTCTTAGGATCGGATGTTATTACTGTTTTTGCACAGCAAATTTATAAAGATTTTTCAATGTAACTAATGTATACAGTTCCAATTTACATGAAACTGAAAGCCATAGCTAGCTTGCATACGACTACCATATGATTTCACTTCTACAGCAATAAGTTATCCAGGATGACAATTTCTACCAACTTTTCAATCTCTACGGCATAATTTTGTGATAACTTTTGTTTGAGAAAAGAACAGTCTAACATCTTTCCAGCCTTCTGTGCACATGATTCCACCACACATCCATATCTTTCTCTTGGTTCTGCTACTGGTATCTGTAACTACCAGAAATCCTTACACGAGCATGTTCCATTTTTAAAATGATGAAAGCAAACGCGGTCCTCACAATTAACTCCCTGTTATATACTTTCGAAATGAGCTTGGCCACCGAATGGCAGTCACTGCAGACTCTTAGATTCTTTACTACGCGGATGGTTGTTCCTGGTGTCGTGTTAAGTAGCCCAAAGGCAATTGCAAGCTTTTCACTATGGTGCCACACAGCAGTTTCCTTCTCCTCGTCTATGTCAAATAAAACTTCGGAGGTGTCTGGTGAATAGCCTTCCAACTGCAATTTGCCTAACATCTTTTCCAACATTAAGTAGATTTCCTTTGTTTCTGGATGCGACCCATCGCCCACTTTAAATTCATGAACAACTCCATCCAAATCAACCATGCTGCTTCCAGTAACAGTCTTTACCCCCCTTTGCTTCATCAGTTCTCTCACTTTTGCAACATCACCCCACCTTCCCGCCTTTGTGTAGATGTTTGATAACAATGCATAACGTCCACAATTTTGAGGCTCCAATTCAAGCAGTATCCTCCCCACTCTCTCACCCAAGTCGAAGTTTCCATGAATTCTACAAGCACCCAATAGTGCTCCCCAAACTGCTGCATTTGGTTTCACTGGCATGGAACATATCACTTCCTCCGCTTCAGTTAAAATCCCCGCCCTTCCCAAGAGGTCAACAACACAACCGTAGTGCTCCATTGTGGGAATTACTCCATACAGTTGCTTCATACTATCCAAATACTTCAGACCTTCTTCTACCAAGCCTGCGTGAGCACAGGCTTTTAGAACACCCGTAAACGTGATATGATCCGGTTTCAGCTTCTCTCGCTGCATGTTGAAGAAAAGCTGCATTGCATCCTCTGCCCTTCCATGCATAGCAAGCCCCCCAATCATGGCATTCCAAGAAAAGGTTCCTTTCTGTTTGATATTCTCAAAAACTTCCCAGGCCAAATCTATTCGCCCACATTTAGCATACATATCCAACAAGGAGGCTCCTAATACATCATCAACTGGAACTGAGTTCCTTCTCACATAAGAATGTAACCATTTTCCCTGATCAAGAGCCCCAAGATTGGCACACGCAGCAAGCACACTCGACAGAATAAATTTCCCTGGCCTAACATTCTTCCTCTGCATTTCATGAACAACTTCCAACGCCTCCTTGTAATACCCTCCTTTATTGTAACCATCAACCATTGCACTCCATGATATATTATCTTTCTCTGGCATTTTATTGAAGTATGCCCTTGCCGCCTCAATCACCCCACACCTGGCAAGCCCACTAATCATTGCATTCCAAGAGCCAACATTCTTCCTAGGTATGTTTTCAAACACCATCTTAGCACCTTCGATGTCCCCGCATTTCAAGTACCCATCAATCATAGCATTACAACAAATAACATCTAATACCCTATCGTAATCAAGAATGTTCTTAGCCTCCTTCAGATACCCAAAAGAAGCATACATTTGAATTCCAGCACTTTTAACATACCCGTCTCCAATAAATCCATGTTTCACCACATGAGCATGGATTTGCAGTCCTTCTTGAACAGCTTTTGCAATAGCGGAAGCTTTCAGCAATGTGGGATAAGTGTACTTATTAGGCCGAGAATTCGAAACTACCATATCACAATAAAAAGATATGGACATGCATGCCTCATTGTTGTCAAGGCACCCTTTCATTATCGAATTCCATACAAACACATTTGGATTTGACACTTGGTGAAAAGCTTTAACCGAACAGCTCAAGGTACCAAAATAACGGTTTGCATAGGATTTCACTAAGGTCCCAGCTACAAAATGGTCCTGAAAATGGTCAGTCTTTACTATTACAGCATGGGCTTGCTTGAGATGTTGCAAGGAAGTGCTACATTTGGTGTTCAAGCGGTTTAAGATTGTTTTCTCGGAGAGTTTGGAGGTGGGTGAGTTCTCTGTTGAGGGGACTCCTGGTGTGAGATGATAAGGCACATCTGTGGTGGTGGCTATGCTCATCTTTCTCTCCAATATAGTGTAAGGTAATGAGACTTTATCAGAAATCACGTCCTATCTTCAACGTCATGTCACTATGTAAGTTAGTCCGTTTCTATTCCTAAACTTTTTCTTCCAAATTCTAAGTATTTAAAGTGAGGTAAAATATTCTGGTTCATAAAGTTAACAGCAGTGAATCTCCCAATTTTGGCGGACACTTTTGTCAAATGATTTGAAAAACAAAATTTTGGATATAAATGGAGAAAGTATATTATTACTTCAGGTGAATTTTCACGAAACAAGATTATATGATGAAAAATCTAAGTCGTACTCTTTATTGAGATTTTCTTTGCATTTTGTAAAATTGTTGTGTCCATTGACTTATCCACCGTGATAGAGCATGGCTACCTATATCTCATCTCGTAAACGATCTTTAAAGGGACGACTGATATGCGTGAGGTCAACCATTAACGACTAATATTTATGTCAGAATTACATTTAATACAAGTCTAATATACAGAACAACTTGGGTTACGGTTCATCTCATGCCTTCTCAACCGCTAGCCTAATAAAATTTATTAGTTTTTTTACTCCGAAAGTACATCGTTGCCCCAAAGATAGCAACCTTGTGGTATGCTTACGAAAGATGAATGAAGTTACAGAAAATACTTGACCCTTGTTTATTTTGAGAGCCCTACCTAAATCGTTAAGTCACATCTGCTCTCTTAGTATATATATGTGCGTGGCTCCCACATATAATTACCCATCCTGTTAAAAAGCTCATCGTCATTGACTTTTAACATCGCATTTGGGACCCAATTGTCGCACCAATTTTTATTGGTATGTCAAGCCTTTACCGCTTGCTGGGTGTTTTCTTTGTACTAATGGGCTATTCTTGATTGCTTCGGTCATTGGATCATTTTTTTGCATTCGGAGTCCCCTTGCTTCTTCTGTTCAGTACCAAAAAGTAACGAGGACTATTTTAGTCACATTTTTATGTTCCAATTGAACACTTTTTATTTTTTATTATTCTTAAAAAAGAAGATTATATTTTGTTGTATCAGGCAATATTATCTCATTCCAATTCCTTCCTCGTACCTTCCAATGAAAATCTTGAATTGGATCCCAAATTGACGGGTTAGTATGGAATTATCCGTGTGGTTATGCACTCTTTGAATAGGAATACCTTCTCAGCTTTCGTGTTTTGGAGGGCCTTTGACATCTGTTCGATGACCTACGTTGTGTTGAAGGATTATCTAGATGATCCGATCGATTGCGTGAACTTAAAGTCCGTGATAGCAACAGAACGGGAAAAACATACATAATCCTTTTCTATTATAGGAGTATGTACTAGTAATTAGTGATCCCGGCTTAGTGAGACATTTCTGCCGTATAACTGAATTGAAGTCTCTGTCTCTATGCTTCTGGTGAGATTCAGTCCTTGTTTTTTCTAATTTATGTAACAATCAATCAGTAATATGAATTTTTTGATTGCTAAATGATTGAAATTACGAGGTGTATGTATGATAATGTATATGTGTATCAAACTAGACAGAAAATTCGCTTTAATAGAAATGTCCGGTCCAGAGGCCTGAGGCACTCGGAAAAGCTATATGCTGGCCCTTGGTTAGTTTGAAATTAATTATGAGAAACCTGCCCAATTCATACTAGATTAAAATGCTTAATGTAGGGGGGCATTGCATCTGCTGATGGATCGGCGCTAGCAAAGATTGGTTGCATTGAAGTGTTGTTCAAGAATGAGGTTCAACAATGAGAATCATGCTAAACACTCTCGCTTATGCATAAGTCTCATTTTGCAGGCAGAGAGAGACAAATAATTAGAGTTCAAATTACATTACCATAACGGGTGACCAAATGCAAGCGGAAAGAATCAATTCCGAAATCTTGTCAAATAGAGATTTGATATCATATAAGTTACCGGTTATTCTAAAAGTCTAAGCTACTTGAGAATGGGTCAAATAATGTTTATATGAAGCTTAGGGTCTTCTACCGTATAGGAAGGGAAGATGCCTTCAAAAATTGGTCTGTTTCTTATTGAAATTATGAGTTCCCATATTCTGTGTCCTTGCCAGACTATTAGCTGCCGTTAAGATGAAAGTTATGACGCGTACGGTTGAGAGTCACCAGCTGATTCTTGCATGGGTTGACTGCCATAAACTGCAAATGTTGATAGTTTGTATTTTCTGTTCCTTTATATATCATGGAGGTTTTCAAGATATATATTTCTGTATCCAGCTCCACAGGCCTCCAATTTGTTCTCTTATTAGTGTTAGGCCTGGAAAACCAGCCGAGGCTGCTCTGGTCTCTTCAAAGCAGTTATCTGACACTAAGGGCAACTTCCATTATTAAAACCAACCGGCAACGCTAGAGATATATTTCATAAGATTAAGAATCTGATTTCTTTCTTTCCTTTGGTCGTTTTAATTAAGAAGATCACGATAACACCAAACATTCAGTTCCATCCAAAATTTTCAACGAAGTCTCTTGACGTTAATTAGAACTCACTTTTATGACTTCCAAAAATAAGTGACTGGTCAGTAACTAAATCCAGTAGTGAAAGGCAATAAGGCGTTGAGTGCAGTCCCGTACAATGATCAAACCATACAGTTTATCACTTGTCACCCAATAAATCCTGAAAATCTATACCTTTTGTATTTGGATTCAACTGATATCTTCTTTACCTTCCGAATCTCTAGTCATATTTTCTAGAGTTTTTGAAATACAACTAAATAAAGGGAAAATTGCAAAAATTACCCTCGTGGTTTGGGTCAGTTGCAAAAAGACCCATGCGGTTATAAAAGTTGCAAATGAACACCTGTGATCGCAAAAGTGTTGCAGCCGACGGTTTCTGTAACGAAATAAAAAAAATTGTCCAAAATACCCTTGTATATAGACCCTAAGATTGTTTCTGTGCATCGAAATTCTCGAGCAGAGGGGCGACACCACCACCCCAATGACACCGTCGCCACTCCAGCATTACAGTCGTCTCTACAGGCCCATGCCCTTCCCTATCATCACAACCACAACCCCACGAAACCCATCGACCTTTCTCCTTCGTCGCCACATCGATCACACTGCCGCAACGCCTCTTCTCCATCGTTGCCGAGTTTTACCACTGTAGTATGACGATAACTTTGAAACTTAGATCTAGGGTTTCACAAACTTTGATGTTGCTGATTTGCCCGAATCGCACAAACTTAGATCTAGGGTTTCAATCGCACCTTACGATTGAAATCCTAGAACTAAGTATGTGTGATTAGGGTTCGAATTGAAACCCTTGATTAAAACCCTTGATTGTTGTTGACGTGGGTATGTGGTGTTTGGTCGTGGTGCAGTGGTGGTATGCGGATGACTGCGATGGGACTAGGCGGTGATGGCTGCTGCGGTATTGGGCGGTGATGGCGACAACGGGACTAGGCGGTGATGATGATTGCGGGATTGGGTGGTAAAGGCGACAACGAGATAGCATGGGGGTGTTGCGGTGATGGGATTTGATGAGGCAGTGGCGATGACGGGTTTCGATGACGCAGGTGGTGACGGGGGCGATCGTGGGTAAGGCAGGTGGCAGACGGGGTGGGGTGATGGAGGTGAATATGCGGCTAGGGATTGGTTTCATTAGATTAGGGAAGACAGATTGGGATTTGGGAGAGAGAAATAAATAGAGGGCATTTAAGTCATTTTATTATATTAATATTTATGAAGCGCACTATTCAAAAGCGTGAGCAATACATGCTATTAGTTTGGACGATTTTTCTAACGGCTGCAACACTTTTGCGATCACAAGTGTTCATTTGCAACTTTTGTAACCGCATGGGTCTTTTTGCAACTGGCTCAAACCACGAGAGTGGTTTTTACAATTTTTCCCTAAATAAATATTAAACCATGATTGGCCAGAAAGTAACTTTCAACCCATGAATTCTACCCATCTCACCTCATGACCTCAATCCCTCCCCTTCATAACTAACTCCCTCCCTTCCCGTGCGGTTTTATCTTGGCTATTAATGTAAGCATACGTACACATCTTGGCTATTAATGTAAGCATACATACACACTAGATGTATAGCTAGAGAGTGAACTAGAAATTTAGATTGCAGATTGAGCATACATGTTTTTTTTTTTGTAAGCAAGTTCAAATCAAGAGGTAAAAAAACGTACAACCACAGTCTAGTTTCCCTCATCCTCCATTAACAAAAGAAGATGGTGGATGGAGGATGGGGGAACTACACCCACAAAAAGGTTGAAATCTGCCCATTTAGCCAATATATGAGCCAACCTATTTACAATCCTATTTACTTTAACAAAGCACCAACAGGTAAGGGTTTTCAGCTTCTCCCTTGCATTAGCCATAGTTGCGTAGCATCGCCAATTCGGGTTTGTATCAAAATCATTGAACCATTGTTCCTACATGTCTTTACTCCTACTGACCTACATTAAAAGTTACAGCGGTGTGTATAAACAGATTAATTCCAAGGTCTCAAGTTGAAATGCACTTCAATCTTGCTATCTCAGTTTCAAATCCTCTCAATATTTTCAGATCTTTTGTTTAAGTTCAAAATTCTCGTGACAGCTTCGCAGTCAAACATCCAAGACTGAAAAGATACTGCCCAGAACATGCTGGAGACATACAGATCCCACAGAAAAGTAAAGCTATCATCAAACATGCAGAAGTTATACTGTCATATGCACATCTCCATTAGATATATAACCATATATGTACATACTCCAGATACACGTAAAAAGAAGATTATACAGCCAATTCTAAACGTTAGCACCTGCACCTTGACTCCGAAAAGATGGCAAGTAATATGATGGCTTCCACATCAAAATGAACCCACCAAGTGCAGATCTGAAGCCCTTAAATTTATTGTTCAAGTGGGTAGATCAAGTGACCCACAATACTCATCCCAATTGATCTGAAATATGGGGTCATTTGGTCTTGCATCCTTCATGTATTTAACTGCTAATTCAACCGTTGATCCATCAGAGGCAAAAACGTTTTCAGCATCAGGTTGCAATGTCACGTGGTAGTCACCATCAGTTTGCAAAGGCATTGCAAAGTTAATCATATTTGGTTCAGTACTGTTAGACACAGTATGTAGGTTGCTACGCTCCGTGTAAGCAGTCATCTCTTGTTTATATCTTTCCCTGTCCTTCCTACTTTCCTCAATATAAGGCTGTAAATAGCAATGCAAAAATGATAAGTTCTACAAATTGAATGGTATAAATTCTAGATAAAATGGGTTAAATACTTCTAACTTGTCACATCCACAACTTCTGCAGTCCTAGAGAGGCTAAATCTATCCACAACAAGAGAGAACACAACTTATTCTGGTCAACTAATAACTTCAGTACGCACTTGTGACACAGACCCAATCCAGGGCGGTCTTGGTTTTATTCGTATTCTGAATTCAG
Organism: Escallonia herrerae; assembly: GCA_033070095.1. Classification (NCBI taxonomy): domain Eukaryota; kingdom Viridiplantae; phylum Streptophyta; class Magnoliopsida; order Escalloniales; family Escalloniaceae; genus Escallonia; species Escallonia herrerae. The sequence continues at coordinate 209,992 of JAVXUP010000694.1, forward strand.
GGCGGATTAATTTCACATGTTGCAATTGGGCCAGGAAAGGCTCCAGTCTTACATAAACAACTGACTGTAGATCATTCCAAAAGCAACTTGAGCTGGAGAAACGAGACTAAGATAGATCAAAAGATGTCCAAACCGATGGAGTTAAGGCTAGAACATAAAAACAAAAGAGCAAATAATATATACCTGTCGATCACTCTCAGAGAGACGATTCCAAGCATCAATGGCCATGTTTCTGAATTGACCAGCTGATCTTTCTCCATGCATCCCTTTTAGTCGTTCACATTCTCTCCTGATGAAGATCTGATAACTGGTTCTTGCTCCACTGGGAGCACTTGGGTCTTTCTTCGCATCCTTAACTTTTGGTGACGCATGCAAGGGCAATTTCTTCTCGTCTGGTTTACGTACTGATTGAAGTTGCAAATCCACAATTAAACAACCGTTCAGTTTGTCTACCGCAATCATAATGAACAGGAATTAGTGTTAAGACTTGTTTTACAAAGACAATGAGATATCAGTGTTTTACAAAGACAATGAGATATTAGACAATGTCCAGCATAATTTGACACGTCAAGAAAATGGGGTGTAAGTAATGTACCAACAATCTTGTAAATGATCATGGCACCCTTTTTCAAATTAAATAAATGCAGATAGGAGATAGGAATATATGAAAGTAAATGCAATATTAGATGTCATTAAAGCTCGACGCTTGTAGATGGAAACGAAACCATATATCAAGAATTAGTGGCATCGGAAGTATATGGGTGAGTTAATATAACCATAAAAATAGAAAAGGGATCCCATGCCAACTACCCACGAGTAGTGCAGAGGAGATCATTCCCCATCTTTTGAAGTCATCCTAAAACTATAAAATCACAGAATTATAGGTGTAGAATCAGATTAGTGTACGTTTGATAACACAATAAGGAGAACGTCAAGAAAAGATGTCTGAGAAACTTTTATTCATTTAGACAGTTTATTCAAAACAAAAACAAAAAAAAAATTTGCTTCCTTTCTTCAACTGAATGTTTTGAACAAAATTCTGTAGCTTCAGTTCTGCAGCTAGCTCAACTTGCTTGAAGGCCAGCAGATTGTTCTACTAAACCGAAATTACAACAGACCTGTAGATAAATGGATTGCATTGTAGTTGCATTCTTTTTTCTCAGGACCAGAATGAGTTGTTGACAAATGGAGAGAACTTTCACTATGCTTTCGCTTCCCTTTCGAGCAGCTTGAGCAGTTCTTAACAGAAGAAGAATGACCTATGGAATAGAAGAAGCAAATCATATGACGATGAACCTTTCCATGTTTACGCAGAGAACTAAACTAAAATACAAGCATAAAAACACTGTAAACAGGCAGCTGAAAGCTTGTCAATTAAGAAGATCGCAACCTCTTGGAGCATTGGCATACCTTGAGCTTCAGTTAGTTTTGCAGGACTTCGATAGTAGTATGTCTGCTCAAACTGGTAGAGGAGGTTTGCATAAAGCTTTTGAAGTTGTGTTGGTGACATTGAGACACTGCTGTTTAAGTTCAAGGCTGATGCAACTTCTTCCCAACTCCCATCTCTTGTGACCTAAACGTGTGCCACAAGATTAATAATCAGATCCTCTGGATAAAATAATCATATAGCTACATAGTCGATATTACGGCTCCATATCGTGTTTCATAAAAGTAGCTCCTGGAGTAGGGTGGTGCTGTTCCTGTTTAGTTCTGTTTGATGGATGAAGCACGTAATATGCTTTCTTATGATTGCTAAAATGGTAAAAGTCTTTATCAGGGCAGTTTCGGGTAAGAACGCATAGACACATGTATCAAGTGAATGAAACTCCACACGTTAAGATGTAAAAGCAGAAAGACTGTTACCAAGTGCTATGAAAAAATACGTAGAAAATTGTGATATTAAATAAAATGTTACCTGAAAATATCCGCCTCTTTTTGTCACATCCTTGTAGAGCAGATACAAGTCTAAGCTCGTCTCGCGAAAGTTAAATCTGCCATTTCAATGTGTTAAGTTTAGTTCATTTTCATTGAAAAGAGAAGCAAGTCAATGGAAATTTCACTTTGTAATATAGACCTTTCCCACTCGTGACAACATCCGATCAATGTCTTGTTTATGTCAATTAGAATCCTTAAGCTACATTAAAGCTTATTAAGTGTATCGATTGGTCCACAATGAACACTTTAAATTGGTGAGACAACACGATGACACTTCTTAATCAATCACCCCTTACACTTGCAGCTTTTATCAACCTTTTGCACATTTTGACTACACTCCATAAAATATAGGTGATTTAAGTGCGGCGGATTAGCTCTTTTTGCACTTTTCTAAGGATACTAGTAGGTTAATAGGCAAAGGGGCACTTTCAAATGGCTGTACAAAAGCTTTGGCTACCATCAGCGGTTGTATAAGGTTGTCCAATGGGAGCTGAAGTTCCAAAAGTAACCAAGAATAGGGTTGCATTGACAAAAAACTAGAGATCGGGCTAGAGATATCATCGGCAAAGTTTACAGGGGTAAATTGTGGCTTACCTCACCAGAATGCATGTGCATTTGTACCATCTTCCGCGTCTTCGAACAACAACGTTTTGTGAAATGTGATACTATGAAGGTAAGATTGCACCGTCGTAGTGACTATTATATAATGCTAATCTTTTCAAATTTATATTTGAAAAGTTGAACTCCATATGATGTGTCAAATGTTTCAAGCTACTGGGACTCCGCTACTATTAAGCACTCCACGTCATCTCGGATTCCATTTGAGATGATATTTTGGAAAGACTAGACTCTACAGGCCTGGGAAGTGGGAAGAAGTGAAGAGACGAGAAGTAAAACATGTTGGTAAGCTTTATTGAAAAGTGCTTTTGGCCCAATCAATTCTTCATTCGCAAAAGATACAAAATGAAAAAGAAAATCACTTGCAAAACGCACCTTTTCAAATGACTAAAGCAGCTTTCCGGACAGAAATTGGAACACACGCCAACCCCCCCCCCCCCCCCCCCCCCCAAACACCCAAAATCAACAAAAAGAACAGGAAATTATCAAACATGACTTAACATTATTCACGAAAAATACAAAAAGAAAAAAGAACACGTGCAACTGCACTAGTACCTTTTTAGGAGTTGATTGTCAAAATCGAATAAGATACAATAGATGTAGTAATATATCGCCTCTACACCACCAAATGGTTAGTGTGGTGGTTGAAGGCTTGGCCATTGCATAGTAATCATTGTCTACACCACCAAAATGATTAGTGTGATGGTTGAAGGTGCAGCCTTTGTTCATTAATGATCTGACATGAACCAACACTTGTGTCTGGACCAAAACATGCGTACGATTGCGGTGTCCATTAATGATATGACATGAACCAACACAAGTGTCTGGACCAAAACATGCGTACGATTGCACTTCTCACATACCGAAAGCATAGCAATTGCTACTTGTAACATCATTCCTACATTGGTTTTTGTCAGCAACCAAACTTAAAAAAATATAGCTAGAAAGAAGATGACTTACACAGGAAGATTGATGATAAAAAGGGACTTCACTTATCTCTTTTCTATCGTACTAAAGAAACCCGAAGACGCACACTCTGCACTATTTCTATGCAAACATCACTTTGAGTAGAGGACATACATCAGACTAAGTCCGGACGGCTCATTCATCTTGCTGAGTTTCTCGTAGAAGCTCTCGGCACCGGTCACCGGTTTACCACCGGGAGCGGCCGGAGAACGACATGCATTGGGATCCGAACCATCGGAGACATCACGGTCGTCGGTTTCCGCATCCGGACGGGCATTCTCGTTTTCCGGTTGCATTTTCTCCGGAGTTTGGCACTCTCAAGTTTCGAAGTGCTTCCACAGGCGACGCTGGCCTTCATGTTGGACTACCGAGTGTATACTTTAACGCCGCCTGTAAGAGGCTACGTTCAGCCACGTCACTATTGGGGCCACTTTGAGGTACGAACGGGTGGCCTACATGCATCTACAAGGGCTCGGCCGTTGGTTGAAAGGCACTTTTACCATCTCCTGTTCTTTTATTACTAGATAGATACAAAAAAGTTCAAAAGAATTATGCTTTTCACCTGGTCATAAATTTAATCCAAACCTACATTAACATTGAAAAATAAAATGTGTGGCTATAAAAAATATATTTATATATATGTATGTGTTTGTGTAAATATATATATTCTACCTATAAAATATAAATGTTATAAATCATTTTTGAACGATTATGTCCTCTGTTAATTACGTCAGATACATTCTTACTCTTCTTTTAGTACTCCCTTTCAAATTTTGATGAAACTAAAAGAACATTGACTAATGAATCTATTCTATACATTGAAAAATGAAAAGTGTGATGAGAAAGAAAAACAGAATAAAGAAATTTCTTTATTATTCTCTTTTTGATTTGGTCAAAATGAAATAAACATTAAATATTAAATTGGTTAATGAGAACTGTAATTTTTTTTTCTTTTACATTTTTAGGTTAAAAAATAATTAACCAATTGAAAAACTGAAAAACAAAAACAAAATGTCCTTCCCTACATTTTTTTCTTTTATATATAAGTCCTTCCCTACTTCAAATTCGAAGTGTCCTATCTCACTCTCACGCCAAACAATTTGCACGAAACTAGTCATTGATTCGCTACTCACTAGTCGGTCCCAAACTCTGAAAGTCCATGAATACATCTTTTTTAATTTAATCTGAAAAAATTATATGAAAGTAAAAACCAAGTTATTGTAAGAGTAGACAAGCTACTTTTCTAAAATGCCATATACATGTTTGCCTTCTTAGCTAAACAAGTAACTAGGTTAATTTTCACTAATATCAATTTAAGCTAGAGTAACTATTACAACCATAGAGAAAATAAAAATAATACAAGTCTTTGAACTTAACTCTTAATTAACTAAATCGAGCTTGGATAGGTTAATCAAATCACACATAGCTTCAATCGGGAATGCTTAAAGGGAAAGAGCAAAAAAAAAATTATTTGGTCTTTTTTGTAGCCTGATTATCTTTTTAGTTACATAAGCAGCAAAATATATACTTTTTAAGAAAGCATCTACATAATCTCTCTCCATCTTAAAAGTGTAACATGTTGAACCATGTTTATGTTTCTACACATTTTTATGACCAAAATGCCCTCTAAGACAATCCATATTACAAAATTTTTAGGCCTCCTTCAAACCGATGCAAACAGATAGCCGCTCGCTCACTACCCCGAATCGTCGCCACAATAAGAAACCAGAACTGATGGCACCTTCCTTCCCCCAATTGTCCATCATCTTCCGATAACTGTTTTACAGTGCCAAGAACTCGACGGAGTTTGCACTCCTCACAAGAACATGAAGATGAACTTCAGGCGCATAGCAAAACGTCACCAAGAACGCGGCTCTTATGCTACGCAAGAATTCGTCCCAAATGATGAATTCGAGATCAACCTTTCGACTGTGACCAAAATCTTGTAGTATATTAGTATTCAACTTTCTAGCAAAGAGAAACTTATGCTCCTACATACTGCCGATATGCCGACTCTGAGTTTAATTTGACCAAATACACCAAATTTGCTTTTATTTGTTGTCTGCGCATTTGCTCATCTTTCGTACTCCATGGATGCACTATTTCATGCTATCTTTTGCTTTTATCTTTTCATGTATGCAATGATGCATACCATTACTTTGCACTTTTGCACAACAGATGTTTGTTGAATTGTTTCCATTTCCCTCTTTTGTTTGTTGCTCTTTAAACCAAATAATGAACAATATTCTTCAAACCAAATAAAACAACACTATGAACTTCGTTTCTGAGCCAAGGCAACATTACAGTTGCTTTACTCCATAGCATTATGTTTACGATTGGAATTCATGTATCAAAAGCAACTGCACAATACTCTGGTCAACAATTTTCTTAGATATGCCAACTTAGGACTTCTTCCTTAGTGGATTCCTCCCGATACCTCATTTCTTTCTTCAGCCCATCAGCTCCATACCTTTTCTTTTCTATGAACAGATTATTTGGGAGATGAACGCAAACCAACATTAAACAGTTCCAGTAAATGAGTCTTTCCAAATTTGAGGAGAGTGGTTTCCATTCAATTGTACTACCTCGACTTGGGGAACTTATATACAGACTAATGACAGTTTGAGCAGATTCACATGTTAGGACAACTCGAAATGAACTTGTGTGTAGCAGTGATCACTTTGTTCTCCAATGCTTGACCAACCTTAATCATCCCTTGGCCATTGTAGGCTTGCTCGTACAGAACTATCAACTAATCCCTATATATATATATATATATATAAGGAGCCGATCCCTGTTTACCGATGGAGAAATTGTTATTTCTCCACCATAAATTTAGCCGTCCACGTGTACTTGTGGATGGCTCAGATGTGTTTTTTTCTTGAAAAAGTTGCAACCAGTTGCAACCGCTACTCTTTCATGTGGTTGCAAAATTTGATAGTATTGCCCTTAAATCTCAATCACAAAAAAGACTAGGGGGCCCACGGAAGAAACCCCCAACCGCAACACTTTGTTGCGGTTGGTATCTTCTACAATTCCCCCAACCGCAACAAATGTTGCGGTTGGTATCATTTGCCTTTTAGGATCACAAGCAGCTAGAGAGAAAGAGAGGCCCATTCACTTGGGTAAAAAGGAGAGTTCTCAAGCGACAATTGTACGGTAATAGACGTGTTTGATTCGCAAAGGAGATAACATATTCAATGTAGTAAAAGAGCGAACGTAATCAATTGATAACAGCCAGATGTTGAATGCTTTCTGATATGACCATCATAAATTAGTGACTTATTAACAGTGGAGAAGGTAAAATAGTTGTGCCAACCAATTTTCACAAACAAAGAAGTTGGATGATGAAAATAAAATATTGGTAGCATTGGAACTACAGCTGGTCAAGTTAAAGCCTTACTGTTGGGTAAGGCCACTTTGAGTGTTGCTGCCACCAATCCTTCAGCACTGAGGTCATGTCACCAGGTAATTTGCCTGCCCTTCTTTTTCTTAGAATTTCCTCCCTGACATCCACAATTTTTGACCTAAATCCCTGCAAACACAATGACATGCAGTTTATGACGTTGGTAAGGCAAATGATACCAATCGCAACACTTTGTTGCGGTTGGGGGGTTTATTTGGTGATACCAACCACAACAAAGTGTTGCGGTTGGGGGATCCTCAACCGCTAGTCTATCTTGCGGTTGGAGTTGGAAGGGCAATACTGTCAAATTTTGCAACCGCACGAAAGAGTAGCGGTTGCAACTTTTTCAAGAAAAAAAAACACATCTGAGCCGTCCACGAGTACACGTGAAAGGCTAGATTTATGGTGGAGAAATAACAATTTCTCTACCGGTAGATAGGGATCGGCTCCCATATATATATATATATATATATATATATATATATATATATATATATATATATATATATATATATATATATATATATATATGTCCCTCTCTCTCTCACTCACTCATTAATGTTCGTTAACTATAAAAGAGTCTTTTCTCCCTTTTTTTTTACATTTTTTTATGTTAAAACCGAATTTATATGCACACCCACAATAACAACAACGTTACCCCTAGAAACACATCCTCACTCATATACTCTGGTTGTTGTTCTTAAGGAGTTGATATGTTTGGTTTTGTTTATAGCTCGATCTTCACTATTCTTCATATTGAAATTGGGGCCTCTTTAATGCTTTCTTGTATGTACTTCTGTACCACCTTATTGTACACAAGCATTTTAGTGTTCATGGGGAACAAGCATTTTATAAAATAGTTATTTGATTTATTCATGTTTTTTTTGGTTTATTTGTCATTTACATGGTTACTGTAACACCCCAAAATTTTAAAGGTGCTCAAAATATTACTAGTTGGTTGAGAAAAAAATGATAATGATAATTTTCTAGTGATAATTAGGACTTGCATCGTCGTGCTTGTTTGGTATCTTCACGCAATCGTGACACCTCGTGTTTGTTAAAGAGTCAGTGTTGATTATTTCTTTAATCGACACCTCATGCTATCTATCGCCATCGTGCTTGTGACGTGTCAACATACTATTGCGACACGTCGTACTTCAAGCCTTGTCGTGCTTGCTAGGTGCTACAACCTTGTCTTGCCACCTCGTGCTTCGAACCTTGTCGTGCTTTGGTTAGCATTGTCGTGCTTATTAGGTGGCACAACATTATATTGTCACCTCGTGCTTCAAGTCCTGTCGTGCTTTGGTTAGCATTATCATGCTTGCTAGATGGCATAGCCTTGTCTCGCCACGTCGTCCTTGTATCCACCTCGTGCTTACTAGAAATTCCTATAAATAGGCCTTTGATCTTTTCAAACTACTTTCAGTTATCTTTGACTTTTATCAGTAGATTGACAACTAAAGAGTAAGAGAAGACGATTAGCCGCGGTTGTGAAAAAGAAATCATATGGCCTAATTAGGAGCAATTATATAAGTGGATTCTTTGTGATTTGGGTAAGAAAATTTTCATATCACTATTCTTTCATGCCACGTGGTTATTTATTTTTCAACGTTCATTATACTCCTAAACAATGTTGTTCTGAAATCTTGCTCAATACTTCTTTATTTGGAATATTGGTAAATATCGTGTTTTTGAAATATGTATGCGGGACGCGGCTTAAGTACTTTTGATCAATGACAGTGCTCCAGTGATTTGTCTGCATGCATGATACGTTATGATTATGATATAGTTGAGCTTTGACAGATCCCTTTGAAGATGCCGGAGGCAAGATACTGAAGTTATGTGGATATTGAATTGGTTTACAAGTTGTTCAGGGGGCTAAGCCACAGTTGCTTTTAACGGTTTGATTGCCGAATATTTTGACTGATCTTGAATTATTTACCATATTTTATTCTGATCTTATGGTGCTATGATTATTCTTCATATTAGGCTACCCGGCTCACCTCCCACCATTTGCCTTTTCAGTGCAGATGATTATTTTGGTGAGCATATGTAAGCGGAGATGTGGGCGAGACTTGCAGTTTTGGAGTTTTAGAAACGTTCGCAACTTATTTATAGGACTTGTAATTTGATTGGGATTATTTGTGCTTGTGTTGAAGATATAATATCAGTTACTTGGGTTTTGTAATCTGATTGGGATTGCGTTGTGATTTTGTTGAAAAATATGAATTGGGTGATTGACGACTCGGGTCGTCACAGTTGCATTGAGGAGAAGGTGGTCTAGAAAATAGTTTGGCACCCTTTTCAACCAAGCTAAATGTCCAAAAAGTATGCTGAGTAATCAAATATTTTGGTTCACTAATGTTTGCAACTTTGAGAAAGTGAGTTTTGATTCATGATGTTTAAATATAATAAAGTCTAAAGATTAGTTCATAAAGCCTACATATTAGTTTATTTGTATGCCAAATATTATGTGCAATGCACTGAACCTTCGTTACTTCATAAAGCCTAGGGATTAGTTTGTTTGTACTTGGTTTGCCAACAAAATCGCGAAGATATCAAGTTTTAATTTTTCTTTTCCTTAATTTCTTTAATGTTCTCAAGTTTAGAAATAATTATGTACTTTTGAAGTTTGAGTAGATTTCTTTAGAGATAGAAATATATCATGTACCCGTCTAAAATTTTGAAGTTAAGTATTTTTTGTTATGTATTGACTATGTTCAAATACTTTTGTCGTCATATGTTTGAATAATTGTAGTTTTGTAAGGGATGGATTACTGCCATGATTATTTTTTGAGACATTTAGGGTATTAGCTTCGTCATGCCTTTTCATTAAATATCATTCTGGTGCAGTTTATTCCTGAATTTAAAGCTTGATACACCTTTTAATTTCTATCCTATGATTTTATTTGACATATCTTTATGTTTTCTCCAAATTGTGATTGTTGTTTTTTGACGAGCTGCTGCTTTAAGCTCATCCATAAGTTCAGGCCAAGGTGGACTAAAACATCTTTCCTTTATTCATTGCTATGTTGGTGACCTTTTGAAAATATTTTCCACTTCTTTTTCCTGATTTTATGCAGAAGTGTGTCTAAATCAAATTTTAGTCCTTGAGAAAATGATTTGCAATGTCTATGAGAGGGTTATGCTATATGTGTCCAATATTATCTTTCACTTCTTTTGTTTGTTATTGATAATTTACAAACACGAGATGCCGGTGAATGTACTGTCTTCGATGGTCTAAAAGAACTATTGTCCTTATTTCTCTTTTCCTCTTGTTCCCTTACATGCTTGTTAATGGGGAAGGATTGTTGTACATACTATTTGCAATTTTGTAAAATTGCTCTTGCTATAAGTTGGCCAATCTATAACTTAAATGTAGTCTGTATGAAGGGTCCCTTTGGACAGAGAATGTGTAGAAGAAAAATTTAAGGCATGAAACATGAGATCCCTATTGCAAGGATGGGGTAATATACATGTTCCTTGTGTCATGTTATCATGGCAAACTTCAGCTCTCTTGAATATTTGAAGTAAAAAATCTAATGCATAAACCTTTTTTGCAGGTTTTTGAATGGACAATAGCCTTGTTTCCTACGTTGCCAAAAAGACTCGATGTTGTAAAACCAAGAGAAAAATATTTAACCAGGTAGTTGCCACGATAATACCGCCTTTGTTTTTTGTGCTTTCATTTAGGATACCACCTTACTTTAATATCTTAATAGTATTCAAATTCACACCGATCTTGTTGAGACTGAATTTCAGTTGTTCCACATGAAATCTTGAAGAGTGACGGCTGCTCAGATGACTAAAGAAATTATTGCTTGTGTTAGCCAACTAACAATTTGTGAGGTTTCATGAAGAGTTCTGGTTTTTTGATATGGTTGCTTTGGCATAAGTGTCATACAAACTCCATGCAAATTTATCTTACATCCCAAATAAACGAAAAGGTAGATTTAGATACTTTTTGGTTAATTTTAAGGTTATTGGTGCAATTTTTATTTTCAGTCGGACATGATGAACACTCTACTCCAACTTTTGGATAGAAAATTTTGTGTTAACGTCATTAATTTAAAGATATGCTCCAAATAAGCCTGAAGCCTTTAACTAATTTTGTTTTGGTTAAACCATAAAGGTCTATCATTGAGTCATGGCTGAAGTACATGCATGTAAAGCAATTATTCATGGTGTGAATTAGATCACAAATTAGGATGGCAGAACATGGTACAACCAGAAATAAGAAGGAGAGAGAGAAACAGAGAGAGTGGGAGAGGGAGGGGGGAGAGAGAAGTTGCAATAGCTCTTTGTCTGCATTTTGGTACCATGCATGGATATTCGTGTAAATGGTCTTCACATCATGAACTTTTAATTAGGGCCGGGGGGGGGGGGGGGGGGTTTCAATTGCTCTTTGTCTGTGTTTTGGTGCCATGCATGGATTTGGTATGAGCTTGGTAGCAGTCTTGCAGATTTGCTTCAATAACAGTATTATAAGAAGTTTACCACTCATGTAGATAGTCTTCACAACAAGAAATTTTTATCAAGCCCCAATTTTGAACTACTTGTTCATGAACTCTCGTCATGATTTGGAGAAAGAGGTTATATATAGTAGTTGCTTTTCAACCATTAGCAATAGTTCAGTAGCTTCCCCTCTTCAAGTTTAAAGTTAAATTAAATCATTCAAAAGCTTATTTTCACTGTTCTAGAATCCTTCACTTTTGTTTGGGTTTTTGGCAAAACAGTGCAGACTTTAGAGTCCACAGTTCAGGAAGAAAGTGATCGAAAGTCATAAATCAATAGAATGTTGAATGGATTTTTTTTGGCATTAGGAACAACAAAATATCAATAAAAAGAAGCTGGACATCCAAGGACCAACACCTCTAAATGTTGATCTAGGTATTAATTATTGACAATTTCTATATGCTTCAAGCTGTGACCTTTAGCAAGATATATATTATGCATACGGAGTATCTTTAGAATATTCTCTTTTAGCTTAAGGATTGGGTCTTAGAATATCTTTATAAGATTAAATAAAATGGAGAAACAGAAAAGTTAGACTTTCATCTACGTGTAAAGTTACCTTCCATCATAGACTACCTTCAATATAGCAGGATGCCTCTCGCAGTGTTTACAACCAAACCATGAGAAGTATCAAATCAAATGTCTATAGCTTCACACTATTTTCATTAACCTTGTGGAGAGTAACTCTTAACCTATGACTCAAGATATTAAGCTCAGGTATAATGTTAATGACTTGGGGCATGTAAGAGGTGGCTTTTAGGACAACATGGGGGCCAATTCACAAAAAGCATTTTGATTATTGTCCAGCTGACTCCAAATTATTTTTCTTAATCCATTGAAGGGCGACTATTCACTTATGGCTTACATTATTAGGCTTAGTATAATGCTTAATTGGCTTGGGACACATTGGAGGTGGCTTTTTTAGATACTATGTCCCGCCTAAGATGATACATCCAATGGCCTTTAGGTAACTCCAGTGAACATTTGGACAAAATGGCAAAGAATCGGAGATGACCACCAAATCTGGCTCGAGTACCTAATACTTAAAACATACTAAATCAGTACCGCAAATTGTTTTCTCATCCAAAACAAGTTAAAGATTGAACGGGGCTTAATAGATCTCATTTTTTATGGGCATTCGTGTCAATACTAAAAAAAATACATACCATGTGGCACTCTCGTTTCCATCCGATTTCTTTTATCACACAACGACCTTACGAGTCACATTTAATATACGAAGTTTGTCCAAATATACTACTTTTCTTTCTCCTTTATTCGTCTCTCTCTTGTCTAATGATTCTCTCTTATCAATATCAGTCGCCACCACCATAGCCGCCACTTCCAATATGGCCACCACCTAACCTACCACCATACGACAATCTAACTAGAATCTTCCTTTTTTGTCCCCATGGCCACTGCTGTTAGTCAGCCTGTCATCTCTTCGACTGAACCATCACCACTGCTGTTGCTCACCCATCACCAGCTTATCGTGCCTCTTTCATTACCAACCCTTCTTTATCTTGGAAGAACAGTTCTATAAGCATGAAATAGATCTGTTTCTAGATTAACATACATGGATTTGTCTAATTCATTTCTATCACATTCACCATGGCCAGTGTAATATTTATCATCTATGGTGGTCAGTTGATGATGTCACTTGCATATTGATGATGGCAATGGTGAGTTGCTAATTTTGTAGAGCAATGATTGGGATCAATTCTGAAGTTAAATTTTTACATAATGAGATTGAAGATAGATATTGAAGGAGTCACAATCAGATGAGAATATGGATCGTAAAGGTGTTGGCAGTGTAGGTCTTGGGAAGCAGAAAAAAGTGTTAGGTTTGTAGTGGTGGATTGGTGGTGGCAGTAGACTGGTGGGGATGGTGTGATCAAGCATTTTATGGAGATTGATGTGGTTAATAGCAAGTGGTCATAGAAGTGTTGTAGTGTGGTGATTATGAAGGTGGTGCATTTGTGTCGCTTGAGGATGCTGGTGGCAGATATATGGTGCCATCATGGTTAAAGAGAGTGAAAGAGGCATATAATGTCAGAGACAGGGAGAACTAAAGGAAGAAGAAAAAGGAAAGACTATATTAATTGTTCAAAATAAATGTGACCTACATCATATTTAATAGATCAATCACAGAGAATGAAAATGGTGTCAGGTGTTTACAAAATGTATTTTCTATTACAGACATGATTGCTTTAAGAAACCCAACACTTGTTGAGCTCCGTCCATTGTTGGACTTGTTTGGACCAAGTAAATAGTTTAAGGAACTAATTTGGTACATTCTAAACATTAGAAAGTCGAGGCGGATTTGGTATATATTTTTAGTGTCTAATGTTGGAATTAGGCCCCTTATTAATAATATATATCTCATCTTAACTTTTTTCCCCCGCTATATCTGATTCCCCAACATCGACAAAAAAACAAGCAAATATGGCTATTGGTGTCATTGAAGTTTTACAATTTTAAATTTTCGGTCACTTTGTTTGATAATTTGTTTGTGCTATGAGGTCCATAAAATTTATTTCCTTTGGCCATGGTTTAACAACCTGCATAGCATTTTTTTTGGTAAAATAAGAGTTACTCCTACGTCTCATATAAATTGATCATAATTTATTTTTGAGCCGTCACATAAGAATTGTTCATTTTTTAAATTAAGAAAGATTCTATAGGTATTCTTACATATTTACTTTTTTCACACTTTTTTTATTCTATCTCTCTCTCAAAATTTAACTCTCCACCAACTCATTTTCTCTTTCCTTGCCCAATTTCTTACACTTTTTTTTATTCTATTTCTCTTCACATTTAATACTCCACTAACTCATTTTCTCTCTCTTGGCTCTCTCTCTTCCCCTCCTCTCTCTAAAAGGTAGAATACAAAATACATAATATATGACTTAAATTCTTAAACTGCGTGCAAAAAGATGTGATCAATTTATATGGGACGAGGTACTATTTAAAAGTCAAGACTTTTTGCATCTTCAAGTGTTCAAAATGGAATGCATTGTTAATAACACTTCTGCTATCCACCCTCTCAGTAACGTCATTGTGGAGAAAAAAAAAGGGAAACTCACTTCTAGATCATTGGGCAATTCTTGAAATGAAGGCAAACTTGTGCGAGACATGATTTGGTTCGTTTTACCTGTAGTAGGTTGATATTTCGAAAGTAAAAGTACTACTGACATAATTTGAGAACTTGAAAAGTGCTGATGTACATGATATTACTAATAACAATGTTAGCTTGGAGCTCATCGGACTATTATTGTTAAATAAAGAAAAATTTGTCTCTTTAAATTTATAGATGCCAATTCCTCACAACTGCTATAGAAAATATCCACATGCAACGCACGTGAAAAAAGTACTAGTAGAACATAAAAGAACAACCAAGAACAATCTTGGTCGGTCCAACTCATGCTCTATATTATTACACCTTTTTTTTTTTTTATCTTTTTCATCTCTCTTTAAAACAACTAAAATATCTGAAGGCCTACTATATGACCACTAAAAAAACTCACCCAGAGGAAACATGAAATAACTCTGACACCGTTCAAATTCTTCTCTGCTTTTCCTTTTTGCCATACTTCTTTGGCTATTTGCATGAAAACAAAGTAATAGGCCATGTCATCGTCAAGGACCTAAGAGTAGCTCTTTACCTCATGCAACCAATACAACCTTTCGTCATTAGAGCCCACCCTCTCTGTTGGCGTGCATATCAAGCTGCACCGTCCGAAGATCGGTGTCTTCAACGATAAAGTAAAACACAGACGAACATGCACCCAAAGCTGTCAATAGCCCACCACTGCCAAACCACCGTCCGAAGATCGGTGTCTTCAACGGATTTGCTGCGGTACAAATAAGTGCATCACGGACTACCAACAACCCACCTCGGCTGAACACAGAAAAATTAAATGACAATCCAGTGATTTCAGTCAATCCTCTCCAAAGCCACCACTCACTAACCACAAGCCGATATGGACCTCAAAAAACGGGAATGAGAACACTCTTAGAAGGGATGGAAAGGGGAGGATTTTCCTTCTAATAACTAAAGAGATAAAGATTTGGGGGAACAATCCAAGCAAACCTACGATCAAGGTTCAACGGGGAGCAAGACGAAACAAGGCTAAGGTGGTGAATAGGGAGACATTGATTAAGGTATCATTTAAACCATCTCAAACCCAAGATGATCACACAAAACTTAAGTACCTGACCCCAAAACACGAGTACAACACAAACTTGAGTGATAAGCCACCACCCAATACACGGTGCAAATCCTATTCCATGAAAATTAAGGCCCCGTACGTTTACCATATTCCTTTTCTGTTTTTAGCAATGACGATGAAAAAGATTTTTTTTTTACGTACTTTTACCATTTTCTGTTTTCGTTTTGGATAAAATTACTCAAATAGTAACAAAAAACTGAAAACACCTTTTCAGCTGTTTTTCACTCAAACTTAACCCAATATAAGAAAAAATAGCTAAATTTTTTTTTGTGAAAATAATAAAAGTACAAGAACATGTTTTCAAACTGAATATGAAAATCGTGAAAATGAAAACAGAAAACAAATATGGTAAGCGTACGGGGCCTAAAGAACCCAAATCGAAGACTGCCTTAAGTGACAAACCGCATCCGAAAAAGACCAGTGTCTTACTCAAGTCGCCATATCATTTTTAAGGCTAATTTAATGGAGTAATAAGCAAGAGAAAACAAGAAAACCTTACCTTTAAATCTAGATGTCCAATTAAAACTTTCTAAATCTATGAAAACAGAGATTCAGATTCTGGACTAATTTATACAACATGAAGGTGCTAAATCGATAGCGGGGGTCGAATGATCTACACACCCAACCAGACAAGTTGGAATAAAAACCACAGTTCGACCAACCTTGGGGGGACGACCTAAATCTGGATCTGTGGTTTCCTAGAGATCTAATTCAATTCAATTTCATACAATTAATTACTTTTAGAACTCTTTTTAACCAACTCTTCTAGTTGCTTTAAAGTTCTAATCAAGACAGAAGTCTGATCCTAACCGAATTTTGACTTTAACAAAATTTTATTTGTAACCAATTTCTTCTAATGACAAGTTTAGAAATTGTTATTTACATTTTTTCACGGACCAAAACTTTGTCGCGCGGAATGAAAATCTAATCCATGACTATTTTATACTACTCCACAAAAGGATGGAAAAGACAAAAGGGAAGAATTTATACCTCTTGTCTTGGTTCGCTTGGATTGCTTGACTGTCGACTCTGGATTCTCCACGATGCAATGCAAGTCACGCCCTATGAATTGGCAGTAATTAAAGAAATTAAACTTCAAGTCTACTTCTATTTTTCTCTTTTGCTGGTTTAGCTCTCACACACAATTTTGGTAGCCTTTTAGGAGGCATTTTTTCTAAAAATGATTGTCCCCTTTGAGGCATCACAAGCTTTTTTTTTTATTATATATATATAGATGTTTGAGAGCAGAATAAATACAGAAGGAGACCACTTGGTTGTCCTCATGCCTTTAAAAGAATGTAAAAAAAAATCAAAATACCTAAATGACCTTACAGCCTGGTAGACCTAGATAAGCGGAAGGTTCAAAAGGAACCAGCCGATTTTCTTCCCTCACCTAGCTTACTTTTGACTTAACTCTAGGGGAAGGGGCCACATATTTTAATAAATCTCATTTTTTTTTCATCTGAATTTGAGGCAGATATCCAAATTTAATTTAAACCAAGTACTGGACTTCCGATCTTATCTAGCCTTTGACCATGTTAAACCTAAACTGACTGGACTAACTAACTACACTAGCTTACTAATCTGGACTCAATAACTAAAATAAGGCTTAAAACATATAAATAAAGTCTACAGGAAAAATATAAAACAAGGGCCTACAGTAAAAAGACAATAGAGGCCTACAAAAATAGGGTGTCTACATTTGCTTAACACCCCCCTTCCCAAACGATGCTGATATAAACAACGAGCACTATCCAAGCGTAACTACCCACTTGGGGTTAGCACGGTTCGGTTTGGAAGGTCAAATTACAAACCAAATCATTACCACTCGGTTTGAAAAATTGTGAACCGAACCAAAGCAAATATCATCGGTCTCAGTTTAAACTGTTCATTTTAGTCGGTTTGATCGACTTTCACTAATTTAAAGACGTTGTTATAATATATTATTAAAATTTAATTTGTTTTCTCTAAATTGTGCATAATCTTGTTACGCTTTATATATAAGTCTCTTGTGGACATATTTTTTCAAATATATATTACAACAAAATTCCAAATATATATTACAATAAAACTCAATTATGCTTTGTCATTGATGTATGAGAAAGAATGAGTAAATATAGAAGAGATATTGGTCACAAAATTTTTTGTTTTATAACTGCTCTCATTACTTTATTTTCTTCTAACTTTCAAAATTTTGTTTATTTGAGTTTGCTTAGTACCATGTATGTGAAAATTATCGATGAATGTTACTAAAAATAATAAATATATATCATAGGTTAGTTTGGTTCGATTTGTGATCAGTTTTTAAATTGTGAAAATAAAATAAGGTCGGTTTGATAAATGTGAAACCGAACCGTTAATATTTTTGTGTCGTTCAGAATAAATCCGATTCATTTTAATTGGTTTAAACAATTCGGATCGTTTTGAATGATTTAATACTCACCCCACACCTCCACAATCAACAAAAGAGCCAGAGAAGTTGGTAGTAGTAGATGTGCCAAATTGCAAGCATAACTGAAGACTCATGTGGTTAGGGATCGGAAAAGAAGAGGAAAGAGAGAAAGATCATGGCCTATTAGAAGAGTTCAAACCATCCTGACCCACTTTCACGGCACGAGCAATTGGATGAGGCCCAAAGGAAAACCTGATCTTACCTATCTAATAAACGTTAGTAAGGAAAATGTAGGATTAATTTTAAGCTATACCCCATATTTAGGGGTCAGTTGCACCCAACACCTCATGGTTCTAATTTTAGCACCCAACACCAAAAACTTAAAAATCTTGGTTTTTAACACCACATGACGGTCAAGTGACATTTTGACCACACGTCTGTTAGTTTTTCAGGGGCAAAATGGTTAGTTCGGTTATTGTGTCCATAACTCGAGTACGCTGCACTCCTTCATAGCCACCGTACCAACATTCCTTCATAGCCCACACTGCATCATTGACCCAAACCTGCACAAAAGGTAGCACCCATAAACATGTAACTGTAACACACCATCACAGTCGCCACCTCATAACCACCCCAGTCCCAAATCATCTCCGCACCCATAACTCCAATCCTGTAATCTATCTCTGCACTCATAGCCTCACCACACCATTGACCCATACCCTGCACAATCTACCAACCCCACAATCTGCACCTATCACCGACCCCGCTCTCCCAATTCTTGAGCTTAGTCTTCGATCATAAGGCCCCCGCCGTGTCCGCCTTAGCCGCCAGCCTCGAGCCGTCGTCGTCCAACACCCCTAATCTTCTCCGCCCAGCGTACATACTAAGTCAATTTCTAAGTAAGATCTCAGGGTTCTTAATTTTTCGCACTTTGAATGGGTCTTCAAGTATTCTAAGGCATTCATATACGAAGGGAAGGCCTTGGTGTAATTGTCGGTGTTGTCTTTTTGCACAGCCTGCTTGACATACTCAACCTGCTCCTTGAAGTTGCTATACATCTTTGCACATAGAGTGTGTATGTGTGTGATTTTGTGTATGAGAGTGGTGAGATTTGGGGATCGTTGGGATTGAGGGTGTTTTGCTACAGGTCCGAGGATGGTTTAGGGAAGATGGAAATTAAGGATTTTGATGTGTTCATATGGAAATAGAAATAACAAGCAAAAATATTGCCCCTAAAAACTAACAGACGTGTGGTCAAAGTGTCTCTTGACCATCATCTGGTATTGAAAACCAAGATTTTCAAAATTTTGGTGCTAGGTGCCAAAATTAGAATCATGAGGTGCTAGGTGCAACTGACACTTAAGTATGAGGTGTAGCATAAAATTAATTCCAAAATATCGGATGCAATACTTCCCTCAGAAGAGAGAAGCCCCCCTTGACGATGGCACTTTTTGATTGAGTCGCCTCTAGAGGGAAAAAGAAAAGAAAAGGTCGCCGTGTTTCCTTTTTTTCGTTATTACAAGACATATAGGGATACATCGCGTGGATTGCATCTATTAGATTGGGTAAGAGTTAAAGTTACCAAAAATTTCTCAATTAGGAAATGTTTAGGACTTAATTCTCAATCCACATTCACTATCGTTTTGTATCTATACCATATATGTATTTTTATTCAATTGATATAATCTTTGTTTTCCAACCCTCTAATATTTTTTTTAGATTTTTTATTTTTGAAATATACCTAAAATGTGTTAGAAAGTGACCTCCACTCTACGACGTCTAACTGTCCCACCCTATGAACTATCTCTACTAACTTCACAAGAACGGCCTCCTTACACAGAATTTTAGATAGTATTTATATATTTAACTTTATACGCTCTCACACTCTCGTAAATTTTTTTTCGAACAGTTACGATCGTTGCAAACAACACATTTCTCTTAGTTGGTCTATAGTGTCGGATTTAAGGCCCCGAGAAGTTCCACTTGTGAATAGGGGTCCGTACTTTATGGAGGAACAGGATGCAGATCCTCTGCTGTAGGGGAATCTACAGCAAAGGTGCTGTAGGTACCATCTTGACCGCTCAACAAAATCTAAAGGCCAAGAAATTGCCACGTTAGCTTTACCCACGATAGACAATAAACTACCGGGTTTCACCTAACCGGCAAGTGTTCACGCCGCAATGGATTTTCCTCCACTCCTTTGTTACTCCTCTCAAGCATCCGTGTAAGAACTCATCCCAACAACTTATGGTTCTGTAGAAGGACGCAAAGCAAATAGTATCAAATAACGAAGTCAAGATCCCAACAGCTTTGATTGATTATCTCGTCATGAAAGCTTCAAGGATGCAGAGAACAGAGAGAAGAGGAGGACTGATTTTCAGTGAATGGATCTTAAGCTGAAAAGTGTGAAAACATTTGATGTGTTTTGTGTGGATCTTGATCACTTCATTGGAAATGGTAAGCACCACCGTTCAACATTTTCTAGCCGGAGAGGCCGCTACTGATGGCAGGATGAGCAAGGGAAATGAGGCGGTGCGACGGAGGTTCCCGGTGATGAAGAAGCTGCACCAGATGTTCAACTGTGTGGATCTTGATCCCCTCATTGTTTTGAAGCCTTTTTTGCTTCCCTGCGCTGACGTGTCTGTTTTTGTGAGTGTTGGATGTATTTCTACGGCCGAGATTAAAGGCACCGCACCTCTGTAGATTCCTATAGAGCAGAGGATCTAGGTCCGGAGAAACAGGTAGACACGTCATCACAGGCTCACAACGTGGACAACACCCCCGAGCTTGAGAAATTTTGGCCTCGAATTGTCCACCCCCACCACCGCCGGCTGGTCTCTGGTTTGAGATAAGGCAAAGATTATGTGTTGAACACTTGAACGCTTCCCTTTCAAAGTACACCAGCTCTACCGATGGTAGCAATTTTGCTTCCGTGATTGATGAGAAAACCTAGATTATTGGAAGTGGCCGGAAAGCTAAGGAGTTTGTCACCGCGTGTGCGCGCGCGCGCATGCTGGCTGCATGAATAGTCAGGCGGTTACAAGCCACTGGTGCTGCTTCAAGTGGGTGTGCTTGAAGAAGTTGAATCTGGAGCAACCATGGCCTCGCTCATCCTTACTCAGCCACCAGCGACGTGCTTCGCTTTGCTACGACAAGTTCATTCTCCTTCTTCGCCGCGTTCCTCGCGATTGCGCCGTAATTTCTCTTCATCTCGATGGTTGAACCTTCACTCCGACATTCAAAGGTGCTTCAATTTTCACTTTTTTTTTACCGGACGAAATTAGGTTACTTACTCAATTAGGGCATGTTTGGTTAGCAGAAAATTTGAAGGAGAAGCTCGACTAGTTATGTTGCCTAATTTGCAGCGTATTTGAATGATATGATATGAAAATAGAAGGTTGGTCCCAGTGCCAAAGCAGATATGGCCTTTGCCTACACTGTTTTGACGTAAGCCAAGACCGCATTGGCAATAGGGCTAGCCAAATAGAACGAGATTAGGATACGAATGCTGTCCCATGAAAATTCATTAAACGGTTTTAGGCTAGACAGGTTTCGTTCAAGGTGTTCAATATCAAAAGAGGCACTGAATTTGCTGTCTGAAGGCACGTATGTGGACACTCTATTGACGACATTGCCAGTACGGTCTCTAGTGGCACTTTGTTTTTATCTTTTCTATAGTCAGCCATATAGTATCTTCTCTTTTGATAAGGTCCATTCATTATTGCTGTTCCTTTTCAGGTTTTATCAGAAGAGGAACAGAATGTCATTTCTGCAACCCCTGCCCATCCAGCAGGATTATTTGGTAAGAACCACTTTATGCATAAAAGTTTACATAATCACATGTATGCTAAATATACTGAATATATGGTGACAACATTTCTAGCTCAAGTATATGTGAAAATAATCACACCGACACATAGATGATTGCTGACTGACTCCAAAAGAGTATATTACAAGTGCTGGGAAGAAAGTTTAACAACTTTTATGTAGTGATCAGATAGTTCCTGTAAATTTGATTACGATGGGATGATTCTGGTCGGCCTCTTTGAGGCCTCACTGGTCACGTTTGAATTTGATCAATTATTTTTGTGCACATTTGACATTGATGATGGTGTAGGAAAGGATATCCATTAGTAGATAGGCAGAAAGTGGCTTAAACCGCTTTATCCAAAGAGATTGTTCGAAAGTTTAACAAATCCATGACTAAAACAGAGAATAACTTATGACGGAGGTCTTCCCATAGATAGGTAGGTTTTCCAGTATTTTATGGTCAATAGGAGTTGTGAGCTATCTTACATGGACTCCTCTAAATGCTTGGAGCGCTCAAGTTAGGCAAAACTTTCTTGACTGTGTGTATGTGTCCAACCTGTTTTATTTGATACCAGTCCAACAAGAAGAATGCCACTTCAAGGTTTCCATGTTATTCCTCGGAATGAATACATGCTCATTTTGGAACTGTGTTGCGTGACAGGAAAAACCATTCTAAGCAAGGAATGTTTCAGAAATTATATGCTCGGGTTTATGCTATGTTACATGGACTCGGTACCAGTGTCCGGATCGGATACATGTCCAAGTGTCGGACTCGTCTAATTTTGAAAACGCAAGACACGGGGACACGGCAAAATGCTCATATTTGTTATTGCTTTTTAGTTATTTCGAAGGCAAAAATGTGTTTTATGTGATGCATTTAGTTTTAATTGACAACTTGTCTCGTCTCAAAGCAATAACTAATTAAACAAAAGACTATAAGATAGTATCATTATGGCATATCCTATGAGATGTGTCGGACACATATCCCATACCCATGTCCAAGTGTCGAGTGTCCGACAAGGGTACTTCACGCAAACCGAAGAGTCCATGTAACATAGGGTTTATGTATAGTCGGATTCAGTAGTGTGATATATACGTGGGTTAGGCACATTTGTGTATCAAGTCTTTTGCATCACCTGAGCAAGAGTTTTTTTTTGTTATTTTATCAACCTTGTATGCTAGTTGCCTGGCTGGGAACTTGGTGGAACAGCTCTGGAATTTCGCCTGGCCTGCTGCTATTGCGTTGATTCATCCAAGCCTTCTTCCAGTGGCGGTCATGGGTTTCTGCACTAAGGTTAAGAAAGAAAAACTCAAAGTCTATAATATTGGGGCAGAAGTGTGGAGTTTTTAACAGTTTTCATGTTGAACAGCTCGCAATAATTATTGGAGGCCCTTTGATAGGTAAACTCATGGATCATTTTCCCAGGGTCCCTGCATATAATTACTTGACTAGTGTCCAGGTAATTGTTTCATATACTTTAAGTGATCAGAGGTCAGTATGGAATTTCTCCTTTTGCAAGGGTCTCTTCTGATATTTCTGTTATTGTCAAACAGCTTCTCAGTTGTTGTCAGTTGGGATGATAATTCATGCCCATACTTGCCACTCTACTCTTGCATCATCTTTACTTCGCCGTCCTTGGTTTGTCATACTAGTATTAGCTGGGGCTGTTGAGAGGCTATCTGGATTGGCTCTGGGGGTAGCAATGGAGCGTGATTGGGTCGTGCTGGTAGGCCTGATTTGTTTCTATTTTAAATATTATTTCGTTTCTATATAATCTCATCCTTATGCTGGAGTGTTGGCCCATATCCTTACTATAATTTTCTTTGTGCAGTTAGCTGGAACAAATCGACCACTTGCTCTTGCGCAAGCAAATGCTGTTCTCAGTCGAATTGATCTCCTCTGCGAGGTGATTGTAGTTACAAATTATCGATTAACTTATGACGTTGCTTTGCTGAATTACAAAATGCATCTTCTGATTTCTCTGGTCATGCTATACTCATTTGACTTCTGGTTGGAAAAATATCAGAGAGAAATAGCCTTTTAGTTAAGATGTGAAATGCTAGGGTAAATAAGTGTAGCTCTATAAGGGTTTTTGCAATAGAAGCTCTTGTGAATGAACTAGTTTTAGCTGTCAGGTGTCATGATTTTAACCTTTGTTGAGGTTTTGCTAAGAGGAGAGTAACGAATGTGTACTACCATGCAGATTGCTGGAGCATCATTGTTCGGTGTGCTTTTATCCAAGTATGAAACTGTTACGTGCTTGAAGATTGCTGCTGGTCTAATGATTTGGGCACTGCCTGTCGTGGTAATTGTGTTAGGCTTCCTCTGTTTTTGATGCTTTACTGTTTACCTTAAACCTCTCTTATTATTCTGAAATTCAATCTCATGTCTAGGTTGGTCTCACGTGGTTAACCAACAAGCTTTCCTCTGGTGTTCTTGACCGTGCTAAATCTTCACAAACCTGTTCAAGAAGTACTTGTGGAGGACCTCAGCCAGCTATTGGGAACATAGGTTAAATTATTAATCTGAACTGAACTTGAATTGGCACTTTGACGTGTAATACTTACTCTGCAATTTTGTTAACCAGTGGAAATGAGTGTGGGGGCGATCAAGCATGGCTGGGTTGAGTACTTGCAGCAGCCTGTTCTTCCTGCAAGTCTAGCCTATGTGCTTCTGTACTTCAATGTTGTTCTTGCTCCTAGTGGCTTAATGACGGCTTTCTTAACACAACACGGTATGGTCAAGTCTTCTAAACTATTTTTTTGACCTTGTTAATTATATTAGGACCCCAGTTTTAAATGTAGTGCTTATAACATGGAGTGAAGCAATGCCATGGTTTAAACTTGACACTTCTCTTCTAGTAAACATGGTTTGACATCTTGTTTGGTGTATGTGTGTTGGTGGCTAATGATCAGTTAATTTTGCAAAGACCTAGGCAACCAGATAAAAATTTTTCAGCAAGTTTATAGGGGCAGTATTTATTAGGTGAGTATTATGGTTTGAATACCCTACGGAGAACACACTCCCTGTCATGGCTTTGTAAAATCATCTAATTAGACAAAATCATGCATGAAGCTTGTGGGAATATTGATCAAGCCTTTCTTAGACCTGAGTGAAAATTAGTTGCAGAAAATAAAGTAAGATATCAAGTTTTTAAACAGAAGCAGACATTAACATTTTATCAATTTGCTTTTCTGTTAACCTTGAATGTCTAGTGTAAAATATGTCCTTACAGGAGAAACTAAAACTAATTTTGCTGTGCCCGTAGCATGATCAATTAGTATAGCTTAAACACAGTTTAGATTATCTTACGTTTAGAACTTTAAGATAAAGTAAATCTTCAGATCATATCTGGTGTAATTCTGATCAATTTTTATTCTATTTTTCTTGCATCAATAAAGTTTAATATGATCGGTCTACCTATTAGTCCTAGTTTGATTGGCAACCAAAAGACCTCTCTGATAGTGAACAGACCTTGTGTAAAGAGTTATGTGTTTATAACTTCTATAAGTCTGTTGTGTATATAACATGGCTGCTCCAACTTGCTCTAGGTCTACCATTTTCTCTTTTGGAATATTAAATATAGTTATTACTGCATACTCTTTAGTAATTTCTCATTGACGTTGAATTTCCATTAGCTCAGAGATGTTTCCTGGGGTTTTTTCAGGTTTAAATCCGTCTATTATTGGAGGTTTTAGTGGGTTATGTGCTTTTATGGGCGTAGCAGCAACCTTTGTGTCTGCGGACATGGTCAAGAGATACGGCATTTTAAAGGTAGCTTCCTCTAGGTCTGTACTCTTTCCTGTCAGTCTGCTAACATCTTCTATCATCTCATTAACATTAGTTCTGGCTGTCGGATTTTCCGTGGCAGGCTGGAGCAGCCGGGCTTATATTACAGGCTTCACTTCTTACAATAGCTGTTGCCGTGTATTGGAGCGGATCTCTTTCCCAGCGGACCCCACTTATTCTCTTCCTTTGTTTGATTGTGAGTGTATTCTCGTTCATAAGTCATGTGTATATGGGTGCTTATATAATCTCTTTGGCATCTGGGAAAAATTCCCTATGTATTCTCTTGACTTATTTACATGTTCCTGAGGTGTTGGATGACATGTGTCTGTTTAAGTTACCATTTAATTTCAAAGCTAAAGCTGTTACAGATGGACCCATCAATATACACAGTCTGTTAGACTCTGCCCCTCACGTGGAAGCCCCAATTGCACGTGGAGAAAAAAATTTAAAAGAATTGAGTTTAGTTGCTCCATCACCAAGTGCCCAAATGACTCTGCAGATTGCACTAACATAAAGGCGAACCAAATGCAAGCTAGGGACCTAAACCGAAGATCTTGATACCATGTTACTGTACCATAACTCTAAGGCTGCGTTTGCTCAGGATTGTTCAGTCGAATAGTACATGATATATAACATATTCCGGCGGGCAAGGGCGGATAAGGCATAAGTCATGTCCAACGTTTGGAACAAGCCCTGACAGAAAGCTAAATTACCTAAAAATCTGTATCTTTAAATTGAACTGTGGGGTGGGGGGTAGGGGAGCTGAAAGCTGGAGGTGGAGGTTGCTGATGGTTGCCCATGGTGGTGGTGGGTTGTGGAGTGGTGAAGTTGATAGTGGCAGTTGTTATGGTGAGTAATGGGATTGATTGGACTTGTGTGGTGGTAATGGGTTTTGAAAGGGAATAAGAGAGTGATGGGAAGAGAGAGAACAAGGCAAGAGAAGAGAAGAAGGGCCCAAGTTTTTCTCCCGTGATGGTGGGATAATTTTACCCCGCCTCTACCTTTCATCGGATGGAATTATCCGCCTTAAGTGGGATCAAACTAGTTCGTGGGATTTTACTGATCCTTAATTTTTTTTTTTTACCAAGCCCCGGATATTAAGTATGCAGATTAGTTTTATCCTATCAGGTCCTCTTACACTGCACGCCAAACATACTGTAAAAATTTAAGCTGTTAAAGAATGGGTCCAACAATATATGGTGCTTTACTGTGTTAATATGGGTCCAACAATATATGGCGCTTTACTGTGTTAATATGTGTCGTCTGCAAGTTTTTGCATTGATGTGAAAGTGTTAGTATAGTTGTTTCTTTTATTCGTTTCACCTAGGAATTGTCGTAAATTATTGATCTAGCATCCGTTTTTCAGGTATTGTCGAGGTTAGGACACATGTCGTATGATGTTGTAGGGGCACAGATTCTTCAAGCTGGCATCCCAGCATCCAAAGCAAATCTTATTGGCACCACGGAGGTTTCTTTTGCAAGTTTGGCCGAGTCTGTGATGTTGGGAGTTGCAATTATTGCCAACGATGTTTCACATTTTGGATTTCTAGCAGTGTTATCGCTTTTATCTGTGGTTGCGGCATCATGGTTGTTCTGCCAATGGTTGAGGAGTCCTACAGATGCACAAAGAAGTCTTTTCTCTTTTGACACCCAGTTTTGACCTGGAGTGTAAGGTATACACTTTCTTTTTGTCTTTTGAATTAGGAATTTTAATGCTTTATTCATTAGTGTGGTGGAATTGGTGTTCGTCTTGCTTTGGTAAGTTCCCATACGCCTGTCATAGTGACAAACTGCCCGCCATCTTTTTAGTCTGTATATGTGACTTGGCAAGCCTCATAAGTCATCTTCCAAAAGAGGGTGTGTCTGGAAAAGGTGGGGCAATAGGATACCTGAAAGTACTTAAGGTGTTTCGGGAGGCAACTTAGGAGGATTTAGGGGAGCAAATCTATTTTTGTTTGAAGAACTGGAGTGATCTCAAAGAGAAGCAGAATGCTCAGGTTCTCCTAAAGAAAGTAATCTACTGCTTGAACTCGTGTTTCCTTTTCTCTTAATGGCTCATTTCAGCTACTTTGAATTTTTTTACTACAGTGTCAAAGACTCTGTCAGGTATCTAAAAGTTACTGTTCGTTGAGAGCAAAGAGGATGATGCTCTTTATTAGCAATTGGGAGGTGTGGGCCAAATTTTATTATGCAAAACCTTGGGGTTAATTTGGAAATATCATATGTTGGCTGGGCACGTATGGCTTTGTGGATTATTGCCTTGGAGGTCTTGTGACCTCTAGCTTGCTGGTAAGCAAATGAAGGATACAGATGGAAGAATTAAACCAAGCGAAGGTGGGCTTGAGATAAAGATAGGGAACGAAGAAAGACAAGAAAGTGGAGAAACACAAAGAAAGAGAAGAGGGAGGAATGATGAATGAAGCAAACAGAACTTTGGAATTGGGGTGTAGGGGAAAGAACAAATAGAGGGGGGGGGGGGGGTGGGTGAAGAAGAAAATAGAAGGAGGAGAGTCAAGAAACGGAATCAAATAGAGAACTGAAGAAAATATAGTGGTGACTTACCTGGAAATGGAAAAAAGATTCATTTCATACCACGTAGTTATTTCTTAACGTTGTGGTACTCTTAAGCATCATTGTCATGAAATTCCTGTTTAAATGCTTGTCTTGAATATTGATAAATATTAAGTTATCAAAATACGTTTGGGTGACTTGGCTTAATTATTTTTGACCAATTACAATCTCCTGTTATTTGTCTATCTGCATAATATTTTAGTGATTATGATACAACTGAGCTTTGGCACATCGTTTTGAGGATATCGGAGGAAAGATGCTGAAGTGTTATGTTTTTATATGCAAATTGGATTTCAGTTGGTTTACTAGTTGTTCAGGATAGTGAGCCACAGTCATGTTGATTTATTGACTAGTGAATATATTGTTCCTGAATTGTTTAGCGTGTTTTATTCCGTCCAATGGTGCTATGATTGTTCAACTTACCGGGCCACCCAACTCAATCCCCCACCCCCACCCCCCACCACAAAAACAAAATTTATTTTCCATCCGTCTACATTATTATTTTTGTGAGCTATTCCAAGCGGGGATGTGAGGGAGGCTTGCACTCTGGAGTTTAGATATGTTCGTAACTTTTCAGGACTTGTAATCTGATTGGCTATGTGTTGTAATTATGTTTGGATATCTTTTTTGGGTGTTTACTATTTGGGTCCATTTCATAGCAAGTAAAATCTATAAAGTTTGCAGATTGGATGAGATATGGTGGTTGTGATGAGGAGTTTATCTCTATCCTTTTGATGCTTGTGCAGAAGTTGATGTAAGAAAATATGAGGGTGGTGGAAACTCTTTTGAAGTTTTGTCCTCGGATTAAATCCAGTGTGCAGTGCAGTATATAAGATGACTTGCCGTTTTGCTTTGGTTAAACCAAACCTGTATATGAGGGTTAGAGTGCGAATGCTGTGAGAGGTGACTTGGGTCTTCTTGTATGCTTCATGTTTATCATTAGTGGATCTTTCTTCTTTTTGTATCGATGGATCTAGGTATAGCCAAATCATGTCATCTTGTTTGCTTGGGGTTGTTCTTTTGGTTTCATTTCGGTTAATAGTGGCTTGAACTTTTTCTGGAGAAATACTAGGTAATAGAGAGACTTTTTTTTTGGTATCATAAAATTCTAACGTAACTTCTTTTTTTCCCCACATAATCTGCTCTTTTACAGGTGCTACTAGTTGTATATTGACTGAAACAAGACACTGTTACCTACCTTTCTCAGCGGTTATAATATTTTCCTGCAAGAAGCCTCAGGTATTCTTTTCCTGAAGACATTTCGTTACGCGCTGTTGAATAGGTGAATTAACTTAGCATAGATTCTGCAGCAATCATAGGTATCACATAGAAATAATGGCATCTTGAGTGCATGCAATTCTTTATACCAAATGTGGTTTCTGTTCAGCTGATGGTAAATTGAGCTGTACAAACGTCCATATACAATGATAAATGCACTGATTCTTTCAACTTGATTCAACGTAAAAGTATGCTGTTACCTTTCCTTTGTATGGTATGTAGGTTTCTTTTCCTACTCTGTTTATTTTTCTTTGGGGGTTGAAGAGGAGAAAGGGGGGGGGGGGGGGGGGTTGGTTAAGTGGTTAAGATCTAATAATTGTTATGAGGAAAGCACCAAATGGCACGCTACCCATACACATTGCTTACAGAGCTTAAGAGAATTAGTTACAGATCCAGATCCCCCGGGTACAAATCTGTAGCCACTTAAAATAGACGGGGATTCAAAAAAATACATAGATCTATTACTCAATGCAGATTCCCCAAAGAAATCCATAGAACGACCACAAAGGCTCCACAAATCTGATGTATCATGGATTTATTTAAATCCTTATCAGCAAGGATTAAACATGGATCAACCTAATTACGAGTCTTTCATCCACCTTTATATTGGAAGAGTCTCTTCTTTCAAATCAATCGTTTCATCCAAGCGGCGCCTTTAGGGGTAACCTTACTTTTCCAAAAGCACCCTCACGTCTTCTTTTTATGTAACATTTTAGTGAAGACGTTATAATGCTGTCAACTGAAGACAATGCTTGGAGGAAATTTTACTGGCGACTCAAGATGTAGCTAAAGGGGCGAAATGCTGATAATAATGGAGCTTTTTTTGATGGTTGGCATCCCCTATGCGATTTTACAGTGACAAAATTTTAGTTTTGCTGTATAGTTTTTGGTGCTGATTGGTTCAGCAGGTAAATTATACGGGGGTATATTTTCAGTATTATATTCTCATTGTGCTTGATATTAAGAAAGTGTTTCTGGGGGAAGTGCCATTACCCATTTGGAGACTTCACCCGGGTATCGTTGCTACAAGTTTCACCTATAGCTTAAAGGCTTTTTGAACCTAGTGTGAAAAAAGTTAACGTCATGGTTCCTTTTTTGGAAAGATAAGCTTTATAAAAAATACAGCTAAATAATTACAAAATTAAGAATAAAAAACAAACAACCGAAACACTGCCTGCATCACGCCTGTTCCTTCTTCAGCTGGTGTGCTGATTGACCATCTCGATAATATGTTCTAGGGTTACTCTCAAGCCATAGGTGATGAATACTGGGACCAACACATAGGTTTAGAGATGCCCTGAAAGTTCAGCACCACTTTAGGTCTTTGTTATGCTTTTACAAAAAAATAAGGTAATTAGCCTGAAGTAGAAGAGTATGTTGTGGCATGTAAATCCTATATTATCCACATATTTTGCGCGTGAGGTATCTTCACTCTGAAATATCGGCAGGTATGACACACAAATGGACTTTGTTTTCAACAGTACGCATTAGGGATTGAGCCTGACTCCTCCCTCAGGCATCATGCCAAGATTTTAACTGCTTTGTTACTTTGCATTAACAGAGTTCTCAAACTGTGTGCATGAGTTGCACAAACATATTGTTGTGTGCGTGTTGGTTCCAATTACTTGTATATAGACAGTCTTGTAGCACTTTCCTCGTTGAAGGTAGCATCTTTCAGTTACACCATTCATAATCCGTATAAGAAGGGTATCTTCCCCTCTCTATGGTAAGAGCCTAACTATAGTACGCATTTTAACTCTATATTGGCAGGTTGACGCTCTGAAGTAGAATTCACTGATGTATGTGACATTTTGTCCATCCTTAAACCTGGCCACTCCGTACATGATAGAAGGAACCCTACTAGCTTTAAGATTGAAAGACCTTGTAGGCTGGCACTTAGCTGCATGGCTGTAGTGGACCAGGTTATATGAAGTGATTGGCCAAATGATTCGACAGCTGGTTCACAATCTTTCTGTACCAGTAAACTTAAAATGCCCCCTCGGAGCAAAGCAGCACTTCGAAATGACTAAGCACCCCCTTTGGGGTAAAAAATGTACCATATGTTGGAAGGTTGTTGAGCATTGGCTTGAACAATCTTCTCGCTTGAGTCTATTGGCTTGCGAAAACTCAAGTAGAACCCTTGTAACCACATGTGCCGATGGTATTGACTAGTTAGGAAGTTTTCCCATATCAACAGATGCGTGTACTACAATGGGATTGACGATTTAGGAAGTGTTCTCGTTACAGATGTACTGAAAAAAAAAATTCATGGTCTCAGCGTTGCGAGTAATGTGGTGGCAGGCTGGCAGCATTAACCTCTGATAATTGCCATCACCACCTCCTCCTCAACTCAAGTCGAGATTGCCCGCACGACCGTGCTTGATTAGTTGGCAAGCATTGTGCATAGTGTTTATCTCTCAGACAAACCAACATTTCACAGTTATACCTTCTCACTAGAAGGCCGCTTGTAGAAATTTAAAGAAATGGAAATGATGGTACAGGACTGGTACTAATAATAAGGGTGGTTATAAAGACAGGCCTTTAAGGACAGCTATCATAAAAAAGTAGAGCTATCATAAAACCACCTCATCGTTCACAGGCACTTGCTGATGAGTCTTACTGTACCCTGACCAAAGCTCCTGAGCAATACTCGACCCGATTTGGATTTCTAATCCTATTCTGTTTTGTAATATGCGATGATATTAGGTATTAGCGGTTAGATTTAGCCCCCTGTGACTTTTAGGTAGGTTTTCGTGACGATTTTGTACTTCAACTTTGTGATAGTGAATTCTAGTGTTGTGCTACTATGTGGACAGACGCTTCAAGCTTACATGTAGTGTTCTTTTACTTTTTGCCACTGTTGCTGCTGCATTGATTTTCCGATCCTGGGTGTATTATCTTCTCATAACATTTTGTTTGGCATTGGAGCCATTTGCAAATTTTTACTGTTGTGATGCTCAGAAATGGTGAAAGTTGGAGGTAGGATTGTGGCTTTCATGGTTGCTAGAATACGAGTTGTGGGTTTTTTGGGTGGTGGTTTGCCAGGAGTCCGTGTTAGATAGATCGTCATAGAGAGGATGTCTGATATTACCACTATATTTTTCTAAATGCCCTTCAAATGTGGGCAGATGGACAACAAATTCTCTTTTGTTTGTGATTGGACTTTATTGGAGCATATAAGAAATTATAGGAGTGATATTTATTGTAAGGTGAGTATTATTATTTTATTAGCAAATGAGCAAAATTTAAAATCAAAAGATAAAAAATTTACTACCGGATGATCAATGACATTGCACACCAATGGGTCCGGAAGACTGCCAATGGCTATGCAGATATTCATAATGATTTTGTGACATCAATACACTTGATCATTTGATAGTATTTTTGATCGTCTAATCGTAAATTTTTTTTGTTGGGCTGTAAAAATGTACAAACAGGTGCACTGGAAAATAGAAATTGTACGATCTGACCCAAATGATCCATTGAAAAACATTTTCATGTACTCCCCAATCCAAGATATCATTTGATAACCCCCAAAATCCTCAATCCTCTCGAATGTTATTAGTTCCGGGTTGAAGAAGCAACGTCACTTGATCCTGATTTATCCGTTAGGTCAGTCTAGTTGGTTCTTTTGTCATTCACAACCATTGATGAAGGATTCCTCGAAAGTGAAAGGTTACACTTGTAGGTTGGTTGGTTCTTTTGTCATTCACAACCATTGATGAAGGATTCCCCGAAAGCGACAGGTTACACCTATAGGTTTTGTAATGAAAAGTATAGGGTTTTGTCACCTCTACATACAAGGGTTTTCTCAGGCCTCTACATATGTTAAGTCTCATGCACGGTTTTGAATGGAGAGAGAGAATTTGGGAACACGTACAAGCATACTAAATTCGATGGAATTGTTTGATCCGAAGATAATTAATATCCCCTTTTCATCAATTCTGTAATCAAAGTTATTCCCTTTAGTAAACGGGACTTGGGTGGTGATGCTATTCAGCGGGCCGGTGCAATTTTTCAGATCACTTTATTTTGGAAAATTTTTTTCCGAAGGTCTTGCTTGCTTAAATATTACACAAATATTTGTTGGGAATTGTAAATTGTTTACCGGTGACAACTTAAGATAAGTTTTTACCTGGATCTGGCCGTCCATCCGGGGTCGTTCATCTATCACAGATGGACGGCCGTATTGAAGTCTCGTATAAGATTTCTTGTCGTCCGTTATATTATGTAAAGGACGAAGATTTTGAGTAAAATGTGTCGGAGGGATCTAATGAGTCGGAGAGGCTTTCAGGGGAAGGTGGCATGGTGAATTTTACTATTCACTACATAATGTGATAGAAACGTCAAAAAATTTACTTTAAAAATTAAATATGGCATATCTTTCGTAGATCACCAAACTCGACATACTGATAACTTAATATTAAGTTATCAGTATGTCGAGTTTTTTTGTTTAGCAGTAGCTTATAGGGTGTACACAGTTGATCGAGTATCAAGGCATGTATAGTATATATCTTGCACTGTGTGTTGGGCTTCGTATTAAGGGTCAACGGCACGTACCCGTCACGCTGCCAAGTGCCGCTGCCCCAAGTCTTAGTATTCATGATTTCCAAGAAAAATATGTGCAGAGCGCCTTCCCCAAAACCCAAGGCTACCTTCAAACTTCGTGTATTACTCCTTACCTTATTCAACACAACTTCTCGATTTTCGTATTCTGTCTCGTGTTCTGTCACCCATTTTTTATTTTATTGTCTTTTGGTATTTTTATAAGGCAAGTGCTAAACGGGACACATGTTAAAGCATCATTATCACGGTTTATTTACATTAATTACAACTAATATCAGTGACGAACTTATTGCAATAGTTGTATTTTCCATGTGAGCAGTCAATGATCACCAAAAACAATGACCATCGTAATTTTTACTTAAAAATTGAATGTAGTATAAGGTTTTCTTAGTGCATTACGTTTTAATTAATCAATTTAATGATATGAAATATAAATTATTTTTTTTGTCTACAAATATTTTTTGGACCTAGCTGTCATTATTCTGGAGCTAAAAAGTATTTTCTGCATATTGTATCTTAGCAAATAAGTCCTTGGTCAAAGAAGAGAGCACAAAAAGAACAACTATATATACTTGTGGGAGAAGGGGAATAGCCATAGATAATTTTTTTATATGTGAGGTTGATTTAGTCTCTTTAAGTCGATAATAATTTAACATCTATTTATTGCTCAAATGAATGATACAATCATTTTAGTAACCTTTTTTTAATATCCTATAAAAGATGCTTAAATATGTGCTCCTTTCTCCAAAAAGATTCAGAAAATACCATTTTTAGTCTACAATTTTATTTTTATTTTTATAGTTAACACCACTCTCAAAATTGACACGTAACCTTTGACGCATTCGTGTATTTGAAGAATAGAATTCCAAAAGGCCAATTTAACAAAGTGCTTTTCTCGAAGCATACAGAAGCATTCGACAAGAAATGTATCAAAACTTTAGCCTCCACTCTATCTGTGTTGTAATCTACTGTAGTAGTTTTTCTTTTGGACATACCAATGTAGCAGCATGAATGTAAAAAATGTAGTAGCATGAATTCACTTCTCTTTGCATAAATAAAGGTCCGGCTAAATCTGAATTCAGTTTTAGACGTCACTAATCTGTCTTAAGAGTAACGTAATAAATATCATAATGCAGTAATTTCAAGTGAGGTCGACACACATGCATAGACATATTTCAGATATCATCAAGGCAATAATCTCCGACTTCTTGTCGAGCAACTATGGCTTTCCTTTGTACATATAAGCAACACAAAGTAATACTACTATGTAACTAGTTAAAAGGGTTGCTATATAAATGGTTAACTTGTAGTGGGAGTAGTAAAATAAGGGGGGAAGTATTGGGCAAGCATAAAAAGGTAAGCAAAGCAAGGCACAGAAATACATCAATCTGACAATCTGTCAAGTAAGGAGGGAGGAGGTGTGTGTGTGTGTGTGTCGATAAGATGGATGTCTTTCAGTTTTAATTTCCATGACCCAAATTAACAAATCAGCCAAAAAGCAAAAGCAAAATTTCAAGTTACAAAGAAAGCGGGGGTCAGTCAGTTTCAGTCACTCACTCACGTGAATCAATGCACTCTACCGCCATCTCCGATTAACCCTGGATTGAACCCCCCCCCCCCCCCCCCGTCCCCCCCCCCCTGTTTGTCGCGTGCACTCTACGCCTCCCTTTCTCTGTGTTTATCTCTCTCTTAAACTGTGCCACTGTCAATGCTCTGTACTTCACGTTCTCGGGGAAAAGGGCTCGTTTTTCCCCTCCGGCCTTTCTATTGCATTTTTATGACGCATTGGACAGCGGAGTATTTGGGCTGTTCATTAACCAAAAAGGTCGTCATCAAAATTTGGTGGGGGTATCTTCGGAACATCATTTGAAATATGTGCAAGGAGATATGAAATTTGAATGTATCTGTTATAAGTATAGTGTGGTGTAATGTACGGATTGAATTTAATGAAATAGAGAAGTTTTTAAAAGATGGAGATTGAGGGTTTGTATTATCTCCTATCTCCGTCAGTTACACCGTATTATTATATTGAAGTTATAAATGGAGGATAAATGTTTTGGCATATGTTGGTGCACTGTCACCATAATTTGCCATCATATGCGGCAACTGTCGGGATATACTTCTAACCGCCTCCGCGGTTGCCATGGTCGAGCACCTTAACTTATAACCGTACAAATGTGACCCTTAATGCTATTAAATTAAGCATTCAATTGGGACAGTACCAGTACTCAAGTAATTATCACTTAAAATTCTTCATTGAACCTCTATATTTAGCATCTTCCATCATATAATTATGATTCACCTCTAATAAACCTTGTAGATGGAAGGAACAAAAAGGATAATGCAAGGAAGACTAAAAGAGGAATAGAGGAAGGACATTGGGGTATCTTACTAAAGACGAGAAAACAAGAAATTTGCTACTTTTATATATAGTAAATAACGTCGTTTCTAAGTGCACCATAGGCGATACGACTGTGTGGACACAAAGATTCCCACTTAAGAGGGGAAAGGCTAAAATGGGTATTACCAGCGTGTGTTCTGCAAACAAGTGTGTTCAAAAAGTTGTTATTGAACTTTTTAATGTGCATTATGCTTAGTGAGCAATATTTACAAGACCAATTTTAAGCAGCAATGGAGACTTGGAATCCTACTTCAAGAAAACTCTCACCTTTTGAGAAAAACAACACCAACCCATTTCCCAACAGGTAAAAGAATTTGTTTAAGCACAGAACCCAATACACCCCCCCCAAAAGACCTTGAGAAGATACACATTTCAATATCCCCGTCACTGTACCACCTTGAGAATCGGGTAAAGACTAAAGAGTGAAACACTTCTGTTCCATCAATCCCAAGATCATTATCTTTACAAAGATAGCAAAAATCCTTGTGTTTGTAAAGCAGAAAGAAATATTAAGCCTTAAAACTCCACTCTCACCCCCCCCCCCCCCCCCCCCCCCCACCCTGCTAAAACAGTTCCCATCATTTCCCACAATCCAATGCTCCCACACTCCATCATTTTCTGCTAGACAAGTGAGAAAAAGGTCAAGAAACAAATAAACAAACAAGAGACACAGAATATTACAAAGAAAGATCTCCCCCCTTCCCCTCTCTCCCAGACAAACACACAGACAACAGTCATATTCTCATGATTTAAACATCACTTCACATTGCTAAATTAGCTTATTAGAACCTATGGATATAAAATTATCTACTAGGCTTACTACCTTTTGAATTCTAATTCTACGATGGAAGATTCATGTAGATAAACATGTTCTTTTCACCACGACCTTCTGTTGTTGTTGGTGCCACAGTGATTTGGACTTGAAAGCGCCCATCTTTTCATGTCTATTGACACTGATAGTTGATATGTCCCTTGGCTTATTTATCTCCTCTTTTTGACCCTTTTTTCCTTCTTTTTTACCCTGTAATTCATCCTTGTCAAACGGTGTCCAGCAGGCTTAAATCTTACATAAACTCGAAAAGAAAAAGCGAAAGAAAGAGAGAGAATGGGGTCTCTGGGAGGTGAAGTTGCAAAGAAGAAGGCAATGTGGCTGTATCCCAAGGTCATGGGTTTTAATCCCCCTGAAAGATGGGGGCATTCTGCTTGCTATTCTAACGGGCTTCTCTATGTCTTTGGGGTATGTATCTTTCTGTTTAAGAAAAACATGAAAACTGACTCTTTTCTTGATTAATAATGCTGCTTGAAATGGATTTTCTTTCATTATGTTGTTTTTTGCAAACCTGGTGTTTGCAGAATACTTGCAGACACCACTTCTATTTTTTGTTAAGATTGTCATTTAGACCTCTAGAGTTTAGAATACAATTTTGGGTGGGAAAGTCCTATGTTTCGTTTTCTACTGTGTGTAATGGTTACCTTTGGCTAATAACAAGCCAACTTTCTTCACTGGGAGTCTGTTCTTTCCATATTTATCTTTTCTGTTTTCTTGTTGCCATATTGTCTGGAGTTTGTCTTCGTTTTGGATATCAGTTTCTCTATTTAGTAATGATTTTAGTGTATCATGCTCTTGCTTTCTTGATATAGAAATGTTGAATAGTTTTGTTTCCCTTTTATGTTCCCTGTAAATATTTATGTAGCAGTACTTTGGCTTCCATAGGAGAGGATCATTGCTCCATTTCAGCATATATATTTTATTAAGCATTTTGTATGTGGCAATGCCAACCAGCAATTAGTAATCTTGAGGCTTAAATTTCCACGCAAAACCACCCATGAAGATTTCAGAAAATACACAGGCATAACAATAATGACAAAGAGGTAATATGGGATCTTCCTCTGTTTGTTGCCAAGAGAGCAATTCATCATTTCAAAACTCTTGCATATTAAATTTTCCTTTCTTAATCTTTGTTTAAAACTGGTGAGTCTTTGTGTTCCTTTCACTTGTAGTGGGTTATCGTAGGGTCTCTTTCCCTCTCTGCTTAGGTAAGGTCGGGGTGTGTGTGATTGTGAGGCCGTGTTCTCTTTTAAAAAGGGATTTCAATTTTACAAAATACACACTCGTAATTCTTGCACATTGATTCTTCCTTCTTCTTTGCATTTTAAATAGACTATTATGCTGTCTTCTCCAAGTTTTCCTATTTAAAGAATCATTAAGTGAATACATGTTTCTTGATTGGGTAGTTGATTCACTATGATAGGTCATAGGAAAAGTTTCCTCTCATGTGAGTTAGATTACTAAATGTGAAACCGAAGGCCTTAGCTTTAACTCTAACAAGTTTTATTTGTTGTTAAGCGATGGTACATAGTCTGCGGATTTTGTAATAACATGTTAATTACCCAGATTGTTGTAACGCGCAGGCGTTTCATTAATTTGAACTATTTCATACCGCTAAATGATAAGGCAGAAACTGGCAAACGCATCGAAACTGGTCATAGCATTCTTAACCAGAAACGTGACAAAAGAAGAGGCATGCTCTTTGTTTCTATTCTAATGCTGCATATAAATGTCTTCTCTCCGCCTATTTGTTTCAGGGATGTTGTGGGGGTATGCATTTCAGTGATGTCCTTGTGCTAAATCTTGACACGATGACTTGGAACAATCTCGTGACAAAAGGGCAGGGACCAGGCCCAAGAGACAGCCACAGTGCTGTACTTGTCGGTCACAGGATGATTGTGTTTGGGGGAACAAATGGCTCTAAGAAGGTCAGTGATCTTCATATATTGGATCTGAGGTCAAGTGAATGGACTCGGCCTAATTGTAAAGGGGTTGCACCTCCCCCTCGAGAAAGTCACACTGCTACACTTGTTGGTGATGACAAATTAGTAATATTCGGGGGTAGTGGAGAAGGTATAGAAAATTATCTCAGTGACTTGTATATTTTAGACCTCAAAACTATGTGGTGGACTGCCCCCGATGTGAAGGGTGATATCCCTGCCCCTAGGGACAGTCACAGTGCAGTTGCAATCGAAAACAAGCTTTTTGTATATGGTGGGGATTGTGGTGACAGGTACCAAGGCAATGTTGATATGCTCGAAATGGACACACTGACCTGGTCAAGGGTGTGAACTTTCATCTTGCTCTATCTCAGTGTTAACTTTAAGAATGGATTTTTGTCTCCAAAACTTCAACTAAAATTTGATTTTAATATCTTCTATTTCGGCTAACAGTTGGCCATTCAAGGTCCTTCACCTGGTGTGAGAGCAGGTCATGCTTCCGTGAATATTGGGACAAAGGCAAGTTAGTAGCGTACATTCAGAACTTTTTACACTTGGAGAAAAGTTGATTGAAAAGTGAGGTCACTTTTCTATTCATGATATGCAGATTTATGTAATCGGTGGGGTTGGCGACAAGCAGTACTACAATGATGTTTGGGTCCTTGATGCAAGTACTTGTTTCTGGTCTCAGCTTGAGATACGTGGCCAACAACCACAAGGGCGGTTTTCTCATACTGCCATTCTCGCCGACTCAGACATAGCCATCTATGGAGGGTGAGCCTTCACCATACAAGTTGCTATACTCTTGAGCATGCTGTTGGTCGTAAACTTCTATTTTTTATTTTTTCTGATAAGCATTGGTTGTTAACTTCTCCACTTCGTTGTTCTGGAAAGTGTGGATAACTAATTCAGGAACGTTTTAAATATTTTCTTCTCTCTTCTTTGGTTTTAATATACAGATGTGGGGAGGATGAACGTCCTCTCAACGAGTTACTCATCTTACAGCTTGGAGCCGAACATCCCAATGGCCGATATAACATTTCCATGTGCAAAATATTCGGAAGCCATTGTAACCAAGAAAAGAGAAGATTCATACAAGAGGCAGCAAGTAACTTGGTATGGTAGACTTTAATTACGAAGCATTGAAATATTCTTTTCTTTATACGAGAACAGGTAGGCTTATACAGATGCTTTGTAGGAGAAAACTTTGTCTTTGGGCGGTAATGTAGATATACCCAGAAAGGGAGCCCGGGAACCAGGCGTAGAATTGAAAGAGTCTTTTGGATTCGCTTCAGGTTTGATTCAAAAGAAATTACAATATCCGCTACAACTTCTTCCGTAAATGCAAAAGCACGACTGACTTGTATTTCACTTGATTCCTAAGATGTTTCACATCCAAAGAGAAGAAGAACAGCCAATCCAAAGACATGCGAGGTAGAGTCAGAGCCAGAAGAGCATTCCCTTTCGCTCTCCCAGCATTCATCTCCATCCCACTCTGATCAAGAGCAGGCCCCTAATAAGAGAGTCGCGAATTCTGCCTCAACTGCTCAAATGTTCCCCTTGTTTAAACAGCAAAGTCATATTTCGAACAATTGTCGGGCCAGCAATGTCCTAGGCAAACAAGCGAAGCCAAGAACTGTTATCCGAAGAACTCCCCAGGATTTGTATTTCTTGGGAGAAAATCTAAATCAGCCAAAACAAGAGCATTATCCTCATGTTTTTTGTGCACGTCGACATGAAGTGCAATACCCAGCTGCAGAGCAAAAACCCTTGGATGCAGGACACGTCCAAAATTTGGTAGACTTTTCACTCTTCGATAATCTTGAATCACTGCTACTAAAAATTCTAGTAGGTTAGAGTGACATGACACTTAACTAATTGGATATGTTTGAATATTACTCATTGCACTATCTTCAATATAGAGCAATTTGAGGTGATTTGTTTTAACTAGTCTATGCTTTTCATTGAACATTCCTCTACTACTCAGATTGGAGCTGAAATTCACGGTAACGTTGATGGAGCTTTTGACTCTGGTTACCTGATGACCGCCACGGTTAATGGGAAGATATTTAGAGGGGTCTTGTTCACTCCAGTAAGCTTCTTAAAAATTACATGGACATATGTTCACGTGTATAATTTCCTTAAGTGTGCCTATGAAACAGTTATCATACTACAATATCCAGTCTGCAATTCGATTTTGTGACATCATTGCTGATTGATCAGGGACCTGAAGTTGTTCATAGAGGAGCTATCCTTGGTCAGATTCACTCATCTCCTTCAAGCCAGATTGCTCAATCAATCCCACACGTAAATCATGTAAGTCCAGTTTTTGTAAGGCATTCTCAGCAGCCGACA
This sequence comes from Escallonia herrerae, assembly GCA_033070095.1. Taxonomy (NCBI): domain Eukaryota; kingdom Viridiplantae; phylum Streptophyta; class Magnoliopsida; order Escalloniales; family Escalloniaceae; genus Escallonia; species Escallonia herrerae. The sequence goes on from JAVXUP010000694.1 coordinate 251,593, forward strand.
ATAATACATGCACCTGAATCCAGTCCAAGCTTCAGACAAGTTCAAGCGAGTAGACCATCTCCGGTCATCAGAACCCCTCCTCCACCTCTAGGCAGAGACTCAAAGCTCCAAAGTGAACTTCAAGGTGTAGTCCTCACGCTGGGAGGTCCAGCAAGTGACCATGGCGGTTCTTAGTTGATACTGTTCCCCCCCCCTCTCCTCCCTCTCTCCCCCGCCTCCCCTTTCCCCTCCTCCTTGTACATTTGAAATACTAGCGGATTCATTTATATGCCATGTCTCCTTTTAGTCTTGTGTAGTGACCATTGCCTTAATATTTGGCCAAAGAGTAGTGCTCAGGATATAATGGTTGTGGAGTATTCTCGCGAATTTACTTTTCCATGGTGATAGATAATGCTTCTCCTAGTGATGCTGATCTGAAATGACAATAACTTACTTCTGCAAACCGGATAAAGAATAGGGATAAACGTGAGCAGAATAACTTGTTTTGGTACGATTCCAAGGGCAAAATAATGGGGATCGCTCACTAGTAGTTCAGAATTCTAAAGTCAATAGTTACGCGCCCGATTTTTTGTTTAATCTCCTTTTTGCTTTCGATTCTCCATTGAGTTGGTAGATACTTCGTTTCACTTGTTACTCCACGTGCAATAAAATTATACGTGCATTATCTGCAGGCTCAATTTCTAAGATCTAAATCATATGAGCCAATTGATGACCAATTATTACACACCAACTTGCTCCCTCCCTGTCACTGTCGAGCAAGGTACTATTATGTTTATTTCCTTGCAAACTACTGGTCATTGTTAGGATCCTGTCAATGCGCAGCAAATTGCTTTTCATGTGTACCAAACAGAAGCATCTAACAGTAGATAACTGTAGCAAGGTCAAGACCTCTCAGGTCTCAAAACTGTACTAGTCTATGCTGCAACAGCCCTTGATTCCCATCCTTTCCCATGCGCATACATCAACAGGGCTCCATGTAACTCTTACAAGCCTCAGCATTCCACCCTTCAAAACAACCTTCTACTTGTTTCTCAATTTTAAATTTCGACATCTAACTTTTTTTGTGACAGACATGATTATACACAGCTCAGCTTGAACTCATGCTTTTTTTTTTTCCTCTCGTGACGAACATTAATATAATTGCACTTTTTAACACGTTGCGACTCGTTAGTTAAAAGAAACGCGAGTAAAGTGGGCCCCCAAGTGTGTACAGTGTGTTTAAACAGCCTTTTCCTTGTCACTCAATATTAAATCTCGATCATCTAACCTTATTGGGCGACAGTCACAACTACACATATTTCAGTTTTCAATTCAAAATTTTCTTCTTCTTCCTCCCGTGAGGGACATCAACTATATTTAGGACTTAATTACGGTTATATTTTCTTACCATTATGTTACCGCTAGTCGTTTAAAAGAATAGCGGGCCGAGTGGGCCCCAAATGTGTACAGTCGGGATGGGTGACGAGGCAGAGAAAAGCTCCCGCACATCCCGCGGGGGTGTTTACCTATGGGAAGATGATGTCAGAGAGAGAGAGGCGTCCAATCAGCTGTCTGATGTGTCCTCCAAGTCACCTCACACCTGCCAGGGCACTGTTTGAGGTGAGGTTGATTCATTGGAGCTCATCGAAGGTCTCGTCGGACAAGACGCCTCTCCTGACGTTTCATCAACGTCAGCCACGTAATTGCAATAAACTTTTTCCCTCTCTCTCTGAGTACGCATGACTTTAGCTTCTTTGACGTGTCGTCCTCTGAGTGGGAGTGTCTGTCTCTTCACTGTCTCTTTACTCTCTCTCACTTGTCCCCCACCTTCCTTAAAAGGAAAGATTCCCCCATTCCTTCTCCTTGCCTCTCCCGTTATAAAAAGTTTGGAAAATGCTATGACCTTCTCTCTTTGGGAAACGGAAGATGATAGCATCAGATAAGGGGGTTTAATTTGTTTTTGGCATTTCTTTTGGAGCGAATCCGTTTTTAGTTTTCAAAAAGGCAACGATCTGAACGATATTTTAAAAGTGTTAGTAGCAAGACTTCCATAACTGTTCGTCTCAAGTTTGAACCACGTCGAAGAATTTCTACTTGCTCTTGATCAAAAAGTTTAAATCAATATGTCGAGATTCTTTGAAGCTCATTGATCTGTGGATGTGGGTGAGGTTGAGGCAACAGACCAAACGCTACCTAATCCTATCTTTTTTCAAAATAAAGAGATCAATTGCTATTTACTTTAAGTTACACGTTACAGTTTCTTTTTTGAAATCATAGTTTGAGTTTTTTAGTACGGTTGTGGTACGCGCTAAGAACAAGAATACCTTCAGCTCTTCAACTGTTCAGCATTCTTCTCACGCTACATTAAGAGGGTATTTGAGATTGATTCTAGATTGGTCAAATCTAATTAAATCCAGATTAAATCAGTTTCGAAGTGTTTGACCAAAAAAATATAAAATGATTAAATCTGCTCCCATATGCTCAAAATTGATTAAATTCATAATCCTCATTTTCTTGAATTAAGATTTAATCAGTTTTGGAGAATCAGATTTGACCAAGAGATTTACCAAAATATCCTTACATATGAACAACATTAAATGCTCAATTTCAGTTTGAATACACTATATAGTAATTTTGTTATATTAAACTTACTTTAATCTCTTTTTATCCAAACGCTTTCAACAATTTTTAATCTATTATGTTTAAAATGGATTAAAACTGATTTTAGAAATCGATTCTAATTTAATCAAAATCTAGTCTTAAGAATTAATTCCAAACAGCCTCTAAGTTCATTTGGAATATTGCCACGAGGGTAAGACAAGAAATCTATACGAAGAAGAATGTTGTCTGCAACCAAAAGTAACTGGTGTTTTGGTAACTAAAGCATGTAACGAAAGAGCAAGGGTTTCGGGCCTAAGCTAAAGGCTTTATGGGACCATACAAGATTTGAGGTGGACTTTGCACTCAGCCGGCCCAACTGAAGGACATTGATAGATGTGGCAAAGTGGGTTGAAGCCCAATCGTCAGCCTGTTACCGTTCCCCTCAAAACCCAACTCAAACCGTCCATCTGTCTCATGGGTCATAGCTGGGCTAGTTTAATGGCTACCCATTTTATAGCGGGTTATATGGGTCGAGCGTTGGAAGCCATTAGGCTCGGTACTTTAATGACTATAATAATTTGACCTCAAAAACTTTCTTTTCAACCAAAACCTAAGATTTTTGCCTCAAAAACACCCCTTTTCCTTGGATATGTCATATTTGACTTTTGCAAATTTGTAAGACAAACTTAAGCTCTGTTCGAATCTCTTTTTTTTTTCTTCTAGTTTTTTTCTACATTTTTGTAAACTGAAAAAAATGAACGGGTTTGACACATAATTTTTGTTTTTTTTTTCCCTTCAGTTTTGAAAACCAGTTTTTAAAACATGGCTATTTTTAAAAATTCTCATTTGGAGTTTTGAGTTTTGATTTTTATATTGAGACCACCACCGCCACCGCCCACAGCCAGCCACTGCCACGCCTCACCACCTCCACCGCAAATCACCACCAAAGAAAAATGTCAAAATAAAAACTGGGTAATCAAATATAAAAAAAAAGTCAAAATAAAAAATGGATAATCAAACACCCATTTATTTTCGTTAAAAAAACTAAACTGATTTTTGTTTTTGTTTTTATTTTTTTTGAAAATAAAAACTAAAATCGGAAGTGTTTTCAAATGCTACCTTAGTACATGCAACTATTGACCTATTCATTATTTTGACCCTTTACTTGTGGAACGATATTATCAATCTATAGTTCTTATTTGAGTTTAACAATATGTTTATACGTACTAAATCTATCCTAAGAATCTTAAAAAAGTCTAAAAGGAGTGATACAACACATTGCAATCAAAAAATTCATTTTGTATTCCTCGTTAAACCTTTGAGCTTAGTTACTCGCCATTCCTTCCCCCCCCCCCCCCAACCCAAAAAAAAAATGATTCAATATTTCGTTTAATCCATCCTTAGTTACAACTTAAAACCTTTAAGCTACTCGTGACCATCAAGTCACTACTATTTCAATTATAAGCAATACTTTTTATGTCTTTCATTTTAAGCATCTATTTATCAGTATGCTTCAGTTGATTAGTTAAACATATAGAGTTTAAATAGTCACTCGACTTATAGGTTGCATTTGGCTCCATGATTATTCAGTTGGATAAAAAAGGATATGATAGGATAAGCCGAAGTAGCGTATCTTATTGGATAAAGTAGGATAAGTATAAATCATGTCCTGTGTTTGGACCAATCCTATTGTAGTGAAACGCTTCGAAAAAAATCTCTCATAAGGAAGATTTTAGGGAGTCGTTACCTCATTTAATTTAAACAAGGAAAAAAAAAAACCAAAAATGACTCTGAAATGCTCAAAGGAGAACCAGTCTATCAAAATTAGAGAAATGGGTTCGGGGATTAATTTATGTAGCGGAAAGATGTTAGGCATCCATTATACCTTTTCAGCCTCTACCTCATTTCTATTGATTTTTGGCCTTTAATTCAAATAAACAAGTAAATAAGCAAAAAAACTAACATATATTTATTTTTAGATTCTTGACTTGAACTCGACATGGGGTCGAATGGCCTACGTATCCGGTCGGACAAACCGGAATCCAAATCATTGTAGTTAGACTATGGACCTACGGGAGGCGACCTACGCTTCGATTTTAGATTCGAACTATGAAATGAAAAGACTCTTTTTGAGAAATGTGATTGTAGGGAAAGAGAATTGTTCTAGACTATCACATTATAATTAGCCTAGAAGAGCAATAAAATGCGCTTGCCTAAAAGATTTGGGAACTCCTTGAGACATATCCTTGATGTAAGTGGCTTAAGAATATAAAAATGAATATATGTGCTAAATTTTCCTTAGAGACGGTCTACCACTTCTAAGAGAGAAATGGTATAAAAGTTATAGGGAAAAAAATTTGTCACTGAAAATATAGGCCTAGAGGTCTGGGACGCTAGAAATGGTAAAGATGACCATATTAATTGGTGATTTGATGAAAAGACAGAATATTCAATAAAAATCACAAAGTGACAAAAGTCAATTAATCGATCGATTCATCCTATACTTTTATAATAATGCTTTTTTTTTTAATTTAGAGACATTATCTAACCCCAATTTGGTAATTATCTCTGATTTTATTATTTGGTAGGAGATGTACAAGATTCGAGAATTATCTCCATATCTCATATAAATCAAGGATTAATCACATGTATCAAGGATAAATCACAATATATTAACTACTGGACTTAATCAAATAAATTAGACTAGTTATATTATTAGGCCTAAACCTATAACAATAATAAACTTAATAATCAACAAAGCCCAATAAAACAAACAAATAAAAAAGATAAAATAAAATTACAAAAATGGGGTGTCTACAGAGCCCCTGGGTGAGAGAGCTCCCATGTGGGCGAACATCATTGTAAACAACACATTTTTATAGTAGAAGTACTAAAAGGACTACAAGACCTAAGACAGACTCAAAAGTTGCACAATTATGAGGTCGAACCTTTGCAAGGTTTCCTATATATCCTTAGCAAATGAATCAAACCAACGTAGTTTGGATGACGAAAATATTACTTGAAGCTGGAGCCAATAGTAACAACAATAGTTCGTCGAGCAATACTAAAAAAAGAAAGTAAAGCCGGACCTCATTTGAAGCCGTAGCCAACAGTAACAATGATTGGTAGCAAAATGAAGGGTGTATTTTTATAAGTCGGAGCCAACAGTAATAACAATTGATTGTCAAAGAATACAGAAAACAAGAGTTGGAACTGAAAGTGGGACAAAAAAAACTCATTGCCATAAGAGACGGAGCCAATTGCAACAATGATTGGTCGCTTAAGCCAATGATGAGAACAGTGTGTCTAGAAGCCAGAGTCAATAGTAACGATGATTGGTCGTCTAGACACCCTAGAGGCTTATGACTAAGAGTTGGAGCCAATAATAACGACGATTGGTTGCTTAGCCATAAGGACATACCCCTAGAAGTCGGGGCCAACAATAATAACAATTGGTCATCTAGGAATATGAGAATAAGCGTGTCTAAAAGTCGGAGACAATAGTAATGATGGTTGGTTGCTTAGTCATAAAAACATATCCCTACAAGCCAATGCAACGGTAACAAAATTTGGTCGTCTTGGGATAAACAAAAACTTGGACAGGGATCGGAACTGGAACTAGAACTAGAAAACTCATTGCTTAAGAGCCAGAACCAATAGCAATAACGATTGGTCGCTTATGCAAATGAAGGGAAAAGCATGTCTAAAAGTCAAAGCCAACAGTAACGACGATTGGTCGTCTAGACACAAAAAAGGCTTATGACTAATATATAGTCGAAACCAATGATGACAACAATTGGTCGCTTAGCCATGACAGGCATCCTTGGAAACTGGAGCCAATGGTAACTACAATTAGTTGTCAAAAGGATATCGAAAACTAGAGCTAGAACTGGAATTGGAGTTGGAAAAACTCACTGCCTAAGTGCCGGAGCCAGTAGTAACAATAATTGGTCGATTAGGTGAATGAGGAGAAAAGTGTATCTAGAAGCCGAAGCCAATAGTAACTACGATTGGTCATCTAGACACACTAAAGACTTATGACTAAGAGCCTGAGCCAACGGCGACAAAAATCAGTCGATTAGCCATAAAACGTATCTTTAGAAGCCAAAACCAGTGGTGGCTAATATTGGTCATCTAAGGATGCCAAATACTGGATTGATGCTGGTACACGGTATCTTTGTGCCAACCTGAATTGAGGGTTTCTACCCTCGAGCATCGATCGGGGTTGAGATTGGGACTGTATGTGATTTACACATACTAACATGAATGGATGGTTAAGTACCCTCGGACATGAATTTACACTGAGACCGGGACAAAAATTAGATGAGGACTGAACAGAATAAGGTACACAATATTCGCGTGCCAACCTAGATTGAGGATTTTCACCCTCTAACATTAATTTAGAACTGGATTGGGACCAGACAGAGAAAGGCACACGATTTGCATGCCGACATAGATAAGAGATTTCTACCCTCTAAAATGGATGTGGAACATGACTGAAATTGAGACTAGACGAGGACATAGATTGAGGGTTTTGTACGCCCCAAATACAGATCCAGACTGAGATACGGATCGAGATTGGACGAGGATATGACTTTGGATGGTACGCGATATTTGCATGCCAACCTGGATTTTGAATGTCTAACATTAGACATGGATTTGGATTATGATGCTGGAATTAGAAAGAAAGCCACACGTGACATTCACGTACTAATCTTGCACTAAGGGTTAATACCGTCTACTATTGACTTGGACTGGAAAATGGTTGCGAGCTACTGAAGTTGCCTACATACCCTCATTCGGAAGGAATCAAGCCTAATGTAGGTCAAACTAAATTGGAGAGAAGATGATAGTGAAAGGCTGGAGATAAACATTGTCTCTATCCTAGAGTCAAGAAGGAGAGTGACTGAAAATCACAACAAAAATCAGATTTTTTTCATTTATTTTCTTTTCAAATTTTTTTATTTGGTCTTTAAAGAACTTTTTTGAAGAATAGGGGTAGGAGACAACATTGTATGACCGAGACTTAGAAAAACAAGACAAACACATTGGCCCTGACTGTTAGGATAGGGGAATCACAAGGAGTCCCTTGATAAAAAAAAGTTAAATGCAGACGAAACAGACCATGCAATGTACTGGAGAAAGATAGACACTATCCTGACTGTCGTGAAAGGGAAATCATATAGAATCCCTAGACTAAAATGTATGCAGACACAATAGACCAAGAAATGGGCTCGAGAAAGAAAGACACCGTCACGACGGCCTTGAAAAGGGACTCATAAAGAGCCCTTCAACAAAAATACGTGCAGGCGATGCTGACTATAGACTGGACCGGATGAACTAAGTCAGACATTACCGTGACTGTCGTGATAGGGGGAATCCCAGTGAGCCCTCCTAGACAAAACTACAAGTAGAGGATATTGACCATGAACCAAAAGATGACTGTCGTGAGAGGGGAATCATAGGGAGCCCCTAAAAGAAAAAGCGTTTAGACAATGTTGACCCTGAACCATAAGACAAATATCGCGAGAGGGGAATCACAGTGAGCCCCTAGACAAAAATGTGTGCAGACAATGCTAACCATGCAATGGACAAGATGAGGACTGACAACATCAAAACATTCATGGAATGGGACTCACATGGAGCCCCTGGATTATGACAAAATGCAGGCAAAATAGTCACTACCCTGACTGTCATGATAGGAGACTCACAGGAGACTCCTAGACTAAAAAGCCGACGTCTTAAGACAAATATTGCCCTAAATATTAGGACAGGGGATCTATATGGAGCCCCTAGACAAACATGCAACCAAAATTAACTCCTGTAAAACTATGACAAAAAAGGAAATCGCATGAAAAACCACTTTAAAGACATTGATAAAGAAAAAAAATATGACGAAGTTAATATTCTTTTACAATTCGAGTGCATTTTTAAGTAAAAAATCATTTAGGTTGCCCAGTATGGTAAATAGACCATTTACTTCAAGTTCTATCCTCGTTTTCTTAAACCATTTTATCATTAGAATCTCAGGCAATTGTGTCCATTTGTTGGCACTTCTATCTCTGCTCGAAAAGGGAAATATCACTAAAGTTTTGATTGAAAACTATTTTGATTCATTATCATTAGATGCCATTTAACATCACAGAAAAAGTTGGTTCTTAATTTCAACACACTTGAGTTTGAATCCTCAAGACTACCACGAAAAGGATGGGCGCAGAAAATGGATAGTAGAGATGTAGGTGCATAAGATGCGAGGCTGATGTTTATGCTATGGGACTACATAAGCTAGGAGGCTAATGAGATATTGGCCCATGATTAACAAAAAAATTAATATATAATGATTGGGCTCAAGTATATGACCATCAAATGCATAAGGGAAAGACACGAAATAAAGTCATAAGGCCTCTTATATTATCATTGAACTGGTGGCAAATATATCAAATTGCCTTTTAGAATATGGTAGGCTAGATGGGTCATGAAGATCAACGGGTCATCATTACAAAGGAAATACATCAAATTCGAAATGTCAAGATTGAAAGGCCATCAAGCAAGCCTTAGAAAAGTGGACATACCATGTCATAATATACCAAGCTCAAAAGATGCATGGACCATTATCTTTTTTTTCTTTCTTTGTTTTTTTTCCTCAATTTTTTTTTGATCTCATGAAAATGTAAAAGAGTATGTGTCTCTCTTAAAAGAACATAACCTCAAGGAGGACTTTATATCTAGGATACAATGTAGGCTAGGCTATGGGCTAAGAAACGAATGGTAATAAGGCTAAAAAAACCCAAGTATGAAACCCAAGCCCCTAGTATATGCCCAGATAAGTAAGTTGCTCATGTATCGCCAATCAGGTCAGATTTAGTTCAACTCGGATTTGCTTAGTATCTATTCTTCAAACTCAATTAGTGGCAATTTCATGCACTGAATTTTGGTAATCATTCTTCAATCCCATTTATTTCCTCATTTTTTCTTTGTCTTTTTTTTTTAATTCTCCCTCTTTCTTTCGAAATTAAACAAATGGTTATCATGATTTCAATCATCTTCAATTTTCAAGACTTTGGTTCCTGTGAAGGGAACCCTTTCCATGTTGAGTTGACCTTGCAGTAATACTTGGGACATAGACACACGCAAGGAGACTACCTTCCCAAAGGTTAGAAACATAGGCTTCTAAAAAAAGGCTGAACTGTTTAAGCACAAAGGGCTAGCAAGAGAAAAAAAATTCTAGCACAGGGTAATCAGGATGATATGTGGTGGCAAAACAATGGCCACCAATATTCGGGAATGCTCATTTTAAGGAAGACTCATGGAAACTTACACACACACTCTCTCTCTTTCTCGCCATAGCTTCTGCCTAGACCCCCTTTTTAGAGTTTTTAGTCAAGGGCCTTTTTATTCTCTCTCTCTCTCTCTCTTTTTCCCAAGATGAATGGTCCAAGATAGGAGGGAGAATAAGTGAGCTTTGAACAGAAGAAAGTATTGACGCGAATACGACATCTCATTATCTTTGAGGATTTGCTTGTTATTGGTAGAATGAGGGGTTGCCTAAGAGAGGAAGTCATGGTCTTTTCTTGATTATCTCTTAGCTTCTCACTCGAATGTTTAAATTTTAAACCAAATTCTTCATTAGGTTTTTTGACATTCAATTTCAAAGAAACTGAGATTTTGATTTTTAAGCTTGAAATTACATGGATCACTACCCTTAACTGTAAAGAAGAATTGTCAACGATATTGACCATTAGTCTAAAATTCAAAATCATCTTTTATGCACTATCCCGAAGTGACTGGTCAATCATATATTCAACAGGTATAAGATCGGCCAAGTCTCTCTTACTTTGAAATTTTTTATTATCTCGACTTGCTAAGGATTGACTCCTAGATTTACTGCAAAGGCGAACTCTATTTGACAAAAAACTAAAAGATACTTTTAAGAAAGGAAATATTCTTGACTTTTTATTTCTTTTGATTCGTCATCAGCCACATCATACTAAATCAGCTATCAAAGAGTAAACGAAAACTGTGACACCTTAAAAGAACAAGTCTGGAAAAAGCAATCTAAAAAATGCTAAGAAAATTATCCAAGGCTTTGGCTCGGCATTGTACTCAGCTTGGCATTGGGAAAGTCTCTGACCATCGTATAAGTCTTATCTCGTGCTGGGATGCTTTGGCTAACAATATCCTCTCTTAGTCAAGCGTTAAAAGATCCAGCACCTGGAAAAATATCTCACTTATGCTCACTTGGTGTGCCGGCAAAGATGCTCTCTTCATAATGAGTCCGGCGTAAGGGTTTACTTCACTTTTGTCAATCAAGTCTTGGTTGGCATGACAGAGGGCAACACACTTTTCTGTGTGATGACCGACTCTTTGATGAGAAGCACAATGAGGTTGGGCATCGTATCCTTCAGGGGTAACAATCGATGAAGGAGTTGGTGGCAATTGGCAATCAGACCTCTTGTAGCAACTGTTCAAAGAACTTTTTTAGCGGGATGCTTAAATTGGTGGACCATTGTCATGACTTGGGAATGGCTTCCCATGACATTACTTGTTGAGAACTCGCACTTTTTGACATTATTTACACTAGTTAGCTTTAACAGAGCATTGACATTCCTCCCATCCACTTGGTATCCTCTCAACTTATTCTCTTGAGGCATTGTTTCCTTATTGATGGCATCTTTAATTTGAATTAGGGATCCAATTAGTGTTTTGAAGGAAAAGTATAGTTCCCCAAAAGATACTCATGGTATACCGGTAACAAGTTCTTCTTTATCGTGTTAACGTATTCCTCTTCTGACGGCGGTTAACCATTTGAGCGACCTTATTCCTCCATCGCATTAAAAAGGTTGAGACTAACTCATTAGGCCTCTGTTCGGTAGTCCCCAAGTCTCTTCAAGTAATATCCAAATCAGTGTTATATTGGTACTGATTGACAAATTCTCTCACCACATCTTCCCATGTTTGCATTCTTTAGTATTGAGGGTGAGCAACCATCGAGCAGCGGCTCAGGTCAAGGTCCAAAAAAGAAGCTAAACCGACTTATTCTAGTTAATTTTGTGAGGATCTAATGCATGCGTATACATCTTCACGTAGATCTATGTATCTATCATCCCATTGATTTGTTTATATCCGACATCTTAATCTCCGGAGGGAGTCTATCCTTTGGGCCCATGGTAAGGGTATTAAGGTCCATTAGGTCAATGGTCTTTCTCATCTTAGAGACGCGTGATTCAAGCGTAACCAACTTTTCCTCTCATCCGGGATAATAGTCTCTCCTTCATCATTAGATTCATACTGCCCATCAGTTTTGAGTCCGGGCTTTCCCCTTCTCTTCCCCTATTTTTCTTTGATATTTCATTCTTCTTTGTTTCGCTCTTTTTCCATGAACAATCCTACATTCGAAGCGATTTTGGTATGTTGAGATGCTAGAGCAACGAGGTTAACTTGAAAATTCTTTTGTAGATTACCGAGGATTTGGACGAAATCACTGGGCTGAGGGCATTCTTCTACCATTGGTATCCGTTTAAGTTTTCAAGATGTATCCCAATGCCAAAGCTTCGTACTGATGCCAGAGCTTGTTACCTTCCAAAAGAAAATAGTTTGGAGTTATTTCAAAATTTTGAATATTACAGTTCTTTTCTTTTTTGACTTTTATTTATTTATTTATTTATTTCTTTTTTTATCAATCGCATCAGTCTGAGCAAAAACAATGACTATATTACCACTCCAAACAACTCCAAAAAAGGTAATTTAGTAAGTGTAACCAATTGAGATAAAATTAAGGCCTAATCCCAAAACTGTACCCTCAAGTTTGCCCCAAGTACAGTTTTAGTACCCAAGTTTGAAAGTGTAAGAAGTACCCAACTTTTTGAAAGCGTACCAAATCAGTACATCGGTTGACAGATGACGGATGCCGTTAAAAAGCCCGAAGGGTAAGACTGTCATTATGAAGAAAAGGACATAAAGCTGTTTCATGGCCACGTGGACCGTCCTTTTTTACTTATTCAATGTACATTGATTGTCATTTTTTACATTTTCAATGTACATTTATTATTCTTCTCCTCTCTCTCTCACCCTCTCTCACACGCGCACGCACACGCATACCCATCACCCTTTATTTTTCTTTTTCTTCTCTCTCTCTTTCTCTCTCTCTCTCTCTCTCTCACATGCAAACCCATCACACACTTTCTCTCTCTATTTTCTTCTTTTCTTCTCTCTCTCTCTCTCACGTGGGGTGAAACTAACAGCATGGAAATTTCTTCTTATTTATTAAACAGATTTATTGGATCACCATGAGTGGAATAGCTACATATTTCATTTTTTGAGCCCCTAGAATGCCAATGACAAAGCATCTGAGCAGATATAATTACCCGCTACTACACCCGATGAATAATTTTCAACAGAAGATGGCAATTAGAAAATGGTACTAATTACGTCTAACCTTGAGCAAAATTTTTTAATGCTACTACGACAGAACCAATGATGAGAAAGAAGTTGTATTATTGAAAAGGATGAAAGGAAAGATCTTATTTGAAAAAGGATATCTAAAAAGCACCCAGATCTACGCTTTGGCAAAACTGTTTTGGTTGGTCACAGTAGTAATATAAAGTGTGCCCTCCCTCTCCTGCCATTTTTTGGTTTCTGCTTTAGCCGGGTGTGTAGAGGGTAGCTACTTTTGTTGTGTGGTGGTATACGAATGGGAGGAGTTTGTTATAGTTGATGCATATAAGAGAGAGATGGGGAGAGAGAGAGAGTTTTTAAAGCGTAATTTTTTATAGAGAGAGAGAGCTGTTAGAATTCTTCCAACTAGTCTTGTTTATTGGCTTCTCATGCCTAATTATTGATTCTTTGTTGATCATGTCTTTCATTTGAGTAAAAGAATCTTTCAACTTCGTGAATGTGGTATGGATGTATCTTCTCTGCTCGACGAGGTCTTCTTTAAACAATTCTAACTCCATAACCGTCCTTGCCTGTTGAGCGGCCAAGGCAGCAAAACTTTCTTGGAAACCTTTCTGCATATCTTCGAGGATTCGGTGGATCTGAGGGTAATCTTTAGCCGTTGGGATCTGAGAGAATTCTTTGGATTATCTCGATGTTAGAGCTTGTTACATTCTAAGAGAAAATGAAAACATTTTGAACTCTTGAAAAGTTTTTTTTATCGTTATTATTATTTTGTTTGCTACCATAAGAATTGTGGAACTTCTCACCTTTTAAGAGAAAAAAGAAAGTATTTTGAACTCTTCCAAATTCTTTTTAATACTCTCTCTCTACGCTGAGGATCAAAACGAACTGGAAAAATGACTCAAGCTAAGGAAGTATAACCTAGATAAGACCACACAATCTGAGCATAAAATACTAAACTAGCTAATTTATACCCGTCCATGATGTGGACACTGATAACCGGCCGCATAACCTTCTGTGTTAACTGGCCGGTTGTTTAGAGGGTAATTCATGGATTATGGTATATCATCTGGAAAAGTGGGGTATTGACAAACCGTCTGATTGACATTGTGGGTTAAACGGCCAGTTGGTCAGTGAGGTAATCAAAGATTTTGGAAAATTCTGGGATGGTCAGGGTTCTGACTAACCGTCCAATCACCTTGCGTGTTACCTGCCTGATTGATCAGTGAGTTAAAAGTTGTTGACTTGAAAATTTTTAGAGAGATCAAGCTTGTGACAAATGTCTGGTCACTTTGGGGTTAACTGAATGATTGGTTAGTAAGGTAATTTTGGGATTTTGAAAAATTTGTTTGGAAAATAGAGTTCTGACTAACCGCCTTGTAACTTTGTAGGTTAACTGGCCCAGTTGATAAGTGGGTGGGAGGTTTTGGGCTGGAAAAATTTTGGGGAATTCTGGCTTTTGACTAATTGTTCGGTAACCTAGTGGGTACTGGTCAGTTGGTCAGTGGGTTGGAACTTTTGGATTTGAAAATTTTTGGGAAGGTCAGATTTTGACTAGTTATCCGACCATTCAGGGCGATGAACCGACTTGTTGGTCAGTAGATTAGGGTTTGTTTTGGATAATATTTTAAGATAGGAAGAATCTGACTAACCGTTAGGTCACTCGATGAGTAAATCGGCGATTGATCAGTAAGGTTAGGGTTTGGTTTGGAAAATTTTCTGGGATAGGAAGAATCTGAGTAACCTTCCGTTCACTCTATAAATGAGTTAGCCGGTTGGTCAGTAGGTTTAGGGTTTATTTTGGCTAATATCTTGGTATAAGTAGGGTCTGACTAACCGTCTGATCATCTGAGTGGATAAATCGGCAGGTTGTTCAATGAGGGTAAGGTTTTTTTTTTTTGTGTGGAATTTTGAAAAAAAGGGGTTTTGACTAACTGTTCGGTCACCTGGGTGAATAAACTGCCCTGTTAGATAGTGGGATATGGTTTGTTTCTAAAAATTTTATGGGAGAAGATAGTTCTGACTAACTGTCCGGTCATCCGGGTGGTTGAAATAGCTGGTTGGTCAGTAGGGTAAGGTTTTTCAGGAAATATTTGGGAAAGAATAGGTTGTGACTAACCATTCGGTCATCTGGGGGGATGAACCAGCCGGTTGATTAGTGGGTAGTGTTTGGGTTTAAGCCAGTCAATTCTGAATTTTTTCAAGTAATTCATTTACTGACTAACCATACGGTTAGGGGCCTGGTAAACTGGCCGGTTACTTAGAGTCTTCCCTCCTTTACGAGATTACCAGTTAGGTAATAGAATATTGGTTGCTTTTTTAGCGAACATGCCATAGGCCATTACAGGTATTCTCCCGAAAACGGTAGAACACTGAATGGTTCGGGGATGTGGTTTTTCTCTCAACACTGATGTCACTTATTCGGCTCGACTGTACCATGTACCTCCCGCCAGTGGCTCAGGTAGTTAATAATGGGCGATCAATAGTACATGTACAAGCCGTTTACTATACTAAAAAACTAGGAGGTCTCTTCATTACAAGGCTTTGGAGCTGAGGGTACAGTCGAAAGATCGCCTTGAAACCATGAGGTCCAAGGGCTTCAACCATTGCACTCAAGTGGATGGGTTAGGGACAGATATGTGCATGTGTGAGGTAAGTAAATTAAAGCACAAGTACCATAGTTAAATCACATTGTACATGTCACAAACATACAAAGAAAGTACAACAAGGTCCACGATCAGTAGAAGATTTTTCAAGTCTGGTCCTCTTATTTAATTCAAACAAGGGAAAACAAGAAAAACCCCAAAATAATTTTAAAGTACCCAAAGGACGATTAGTCTATCAAAATCAGAGAAATGAGTTCGGAGACTAAGTTATTAGAAGGAAGGCACCCACCATACACTTTCAGTCGCTACTTTATTTCTATCTTTTTTTTGCCTTTATAACAAATAAACATGTAAATATGCAATAAAACTAACCTAATTTTATTTTTAAATTATTGGCTTGAACTCGACATGTGGGGTCAAATGGCTTACGTATCCAGTCGGACAAACTGGAGGAACTAAAATCATTGTAGTTCGACTCTGGACCTATGAGAGGCGACCTATACTTCGGTCTTAGACTTGAACTAGAAAATGAAACGAAAAGACTCCTTTTGAGTTTTTAAGTAATAGAAATGTGATCGCAAGGAAATAGAATTATTCTAGACTATCACATTATAACTAGCCTAGAAAAGCAATAAAATGTACCTCTCAAATACGTTTGCCTAGAAGACCTAGGGGAACTCCTTGAGACCGATCCTTGACGCAAGTGGCTTAAGAATATAAAAGTGAATATGAAGTGCTAAATTTTCCTTAGAGATGATCCACCAATTTTAAGAGAGAAATAATATAAAAGTTCTCGGGAGAAAAAGCTTGTCCATGAAAATATAAGCCAATGGCCCTATTTATAGATGTCTGAGATGCCAGAAATGGTAAAGATAACAATATCAATCTTTGATTTGATGATAAGACAAAATATTTGATAAAAATCACAGAGTAACAAAAGTTAACTAACCGACAAACCGGCCGGTTCATGCCATATTTTTATAATATTTTTCTTGAATTTAATTATCTTTGATTTTATTAGATGGGATATACCAGATTTGGAAATTATCTCCATATCTCATTAAATCAAGGATTAATCACATATCAAGGATAAATCACAAGATATTTTTAAGTTATCTAATCAATTACAATCTCTTGACCTTAACTTAGGTTAAACTGAACTAGCTGGACTAGTTTAATTAACTGGACGGACTCAATCAATTGGACTAGACTGGACTAGATTAACTATTGGACTTAATTAAATAGATTATGCTTATTATATTATTATATTCCAGAATAATAAACTTAATTGTCAAAAAATTCTAATAAAACAAATAAGAAAGATAAATAAAATAAAGTACAAAAATAGGGGTGTCTACACTCATGTTACAGTTCATGTCTAGCATCATAATGGAAAACCACCCACTGTCTCATCTTCTTTGCTAATCACCGTGGCAAACCAATTCACCTTTGCACATTAGCACGAATCGCTTTTGCACAAGGCTACCCAAAATCACTACCTCTGTAAACTTCCACGCTTTCACAAACTGCAGATCATCCATCTCACCTAACCCGTCAACACTCACTCGCCTAATATCAACCTTCCCTATAATCATCGCTTCTAACCTCATCCCAGACCCACCTGCATGCACATCAAACCCTTGGCTCCCAAACCTGCCATCAACATCGCCTCCAAATACAACTAACTTGCCTTCGACAGTTGCAACCATCCATCAAAGCTACTAATCTCACCATCAACCAATCATCTTCTCACCAGCATCCTCACCATATTGCCTTTAGCCACTATCTCATTAAGAAAATGAAAACAAAATGGTCAAAGGAGAAGTATAGACTAATATGCAGTCATTGCAGACTTTAACGGGGATAAGGGCAGAGGCGGTGCTTCCGGTGGTCGTTCAGCAGTGGAGATGAGGGATGTTCACGGAGGCGGTTGGTGCTGACAGTAGATTCAAGGGAGATGGTGGGAGTGGTGTGCAACATTCGTCCTTTTTCTTACTATCATAATTTTTTCATCCAAATTGCTTGTATGAGAATTATCATATAGCAACTATCATAAAATCAATTTCTTAGATTAGATATTCTCCCCTTATATGCATGGTCAAATGTCGAGTAAGATTATTTTTATCCTATTCGAAACTATTATCTAGTGCGCCAAATGCAAGCTAATCTTTTGATTAGCTTGCATTTGGCGCACTAGATAATACCTGTAACTCAAAGATTGAAGGGTATTATATGTCATTTATAGAATACTTGTAGGGTATTCTATCTCATCTATCAAAGATTTGCTAATCAAAGATTATTTTTGTAATTCAAAGATTGAAGGGTATTCTAGCTCATTAATTGTAAGTTTGTTTAACACAGGCTAATCAAAAAAGGAAAAAAAAAGGCAAAAACAAGCTGGATATTTTTACTTCACACTACTTATAAAGTCAATATGCTTTCTTATGTGAGAAGTGAGTATAATGAAGAGACAAAATTGAGAAAAAAATTAAACAAAATGGAGAAAAATTAACCAAGTTTATAGACTTTGAATTTTTCTTTTGTTCCACCATCACCATTGCCAAAATTGCTCTGACCAATTTTAGACCCTCAACCCTACGTAGATTGATTCTTGCATAATATAGTATTACCTTTTGATGTAGGGAGAAACTATTTTACCCGTTAATTTGCTAATCAACTCTTTTATTTGTTGCCAAAATATCAATTATAAAATACATTTATTAGCAATAAAAAGACGATAAAAATTAACCAGGGTCGTCCATTATAAGGCCCTTCTGCTGTAATAGACTAGCATCAAAGAGATCTCCAATTGCAGTAAATCTGATGAACTCAAAACACCATGAGAAGAGCCATGGTGCTCTGCATGGCAACCAACCTCCATCTCCAATGGAAGGAATGAATGCAGACGTGTAATTCAGCCATTCTACTAAGGAAGCTACCAATGAAAGAAATAACAAGAAACTGAAAAATAATCACATGGAAGCCCCAGAGATGAATTCCTAGCAAACAAAATTTGTGGGAAAACCTGCACAAGAAAAGTATTCTCAGAGGATAAACGCTACAAACTTCTACAAAGAAGTGGTGTCCACACACCTTCAAACACAACAATCTATTTTGAGAATGATCTGGATACTTTGGCATCTTATGAAAAAGAAAGTCAAATAAAAACGTAGAAGATTTGGAAGATGAAGATACAGAGGAAGAAGAGCACGAAAACCCCTGTTTCTGAAAATATCTTTATCGCCAAATTTGATCAAGAAGAACTGCAAATAATGGAAATCTAGTCTAGTCATCAGCTTAATGGGCCAGATGATCAAAATTCAGAGCCCTAACCAGATTGAGGAATGTATGGAGCTTATAGGGCAATTTTTGATTTGGTAGATCTAGATAATGGCTTTTTCCTGATTAAATTCAATTTCATGGAAAATTATCACTATGTCTCAACTGGAGGGCAGATGTATAATCCTTGACCATTACCTAACAGTTAGGAAATGAAAGTCGGATTTCAAACCATCAAAAGCAGAGGAGGTGAATGTTTCTATATGGATCAGTTTGCCAGGACTTCCTGTTGAATAATATGAGGAAAAAGTTCTGTTTAAAATTGCTAAGAAATTTAGGAACCTGATCAAGGTAGGCATGAATACTGCTATTTCTTTAAGGGGAAATTATGGAAGAATATGTATTGAGATGGATTTATCAAGGCCCCTAATTTCTGCTTATATCCTAAAGAACATGAAGAACCTAGTTGAGTACAAATACATTAACAATTCCTATTTTTCTTACGGTAGGATTGGGCATCGGAAGGAAGCATGCCGGGAACCAACTAGAAAATCGCCAGAGAAGACGATCATACCGTTAACGTCCCCAACAGTAAAAGGATGGGACAAAGGAAAACAATCAAAGTCAGAATGGTCAAAATGGGCCCCCCAAGATCTTGTCAGATCACATTACCTTAGAAGAGGGGTAGATTTTGGGGCGTGGATGATTGCGAAACGGAGAGGCCAAAGGCCCATCGTCAGTAAGACCCCTTAGTTTCAAAACCCATCAAATAGATACGAGGCCTTGAGAATTAAAACAACTGAGAATGAGACAAGAGAAAGGAAGAAAAGAACCTGGGAAAAACCGAAGAAGCCTATGAACAGGCTCAAATGAATAAAGGGAAAGAAAGAGCCCAGATGGAAGAGGAAAATAGAGTGGAAGAAATATTCCTATAAAAAGAAACATTAAATTAAGAGACGGGCCAGCCCACGACGGGTAAATTCTTGATGAGTGAAAATAATACCATAAAATACGGAAATTACATGGACGTAGATAACCCAAATGAAAACCTGCCAGACTCTTCAAACATCAACCCTAGATCTAACAATGAAGTGATTAGGCTACCGCCAAGTTTTCCTGATAGATGATACGCATTTTCCCCCTCAAACCCTATCCAGAACTCTAAACCAAAGCCTAACCCCTTTCTGTGACCGACCACCAGACCCTTGAACTAGAAATGGACAATGCCCCTATACAGATTTATTTCCTAAATCGTCAAAAAATGTCTCCGATCATCAACAAAGATACGCTGTAACTCCATATCACCAGGGTCCATTGGACAAACGAAAAGATTCAGGTGAAAATTAAATACAACAAGACAGGAATTGCACCGATGACAGTCCACCTTGCCAATTTAGCGCTAATAAGAAGTCAAGATCAGGAAGAAGAAAGAATAAAGCACATACTCTAGGTGCCAAGCATAGATTCGGTATCCAACCTCCCAGATTATAAATTAATAGATATCTACATTTGAAATTACGGAGGAATGGAAAATCAGAAATTCAGACATGAATTCAGAGAGAGAGAGCACAATGTTTCCAGCCAAACGTAATGGCCATTTTGGTGCTGATTGTCCAATTCTCGAAGATGGGAAATTTCTTTCACGAAAATGGTTAAAGTATATCTTACATCGTTAATCTGGAAGGTGCATGGGAGGCATATGGATTATTTGGGACTCCTCGCAAGTGGGCATCTCCGTCCTTCAAGCTATAAACCAGGTTGTACACTGTAATTTCTCGACAAAACTATGAGGAGTGGGTGTTCTTGGCAGTCTATGCAAGCCCAAATGCCAAAAAAGAGAGTTCCTGTGGTAGAACCCGATCGATTTCACTTTGAAAAATTAATTACTGTGTCTAACGGGAGGAGACTTCAATGATATCGCTGACACCAGTGACCAAAAAGGGAGAGGTGATAGAACTGAAAGCATTAGAATTCAAAAATTTAGGGCAAACATGGTAAATACAGCCTTGTGGACTTGGGATGCAATAGACCCAAGCTCACTTGGACTGACAGGAGGCAAGGATTTGTTAACGTACAGAAGCGTCTTGATCAAGCTTTAGACAACCCAGGATGGTGCGTCATCTTCCCAGAAGCCCATGTCTGCAACCTACCTTGCACCTCTTCAGATCGCCTAAATCACAAACTGCTCAGGCACGTTATTCAAAAACTCCAGTTTTCCTTTCAAAAACCTCTTAGAGTAGAAGCATCTTGGATGACACAAACTATGTTAATGATTCTTGGAAAGAAAATTCCAATATTATGGATAACATTACCACATTTCAACATAAATCTAAGAAATGGAACACTGGAAACTTTGGTAACATCTTTGGACGTAAAAGAAGACTTTGGGCTAAGGACGTTAACCAAGCATCAGTCGCACAACCTGGAAACTTTAGAGAAAGAGCCAAGAAATCAATATTTGAACACCCTAGACCAGGAAGAATTACTTTGGTGTCAAAAGTCGAGGGTGAAGTGGCATAGCCAAGGAGATAGAAACACCAAAATTTTCCTTAGCCCTAGGAAAAGGAACAAACTTATGGCTTTAAAAGATAGTAATGGTACTTGGATAAGTGGGTCCACCCAAATCCAAAGTCACATCACTAATCATTTCTACACTACGTACATTAGGCAAACCACAGTTTAGGAGCAGTGAGAAGATGCATCACAACAATCCTAGAATTTTGGATACTGATAAGGAGAACCTCTGTTATCAACGTAGTAACCAAGAAATTAAGGGCTTTCTTTAACATAAAGGCTCTAAAAAGCCCCTGGACCTGATAGTATTAATGCCCTTTTTTACCATAATTATTGGGATATTGTTGGTCCTTCCTGTTGCACTTTCCAAAAAAGCTGTTTTGATAGAAAAAATATGCCTAAACTTAATAATCATACTCTGGTCACCCTTATACCAAAGAGTGATAATCCTCAGTGCATCGTTCAATTTAGGCCTATTAGCTTATCTAAGATCCTTGTCAACAGATTAAGACCTCTATTAAGTAGAATTATCAGCTCCACTTAGAGTGCTTTATCCCTAGTAGATCTACTATTGATGATGCTATTGTCACCCAGGAAATTCTTCATACTCTGAGGAACAAAAAAAAAAAAGGAAACAAGGTGGTCTTATTTTCAAAATTGACCTTGAGAAAGCTTATGATAAGCTTAACTGAATTTTATCGAAGACACTTTGGAGGACTTACTATTAGGATAAATTTGATCATGAATATGATTACTGGTGCTACTATGTCTGTTATCTAAAATAGTACCCCTATGAATCTTTCAAACCCTAGAGAGGGATTAGACAGGGAGACACCTTATCCCCTTATATTTTTGTGTTATGTATTGACAAACTCTCTGAAATGCTAAGTAGATGCAATGAAAAGAAAGAATAGGGCTTAGAGCTTCCAAAAGTGGCCCGTGTATTTCTCATCTATTCTATGCTAATGATTTGATTCTCTTTTATAAAGATGGTGAAAGTGAATGTGGCTTGATTATGAACACTTTAAGAAAAGTTTGCAATATGCTTAGGGTAAAGCATTAATGTAATAAGTCTAAAATGTTTGCCTCCAAAAACATATCCAGAAGAAGAGCCCATGCCCTTAGTAGAAGATATGGGATCCCTCTTATTGATAACTTGGTATGTATCTTGGAATCCCTCTCATTCATAGTAGATTATCGGAGAACCTTTTCAATAATACTTTGTAGAAAGTCCCAAACAGATTTGCTGGTTTGAAGATTAACCTTCTATCCTTCGCTGGTAGAACTACTTTAATACAATCTGTTACCTCTGCTATTCCTACTTAGGTCATACAAATTCAAGCTCTACCCAAAGCCATTTGCCCATTCTAGACAAAATGAACAGGTCCTTCTTATGAAAGGAGGAGGAGGAGGGGGTGGAGGGGTAATAGGAACGAGGAAAATAGTTCATTTGGTCAATTGGGATACTGTGTGCCTCCCTAAAATGGCTGGAGGTTTAAGAATTAGGAAGACTAGGCAAAACAACATGGTAGATCTGATGAGATAGGATGGAAACTGGTGAACCAAGAAAACTTGCTTTGAATTAAAGTATTCATTGAAAAGTATACAAAGAACAAAGCCTTTAAAGAGTGGAGTTTGAGTAAAAAAGGCTGTCAGGTTTGGAAGAGTATACAACAAGCAATGCCTTATCTCCAGAAAGGTGTGAAATGGCTGATCTGCAAAGGTGGAAATGTTAATTTTTGGGAGCACTGGTGGTGTGGCAAAGAGCACTTAGAAACAACAACAATCAAATAGAAATTTTAAAGTAGTTAACTTTGAACAGGATCAAAATTGGGATTTCAACAAAATCAAAGCCTTGGTTTGCCCTAGCTCTATCCTTGACATATAAAGGATTCACATGCCTCAGGAAGACTAATGAAAACAAGGACAACCTATATGGGGTGTTAATATGAAAGGAACCTTTAGTACTTCAAGTGCCTACATATTGATAAGCAATGAATATGGAGTAGATGAACAACACAACAACAAGTGGAGTTGGATTTGGAAGCAAATATTCCCCCCCAAAAATCATTTTGTTAATTTGGTTAATTCTAAGAAATAGGCTTCCTCCTAATGACCTAAGAATGACAAGGGGTCTGACCGATAGTATATTGTGTCAAAGATGCAAACATGAGGTGGAAACCACTACTCATATCATCCAAGATTGCTCCAAGGCCTTACTTATGTGGAAGAAGTGTATGTCAATTGAGAAAATGAGAGCTGTGCCACCCATAATGTTTTAATATGGTTGAACATAGTATCATTGTCAATGGCTGTGAAGACTTTGGAGGCCTGGAATGGAAATATTTGTTCATGGCCAATATTTGGCAGATTTAGAAAGACAAGAATAAGGAAATCATTAACGACCTTACTAATGTTGAAGAAGATTCTTGGAAATAGGTTATGGATTTTGCTAAAGAAACCAGGGAGGCCTATTTAATAACTAAACAAGAAACTAGTAAAGTGTCTAAACTAACTTTGTGGTGTCTTCCTTCTGTAGGAATCATTAAAATTAACATAGATGGCAACAACACACAAGAAGAGACTAGAGGTTTTAGAGGACTGATTAGGGATGACTGAGGAAACTAGATAGGAGGATTCATAGGACAGCTACAATTTTGTAATGCACTCGAAGCCGAACTACATGGAATCCTCAAAGGGCTATAGCTGATCAAGGATAAAGGCTTTCACAGAGCAGTGATGGAAACAGATTCCGAAACAGCTAGAGACCTGCTGACTAAGGAGAACAACCCATGGCACCACCTCTAGACGCCGCTTCTTCACACTACAAGAAAAAGAGTTTTTTTGTGACGGACTTTTAGTCCTTTGTCGCTGAAGGCGGCTTTTAGCGACGGAATATACAGTCTCTAAAAGTCCTTTGCAAGAAGTCTTTAGCGACGGGTAAATCCGTCGGTAAAAACCTTTACCGACAGCTTTTTATTGACGAAGTTTTAGCGACGACTTTTCCATCGCTAAATTTTTTTTAAAAATTTTTAATTTTCTATCACCTTTTTTAAAAATTTTAGCGACGACAACATTCTGTTGTTAAAAAGTATTGTAGCGACAACATTTTTCGTCGATAAAAATGCCCGTCGCTAAATGTCTAAAAAATTATGCTTTTAGTGACAGACTTTTAGTAACGGAATATTCTGTCGGTAAAAGTTCTGCCATAAAATCCTTAATTTTCCCACAATCGTAAACGACCCATCGCCTCCACTCTCATTCTCTCAGCTCCACAGCCCACCGCCTCCATCGCTACCGACCACCGCCTCCATCTCCTCTTTTCAATCGCATATGAACATATGACAAGGCATCTATCACAACGCCGCCTCTGCCTCCACCGCCTTCATCGTTTTTCTCTGGCAGATCTACCACTACGCCCGGTATGTCATCTACCACTGCCTCCATCTCTCAACTTTACCGCTATTTGATTTGTCTTGATGTGTTAAATACCATACTGTTAGATGCCTTTAAGTTTTGTTGATGAGCAAATTCAGCCTTTGAGTGTTAAATGCTTGAATCTCTATGATAGTCTGCTATTTGCGATTGTTATTAGGTTACCCAATAGGTAAATTCAGCTTTGACCCCGTAGAAGCACGTTGAGATTGTCATCTATTGTTTCATTGATGGTATTAGCAATTTTGTTGAGATTTTCATCTTTTCTAGTAGCAGATTGATGAATGAGACTAATTTGCTGTAAATTTAAATCAGGATCAAACTAGTAGCAGATTGATGACTGAGGCTTTGCACTTTTATCTGTGTACTTTATTCTTGTGATTTCTATTTATTAAAGTTGCAGTATAAGTGTTTGAGCTAGGTGTGTTAAAATTTTAGGGTTTGCTGTTAATTGCGGCTATGTCTGATATCTTGAGTCAATTTGGTATTTTGTTTCATCTGGATCAGACTATGATCTAATGGAAGCTAATGTCATAGTTGTCAGAGTTATCGCCAAAATGGCATGCTAAACTAATAGAAAATTAGCCATTAATCTAAGTAAACCAAATTAACCCTAATCAAACCCTAATTATCCCTAATCTAACCAATTAATAGTAATTAATTCCGAGTAACCCTAATTGAATGAATTAACCCCAATTAAACTCGATTAACCCTAATTGAACCAATTAATTATAATTAACCCTGATTCAATCTAATTGAACCAATTAGCACTAATTAATATTTACCCTAATTGAACAAATAAACCCTAATTAGAGTTGATTAGTCGTATTAAACCAATTAACTGTAATTAGCCTCGATTAAACCTATTTGAACCGGTTAACCTTAAACCCTAAACCCTAATTAAATCCTAATTACCCCTAACGAAGCCTAATTAATCTAAGTACATCCAAATTACCCGAATTACATCCAAATTAGCCTAATAAAGCCTAAGTACATCCAAATTACTCAAAGTACATGTTATAATTATTCTGATTTAATTTTTTGTGAAATGTCCTTTATTCCATTAAATGTAAAACTTACATGCCTATTTTTATTTACATTCTACATAGTTTACTAAACCCTCAATTAATCTGTAGTATCCTTATTTGATCAATCCCCCAAGCCCTGCATAGTGTTGGCATTTGCTGTGACTTGTTGAATTATTTTGATTATAGTTAATTAGAATTATTTTTTTTTCAAGTTATTCTGATGTCGAAATGTTCTTTCTGATTTTCAGAATTGTTGTAATGTGAAGTTTTAGAAATTGATGCCTTAGCCCTTTTGATTGGTAGTTAGGAATCACATGGAAATTGAATCCCTCCACAAGGGGTAGCCTTAAAAAAATAATTTTGATTAACCCCGATTAACCCCTAACACATCCCTAGGTAACCCTAATTAACAATAATTAACCCTAATTAACCCTGATTCATTCTAATTAAACCTAGTTAACCCTGATCAACCCCGATCAACCTTAATTAACCCCAATTAACTGTAATTAACTCTATTTCACCCTAATTAAATCAAATTAATTGTTATTAAACCTAAATAACCCTGATTAACCCTAAGTAAACATAATTAGCCCCGATTAACCCTCAATTAACCCCGATTAACCCCTAACACATTCCTAGGTAACCCTAATTAACCCTAATTAAACCCGATTATTTTATTCCTATAAGTATAATTATCCTAAGTACAATCTAACCTTAACTATATACTTAAATCCTGGACTCAATCACATGTGAGACAATATCAACTCTGCGAATGAACTCAACGAATTCTAAGGTGACTCAGTCCTAATTAACCCTAATTAACACATTAACTCTAATTAACCTTAATTAGCTCTTACTTAAACCCTAATTAAAAATAGTTAAGTCTAATTAAACCCAATTAATCCTATTTAGGTCGAATTAGCCCTCATTAGCATTAACCCTATTTAGCCCGAATTAGCCTTATTAGCCCTAATCGACCCTAATTAGTCCTAATTAAAACTGATTAATCCCAATTAATCCTAATTTACTGATAATTTAATCTCTAATCAGCCCTAATGACTGTTGATTAACCTAATTAAACCCTGATTGTCCTGATAATTGTAGACAAACCCTAAATAAACCCAATTTGGATAATTAACTGTAATATGTTCTAATTAGGCTCAACTAGCCCTAAGTAGTCCTAATTAGCCCGAATTAATTCCTGAATAACACTAATTGAGTCTAATTAAACGCAATTAATTGTAATAAACCCTAAATAGCTCGAATTGCCCTAATTGCCCCTAATTAATGCATTAACTCGGCATTTTCACCTTAATTAGCTATTATCTATTTAGGTTCCATTTGGTTATAGTGAACTTGAGCAAATAAATTAAATCATCATTCTTA
Organism: Escallonia herrerae; assembly: GCA_033070095.1. NCBI lineage: Eukaryota > Viridiplantae > Streptophyta > Magnoliopsida > Escalloniales > Escalloniaceae > Escallonia > Escallonia herrerae. The sequence goes on from JAVXUP010000694.1 coordinate 278,816, forward strand.
AATCCTTCAATATCTAACGATCTACCAAATCGGGATTCTCAAGTAAACCCGGTGCTCTTGGTTAGTAAGTTATGGACTAAAAAATTTCCCTTAGCGCGTCATATTGAACCATCTCGTCTAAGATCTTATATTCCGAGACTTCAGATAACATTTTTGGTCCGTAACTCTCCATGTCTGCAGAAAAGAAGATGTTTTTAGACAAATTAAAGGTCTTTCTCAGCCTGTCGCAGATATTTCCTGCCCTCCATCGTTTTTGAGGTAATTAGATGACATATATACATAGTTTTCTTCTGACCAATCTTGTATGCTCGACATAAGGCTTGCCTTTCAACTGATGGGTTCTAACCAATATCAAGCAAAATAACTCTCGACACCCTAACCAGGGCCGATTAGGGCTAATTCGAGCTAAATAGGGTTAATACTAATGAGGACTAATTCGAGCTAAATGAGGTTTGAAAGGCAAGCTATGTGGGGCATAAATTTGGTTGGGGCGTCGAGATTTGTGTGCTTGATATTGGTTGCAATCCATCAGTTGAAAGGCAAGCCATATGTCGGGCATACGGGATCGGTCTGAAAAAAACTGTGTGTATTTATCATCTAATTACCTCAGGAACAATGGAAGGCAGGGAATGTCTGCGACAGGCTGAGAAAGATCTTTTGTCTCAGAAAGTCTTTTCTTCTGCAGACACGGAGAGTTGCGAGCCAAAATTGTTATCTGAAGTCTCGGAAGATAAGACCTTAGACGAGATGGTTCAACATGACGAGCTAAAGGAAATTTTTGAGTCCATTACTTACCAACCAAAAGCACCGGATTTACTTGAGAATCTCGATTTGGTGGATCGTTAAATATTAAAGGATTTATGAATGATAATTTTTTCTGCTCAAGTTCACTACAATCAAATGATTTTGTACTGAACCTAAATAGATAATAGCTAATTAAGGTAAAAATGTCGAGTTAATACTTTAATTATGAGCAATTAGGGTAATTCGAGCTATTTAGGGTTGATTATAGTTAATTGCATTTAATTAGACTCAATTAGTGTTATTCAGATATTAATTCAGGCTAATTTGGGCTACTTAAGCCTAATTAGAACATATTACAGTTAATTACCCTAATTGGGTATATTTAGGGTTTGTCTACGATTTATCAGGACAATTAGGGTTTAATTAGGTTAATCAGCAGTGATTAGGGCTGATTAGAGATTAAATTAACAGTTAATTAGGGTTAATCAGAGCTAATCAGAGTTTAAATTAACAGTAAATTAAGGTTAATCAGTTTTATGCGGCCTCCCCGGTATTACTGTACGTGCCGTGATAGGAGCGTCCCCACCTCCCGCTGCATCTATAGAGACGCAGACACTGACTGTGGAGCTCTCGTTGTTACACGAGGACGAGGTCCATCTCATTGCTTGGGAGGTTTATAGGAGGATCACGACGCATAATCAAGTTCAACCACTATGTACGTTTAATTAATTAGCACTATACGATTTTTTATTGAGATTAATGCATATGTGCATTTACATGCAGGACACTGCTGCTGGACATGCCTCGGGACTTGCCAAACCCTGATCGGCCCTTCCCCTCCTAGCACTTTGTACCCCGCTCCCGTGCTTCCCTCGACTTGTACTCCCCTCCCCTACTCTATTAATGTACCCCGCTCCCGTACCTTCTTGAATTTTGTATACATTTTATTGTTGGATTGTGATTACATGTTTATGTATTAAAAAAATAACTTTTTTTAAAAAATTAGTTTGACTTTTAGTGACGAACTTTATTCCGTCGCTAAAAGTCTAACTATTTTAAAGGAACGAGTTTTTGCCACAAAATTTTCGTCGCTAAAGTTTTAAATGACAAACTTTTAGCAGCGACATTTCGTAGCTAAATATTTTACGTAATAAATTATTATCAAAAAAATTAAAATATGAAAAATAGAATTAGAGACGGAATCTCCGTCTGCAATTGTGTTTGTTTGTCCGTCGTTGAATGTTGACTTTAGGCGACGGATTGTAAAAATCCGTCACTTTTAGAGACAGGATTTTAGCCAGCGAAGTTTTAGCGACGATCACGCTTTTCTGACAGTTGCGGAATTTCCATCGCTAAAAGGCATTTTTCTTGTAGTGTCATGCGAGTCACTAATACAATAATATTACATGTCAGAAAGGAAGGCAACATATTGCACATCTAAGATGAGCAAACCAAGCGAATGCCTTCTTGCATTTAGAACAACCCTATGAAGATCTCAATGTTATGGCAAGATGGCGAAGGAACTTGACAAAGCTATGTGCAATAGTTTATGCTAATATATTTTCCTTTGCACAATATATATATATATATATATATATATATATATATATATATATATATATATATATATATATATATATATATATCTATCTTAGCAACAAAATCATTATGTATGTTTTTCATATGCTTATCCCAAAAATCATATAAGGGTAGAGAAGTAATATTTTTTCGACGTGGCATAAGCAAATGGTGGGCTCCAGAGATGAATGGTGCCTACCCAGTCTCTTGGTGTGGTAAAGGATACGTACGTTGGAGCAATTACTAGTGTGAGCACAACCGATGGCATGACTAGTAAGTCCAATTGCTATTGGACTTCAGCAGGTGTCAGCTTTAAGCCCATATCTTTTTTACTTTGGTTAGGACAAGTTTATTAGCAATATTTAGGATAAGCTCCCATGGTGTATGTTACTCGTGTATGACATTGTATTAACCATAATTATGAATATCGTACCGGAGTGCGTATCGTTTTTTTTCTGTAAAATGGTACGTATCGGTACCGGTACCGTCTCGATACCTTCTCAAAATTTTTATCAATATTATATATATGTAATATTCATTCATTAACAAACTAACAATGTATACATATATTTTCTTACTCACAGCTCCTCTAATATAAAATGTTTGTCCTATAGAGGTTAAATTACCTTAATTTTCAAATAAACTCTTGGTTCTGTTTATCCCACCCTTTTCGACGACCTCGTTCGCAAATTCTTATATTAGAATAAGTTGTTTGTTCACTAATAATGTCTTTGAGTTTAGGAATAAGCTACCTTTCTAGGTGTGCGCACGCGCGCATGCGTAAAGCTGTACATCATGTAGATGAAAGAATATGATCAAAGATTCCAGGTTGAAGTACATCAAAGCTAATTGAAGATTGAAAACTCATCAGGAAAGATGTTACAAATTATAATGAATATCATGAGCAAGAGACTAAAGAGGCTTTGATTGGTATAATAGAATTTAGAGTGTTTTTCTATTTAGTCTTTATATAATCAATTTATAAAATTTTTAACAAAATTTGTCATTTTTACATTTTTGAAGGGACCGGTACAAAACACACTATCCCGGCCGGTACGTAGTTTCTCGGCTAGTATCACCAGTACCGGCCGGTACAACTGGTACATAGCGGTATTTTGACCGATACAAAATGTAATGGATGTCGTACTAGTAAAAGGTAAAAATGGTATGTACAGGCTGGTACGATCGGTGCCGGTACGGTATTGATAACTATGATATTAACTATGAGTCTGCAGGAGGACTGAATTTGAAAATAGAGTTATGGAGTTTATGTTGGACTAAGACGAAGTGCTTGCAACGCGATTTTTAGTAAAAGTAGGAAGAGGACTAAGGGAAAAGTAACTAACGATGGTCAACAAGTACCTAAGAAATAGTATCTTTAGGTATCTTGGATGATTAATGCACGAACAGGGAGAGGCTGGCCAGAATGTTGCCAATAGGATAAGACCAGGTTGGCAAGAGTGGAGGCCTGCTTCTGGAGTGTTATTTGATCGTAATATTAACGTTACTATATTGCGTAGACATATTCCAATATTTAAGCATATTTTGTATGGTTGTGCTGTTGTGCTTCTCAAAACGGAGATTCTTGGGACCTGGCTTCAACCTATTGGAGGAAAAGAGAATGCCAAGTAGAAGCAGGCACAACCCTTACTGATGAGTGATCTAGTATTATAGTGATACTACTTATAATGTTCTGTTAACCCCATAATTTTAATCAGATAGGGCCGAATTTAGGATTTGAGCTTTCTGCTTGTCGAAACAAAATAATGAAAACCATATGAAGCTCTTATAGTTTCACCTAACCCAAGACTCTTCCATGAGCGTGCCTTTCGGCCGCTGCTTCTCGTCCTGCTCGAGCAAAGATGGTATTGTCAAGTGACTTTATATAAGTTAAAAAAATCTATTCTCCTGAACAGACTCTTCCTCTAGAACGACCTCATGAACTTCGAACCATCAATTAAACCCTACCTTTTCACACCTTATTTCGAGTGGTTGCAAACTACTTCTTGAAGGCAATTTTGGTCAGCCAAAACCACAGGGTACTGTGCAACCTCTCTCCTTCGTGCAAACTGCACCGGTGCAAGGGTGCAAGTGTTTTTTACGAAGAAAACTTTGGCTATCCGTTGCATGAATCATGGTAATGGGCCAACAGATTCTGCAATGGGTAATATCTTCATTTGAGTCTATTGTGATAGCTGGTTACAGCTGCTTGCTAGTTTAAAAGTTCAAGTTTTTAATAGTAGAATTGGTTTGGTCTTGAGTCGTGCAGAAATAGTAACAAATGCCCATCTGTTGCCCTGATGTTTCAAGTTGGTGATAGTGCCTCCTACCACAATGTAAGTAAGCTGGTTTTGTTTAGTCGGTTGAATCTCTTCGTCTTTTTTTCTTTGTTCCTTCCCTTACCTCTTTCTTGGCAAGAGAACTGATTAAATCATTTGTTGCACAAGATGGGTGGCTGCAAAGAATCGCCAGACTCATGCACCAGCCAGAGTTGTCATGGCTATGAAGTTGACATTATGCACTTTTCCGTTGGAACTGCAATTCCAGGTCGGCTGTATGGTGGAAATCCAGTAGACAACAGAGATGGGAATGGAGGCGACAGGTACAGTTAATCTAGGGCTTATGCTTTCAAACTCCATCTTGGACAGCCTTATGTTGTGTCTAACAAGAACTTTGGTTTGTCATGAACAGGTTTGGTCATTTGGTAGATTTGTATGCTTGGAATCCGCATTGTCGAAACCTTGATGGTATTAGTCCCTCAGGTATTTTTAGGTCAACACGTGTGAAATTTTTATGCTTTTTGATGCTCAATGTAATTCTGGCAGTGATCAACCCCTAATAACATCTGTGATCAATATTATGTCAGTGCAACCATGTAGTACACCACAATAATTTACTGCGGTTTATGCTCAAACACATGCAATGATGATGCAAGTGGACTTTAACGGGTTTCACTCATAAATATGACGTGGGTCATAAGTATTTTAGCTGATAATGTTTTTATTGCCTTTTTGTTTTCATGCAGCTAAGAGGAGTTTAAACAAGTTTGGCTTCATTTTATGACATGAAAACCAATTGATACATTAACTTTGAAGATTTTGGACATATATGAAACACTAGTACAGAGCACGTGCGTTGCACGTAAATATAGTCGAGAGTAAAGTTTGAGGTGATATTATTATCTTTTTTTATATCAAAATAATATAATTCAATTATGTTCTTATTTCTTTTGTGACTTGTTTTAGAAGAAATGTATATTTGATGTTTGTAATTATAATCAGTTCAATGTTTGAAAATATTTTTTTAGGCTTCTGGATTGAAAAAATGTTTGATGGTACTGCTGAAAATAAAAGCAAATGGTTAAATTAAAAGAATGAATCTACGTCTTTGTTTTTGTAATCTGTTAAATTGATTTATGGTTAAATTTTATAATTTTCAAGACCAGGTGCTTTGCATTTCATTAATAAGAAATTCAAAACACCCGATCTTAACTGTAATAACCGAACATACTTTCAGTTCAAATTGGTATCATATTCAAGCCTTATTTATTTTATGAATATTTAACCCTTTTTCATTTTTTGCTGTTTTTGTTTTTCCAACAATTTTTTATTTCTTAAATGATTTTTCACGTATTTCAGTTTCTTTATTTTGTTTTTGTTTTTCAGTTTATCAATTGGTTAATTGTTTGCTAACCTAAAAATTCAAGAAAAAAATCACAGTTCTCATTAACCAGTTCAATATCTAATGTTAATTTCATTTTAACCAATTAAAAAGAGAATAATAAAGGAATTTCTTTGTTTTGTTTTTCTTTCTCATCACACTTTTTATTTTTCAATGTGTAGAATAGATTCATTACCCAGTGTTCTTTTAATTTCATTAAAATTTATACTAGAGTAATAAAAGAATGATAAGAATGTAATTGATGTAATTAATGGAGGACATAATCATCCAAAAAAGATTTACAATATTCATACTTTTGTAGGTAGTGTGTGTATACACACAAAAAAATATATTTTTTGCAGCCACACATTTTGTTTCCCAATGTGTAAATGTAGGTTTAGATTAAATTTATGACCAAATGTTTATTAAACACATTACAAAAAAACTAATTAGGGAAGGATAGGATTGTCATTGAAATAACTAACGGAGGGCAATACCAGAAATGATTAAAAATTAGTAATTAATAATGGTATTTATGAAAGGGTATGATTGTTATTGGAGTGATTAATGAAGGACAAAAACGGAATAAAATGATTTACAAGATTTTTACTTTTATAGGTAGTATAGATTTTGGATTTGGTCCCTTCAAGTCCAAAACGTATTTAGTACTAAGAGTTAGTTCATATTTGAGTTGAAATTTCAGTTACAGTAGCGGAGCTGACTGCTTTGATTTTAAGGAATGCTTTCAAACTTGACTGTCCTCTTTAATGAAGTGGAAAATTAAAAATTGAAATCCTGATATTCCGAAATATAGTGAGATCTTCAACTAGTTGCAAAACATTAAAGGGAAAACTACTTCTTAAGTGCGCCAGTGAGACTGCAGCTAACCAAATATTTTTTCGTTAGTCTTATCTTTTTTCACGGTATACACTGCATGGCCCTTGAGGAGTTATGTGATCTGTAGAACAATTTTACCAAATCCGTAAGGATGCACATGCCTCCTTATTGGTGCAGACTTTTCTTTAAGTCTTGCATTTGCACCTTAATTTGTGGTAATACTTATTAGTAGCATGTCATTACTTATCTCTTCCTTTTGTTGTAATTTGTTTTGATGTAATCTGCAAAGAGCATGTCTAGCCATTAGTTTTTCACCTTTTACTTTCCAGGAAATGATTCTAGTGCGCAGAACAACTGGAAGGGTGCTTGGTGGCACAGCAGTTTCACAACACATTCAGGTAACCATTCCCCACTTGTTTGGTGCAACAGAGCAAGCATCATACTCCTTTAGCAGAGCATGAACAGCTAGAAAGTAATTCTTGGGTGTATGAAAAAGAGCACTTTATTGCATGTTTTCACATGTCCAGTTTTGACAAAGCATATTTAGTAGCTGTACTCCCTTTTCACCTTCTTCCTTGTGCATTGCTGTTCTTTAAAATGTAAAAACCCGTGAATTCACTTAAGTTGAAAATTTCCCTTGCAAACAGACCTGATGACAAGATTAGACCCAAATCCATACATCCCTCCCTCCCTACCTCTGCATGATAATTTTTTTGTTGTTGGTTTTTCTTCAGTTCTTTTGTTGATAACCTTGACTGACAGGTTTCATAGAGGAAGACAGTCCTTATGGATCACCAGGTCAAAAGGGCACATACTACTTTGAATTTTCAAGGCCTCTGAGGACTTTGGACCATCTACAGCAGGTTCGACATTTTCTACTGTTAGGTTTCTTACTCATGTATAATGCAGCGTTGGGATTACGAACTATTGCTGAATATATGTTACACAATTGTTAAGCGAACATGTCCCTCCCTTGAAAGTTTGGATATGAAACTAGAGCATGTTGGAAATTTGTCATCAACATTACAGTTGCCATGACACTTGAAAATGCAAGGTCAACCTGCAAAAGTTTTTATACAGTTTAAGAGGAAATGACACCGCCTTACTAAAGCTTTGGCAATTAAAACATGCTATGGGAATAGCTGATAATTCCATTCTCATGCATTCAAAGCCTGATAAAATTGCCATTTTGCTCATTTGCTGTATCATGGTAAAACCATATTCCCTTGTGGAAAATGAGATTAGGCCATATGCATTACCAAACTTCTTGCTTTAGGAATGCTGTGTACTTGAAAAGAAAGTTTCCTGTTCAATGTAGGATGTACAATTCGCCATTGGTCAGTCCAGAAAGTTCTCAGCTGCATTTTGGTATCCAGTTGATGGGAACCCTTGGCATGGATCAGGGCATTATTCTGTTGGCTGTGACTGGGTACCTGTAGATATTTCCCCAGGGACTTCTGCATTAGCTAGAGCTGCTTCAGAAAGCTCTTGGGATGCTGCCAGCGCGTTTGCTCTCCTCTTGTCTATCGTCTCCATCTGCATGTCTGCCTTTGTTGGTTACTGGGTTCGTCAAGGCAAATCTGTCCCCTTTACACCCATCGACCGTCTTTAACAAGATATATACACTAATTTAGTTCCCACTCAACTTCTTCTTTTTGTTTGCTTGTTTGGGTTGAGGGTGTAGCATATGCACTAGTTACATAGATTTGATTCATTTATTAAGTAAAGCTAAAGAAGTTATTAAGTGGTTTACTTAATAATTATTGAATGGTTTGTACTGATGCCTTGCTTTATCAAATGGCTTTATTTGTTACGGAGTATTCTTCTTCTTTGGGGCGGTTTCGTGTGGTGTGAGTATAAGCCCCAAAGTAGTGGCCTTTGATGTTGCTAAATGAAGGACGAAGATGAGAGAACAAAATGAATTTCGTAATGTCAGACAAAGGCGATTTTTTGGGTGCCAAACACATCCGAGCTATCAAACTTTGAGCCACCGCAAACCTTAGCCTACTAGCACCGGCATAAGAAGGATTCTAGAATGAAATTCAGTGGGAGACATAATCAGGTTCAATGCACGTAAATTGCTTTGAACCTAATTATGCCAAACTGATAAAGAAGAAGAAGCTTGGATGTGCTGGCCATTGGTGACATCCTTCTAGCAGTCTATCAATCACAATGGCCCAACAATCCTTAACTTCCTATGCAGGTTTGCTAAACAGTTCAAGCTACACATTTAATGTTGGTTCAAGAGAGAATTATATGATCTCACAGTTTTGCAGCCTGTCAACTGTACACGGTTAATGGGCTAATGAGTATTATAAAGGTCATATAAGCAATTACGTTGCTCGAGGTTCAATTGGCAAGGTAAATAAGCAACCACCTCTCCCAACGATCGTGTCCATGGCTGGTAATAATCCTCTGATCGGTCAATCATCTTTCTGAGTATGTCTGCCATGCCAAAGAGGGAGAGCCTAGATTCTAGTCGGTTTCAAGGAGACCCTGATAGCTAGGTGTGAATTCTAATATGCACGACAGTCTATTTGGTGGCGGTGTTCTTATCTCATCCTCGGAACGCTACCTTACCTTTTTGAACCGAGTACTGAAGTTTGGTGCATCGTTGCTCGGTTTAGGCTCGTGATCGAGCAATTATATTGCAATTGGGTTTACTTGAGAGCTCGATTTAATAAAACATCAGCGCCAGTTAAAATCCCCAAAATATTCAACTCTCTCGTTAAGGTCAAGGCCACTCAATATTTATCATTTCTGAATTAAAGCATGATGCATATAAGAATCGATAATGTTCAACACAATTTATAAAGAAAGGTAATCATCAGATCAAAGCCCGTCTTGATGTTATGCCGAATGCTACATGTGGAGATTAAAACTCCTAGTAGATTCAATCCACACCAAACTGTCTTGAAAAGTTTGAAAACATATCAGCCAGCCAAGAGGCGTTTGTAACGGACCTCAGACCTGAAACAGAAAACCAAACCAGACGATTTATAATTCTTTTCGTTCTTTTAATTTATTACCACGGGATGGGAGCAATGAAGATTGGAGGCGGCTTCAGTTACTGGTTGGGCTTGATTGGGAAGAAAGGTTCAAAGGTCTTGTTTTTCAAACTGAAGATGCCCATATCATGGCCTCCACGGAGATCATCTACAGGTTCTGCATCGTCGTCTGTGAAATATATGCAATCTCCTCAGCAGGCAGGAAAATCAACGGCTGAGAGAGAAAAGAACTGTTCATAGCTAAGAACAGTGCATAGTTTCCGATGCTTGCCACCCTCACCCATTTTCTTTTGCTGGAAATAAATTTATAGACTTCAAATCTAAAGGTATTGTACTTGTCCCAGAGCATACCATGATTCTCAATATCATAGTCGTCACTATCATCATCATCCCAGATCCTACTACGATTGTTGACGTAGCCAAGATTATTACCCTGATCCTCTCCTCCTGCATCGCTGCTATAATCATCCTCGCTTTCATCAACTTCAGCATCATCTTCATGATGTTCCTCTCCGTCAGCAGTTCCGTCATAACTGGTACCATCGTGGTTGTGGTCGTTAATATAGCCAAGATAATTGGCCTGATCCACTTCTGCATCACTGCTATGCTTATCATTGCTTTCATCATTTTCCAGATCATCTTCACGATATTCCTCCTCTTCTGTAGTACTGTCATCATAGTACCTCTCAGATGAAGACCTCCGTTCCCTCCTGTTGGAATTTGGAAAGTTCAATTAACTTGTAATTTTCAGATTATCTAGAAAAGTTTAGTCAAAGAGAATTCTAGAGTCTTTGCATTAAATGAAACAGTTGGAAGTTGAAAAGTTGCACTCTAGATGTGTCCAAGGTAATTATAAATAGGTGTCATATATGAGGTTGAGTTAAGTCACCAAGGATGGCCAAATGTGGTCATTAAGAGTGTCTTCCCTCTCCCCAAGTATCCATGTCTTGTACTACGATTTTTCATCGATTTATAAAATTCTAACATGGTATCAGAGCTGTTTGAGTCTAATATGGGACGTTAACCGATATATCGCTGCACGAAATCCATCGTCTTCAACCATGTCTGCTTCACCGAAGAAGAAGTATGAGTGCCTCTGAGAGAGCCTAAAAGACTCTACAAGCACTGTTAGTTGATGAGAAGGGCATAGTGCCATTACAAGAGCACTGTAGCACCGCTGTGGCTCTACAAGCACCGCAAAAAGGCATGGGTGCCTCTGAGAGAGTCGCATAATGAAAAGAAATGAAGAGAAATGGTCGCAGCATGGTGAAATGGGGCGAATAGAGTATGAAAATGGAGAGAGGTGTATGAAGGAAAAAGAAGAAGAAAAGGCAGGTGGCCACAAAGTTCCAACCTGCACGAAGACAATGGGTAGCTTCCAAATGCCAACTCACTAAAAGAAGGAGAAATGGGAAGCTAGCAATTGCTTCACCAAACAGATCCCATGGCAGCAACCAAAGGAAGAAATGGACAAGTGTCCGTGAACCAGCAAGAACACGAGCATGAATAAAAGAAAAATGGCGACATCCGTAAGAAAATCGACAAAATCATGATGAAGAAGAATAAGTGATTGAACTGTGCAGATTTGTCCTAGTCGAGTGTCCAGCAATCGTTAAGCATGAAGTTGAAAAGCAAAAAAAAAAGGGGAGGTTTTGCATTACGACCAAGAAGAGAGAAAAGGATCTTGCATTTCTGAAAATTACAACTTAAGAGGCTGTGTTGGAATTTGGAAAGTTCAATTAACTTGTAATTTTCAGATTATCTAGAAAAGTTTAGTCAAAGAGAATTCTAGAGTCTTTGCATTAAATGAAACAGTTGGAAGTTGAAAAGTTGCACTCTAGATGTGTCCAAGGTAATTATAAATAGGTGTCATATATGAGGTTGAGTTAAGTCACCAAGGATGGCCAACTGTGGCCATTAAGAGTGTCTTCCCTCTTCCCAAGTATCCATGTCTTGTACTACGATTTTTTTATCGATTTATAAAATTCTAACACCTCCTTACCAGCAATAACGCACCTCCACATTCCACCAAATACCTTCTCTCATAGAACCTCTCACTTTCTGGTGCTGGCGCATATTCTAACACCTTTGGCTGGTTATCTATGTCACAAGTAACAAGGGCTCCAGGGTTATAAACAGCATAAAATTTTCCCTTGTGCCAAATAGCATCCCAAAATGTGTGGTTTTTCGGTGCTCCAATGGGTCTCCAAGAGTCATCTCCAAGTCCGCAGCAGGCCAACCGATGACGGTCAGCCCTATATATAACCAAAACCACAACATCCTGATTCAAAGAAGGATTTGAGGACAAGATAGCCTTTTCAAATTTCACAAATGTAAGTTCGTCCCCAGGAGGTGATGTTGGGAGGGTTGTCACTGGAGGAAGACTGATTTGTGCTCCCGAAAATGGATTCAGAAGTTTGTGCTAGGAATCATAAGACCTGGAAATTGGCGGAGAACTCGAAAGCGCTTTTCAACTCCTACTGATCGCCATGATGAACAAACACCACTAAAACGGATTTGATTAGACAAAGTGGTTATTCTTGATATAATCAACTCCAGCAGCTCTTTTTGTAGTTCAGCCCAATTTGCCATTCCTTTACTAGCTTAGCTGCTTCAGAGAAACATGAGTAAAGACACAGATAACAGTAGCTGTTGCTGTAAACTACAAATGAACTGAGACTGACAAGTGCTAAACTGATCAGTCATTCTAAACAAACTTGGATTGTGTCCACAAATTCTTCTGAGACTGAAGATTCTAGGAGCTGGTCAAGTTCTACATCTCGAGCAGCAGCCTAAGAGTTACTGATGAATATTGCCCCACTAATAGAGACCAAGAAAAAGAGGACAGAAACAGAGACGAAAGATGTTTTAAAGGGAAGCAAAGAAGAAAAAGATTCGTAGACGACGCAACTGGTTTTGGGCAAATGTTTTACAGCGTCAAATGTAATAAAGGGACCTACAAAAGCAAGAAGTTACAAGACAACCACAAAATGTTAACCACCCCTTTATTGGAACAATATTGAAAAGAATGGCAAAAAAGAACTCAATTAACAACTATCAGAACGGGCAAAAGTGAAAAAAGATTTCTCAACTAACAACAATCAGAACGGGCAAAAGTGAAAAAAGATTTTGTTATTGTTCAAATTCAACTAAAAGGCATGACAAATGGAAAATCAATCTAACACACCATACAACAAATATAATTAGTATGATTTACTTCTCAACTCAGATCACTAACCTAATCAGACGGTAGCTCCAGAAACTCTCAAGAGTGTCCATCCAATTTTAGAATCACAACCACATCAAATAACTAGATCTCAAACTAAGATATATGTGATAACAACATTGATAACATACCCAAAACTCTAACCCTGGACCGATCTCAATTGGTGCACTTCCAAAATCAACTGTATTCCCATCTCTACCAAACAAACTGGAAACAAAGTTATGCACACTGAACCTAACACGTACAAATTGAAACAACGGAGATGCATACAACTAATTGGCAAGCAGTATGTAATGTATTACTTTTTTTTAAGAAGGTACAAACACCAGTTCCATTCTTTAGTTGTAATATCCCAAACTTTGAGAGCGGGTTAAAATAACCATCGGCGCTCTAAAAAATAAACGGGCGCTAATTTTGAGCAATGCTCACTTATTAGTACAGTATGAGAGCTTAAAACAATTTTTGGGGACATTTCTGTAATTTTGGAAAACTTTGGGGGTATAATGGTAAATTAATAATTTTAGTGATGAAATTTTTTAAAATGAATGATAGTGTATATTTTAGTGATGTTTAATGAAATTAATCACGATTAGAATAATTTTGGGGTTAAATGTAATTATATAAAATTTGGGGGTTATGTTGCAATTATGGAAATTTTGGGGGTTTCTTTGCAATTCTTGGAAGTATGTATTAGGTGTCAAAATTTTGGTAATTAGATTAGGTTTAACAGCCACCTGGTTGGTGACCATGCAATTGATTTTTTTAATTACTTTGAAAAAAAAAGTAAAAGGAAGGAGAGAGAACAGAAAATTCGGAAAAGAGGAAAAGAAAATAAACAAGAGAAACAGAGAGAGAGAGAGGAAGAACAGAGCAGCGTGGAGAAAAAAAGAGAGAAAGGAAGAAGCTTTGATCCAAATTCAACAGGTAAACCCCCTAAATCTCTAGTGTGTGGTTGTAGTATATATAGGTGTGTTTTGTAACTGTGGAGCATGGGAGTAAGCCATGAACATGGCTGAGTAGAGTGAGATGTTTTGAGAGTTTTATGCTTCGGGTCAGAATTTTGGTCATAGTTTAATGCAATTTTAGAAGATGTAATTAACTTTTAAATGATTTTCAGATTTGAAGGGGGGTAAAGGAGAGCGATTGTAGATGCGCAGTGGTGCGATGTGTGTTATTGTGACTGTGTGTGTTGGTGAGGTGTGGCCATGGCCGTTGAATGAAAGTGGGTGAAAAAAAAAAGGGTTATAGTGACATGAAGTGTGTTATATGTGGCTTAAGAAGGATGTAAGGGGTAGCTATGTGTGTGAGGGGGAAATTTCGAGAGTTTTAGGGTGGCCAGTTTGTGTTTTGGGTGTTTACGGTATGTGGTCTTGATTGTGCAGAGGGGTGTATGTATATTTTGATGATCCATGGGTATGTGGTGTAATTGTGTGATTTAAATGGTGTCAGTGGGTGTTAGTTAAACATATGTAGTTGTTTATAGTGGGTTGGTGTGTAATTTTGGAGGTTGTATGTATGAAGTGGGTCTCGGCATAACAAGGAAGAAGAGAGTGTGTGCAGCTGAGGTGCTTTCGTGTGTGTTTTTATCCAAATAGTAACTATTTTTGTCGCTAAAAACATAAATACTTTAGGCAGCTTCTTTCACGAATTTTTATAAACCTCTTGGACAAAAATTAGACAAAGTTTGAAACAGTAACCCACAATATTTTTATGATATCTACGCTCTGGAAAGTTTTGAGAATTTTCGGTATTTGTAAAGAGCGCTAAACTGGGGTACCGATTAAAGAACTTTATCAAATTATTTAGCATAGCAAACCAAGTTATTTTGATTTGAAAATTTTAGAAAAATCTTATTTTACTGATATGGTTCATATTCTAAAATTTTGAGCCATTCCGAGGCCAATATGTATTTTTTACGAAATTGGCCTTTTAGCGCTCGGTCCGGCACCGGTTCGGGATTTTCGGGAGAAAATTCTTTAAAATACTTTTTAGGCCAGAAATAACATCGGGATGTTTAAAATAGCGTTTTAAGATATTTTTGAGATTTTGCCTGTGTCAGAAACCCCCAGGGGTGTTTTGGTAATTTACCATCCCGATGGGGGGTATTTTGGTAATTTTATCTATAAGAGGTATTTTGAAGTAAATTTACATATAATAAGATTATTTTAGTGACCTTGCTAATGAAAATGTCATTTTGATGATTAAAGTGTAATGGGGGGGTATTTTGGTAATTTGACCTAAGAAAGGTATTTTTGAATAAATTTACATATGGGAAGCTTATTTCAGTGATTCTACTTATGGGAAGACCATTTTTGATAATTTAAATCATGGAGGGACATTTTGGTAATTTTACACCCTAGGGGCGTTTTAGTAATTTTACATACCCGGTGAGGGGAGGTTCATTTTGGGAGCATGTGTGAGTTCGTATTAAGTTATACTTTTATTCTATAGGCTGTATTCTAATGGTTCGATTATTCCGTTTAGGTTAAAGCTAAAGACTTCCGGTTAGGATAATTTAGCTGCGGATTCAGGTAAGAGATTCTATCTGAACCTTGGATAAGAACTTTTGTCCGAACCCTTATTTGATTACTTGTAATCGTAAGTACTCCTTTGATATATTTACGGCTAATGCCGAACTCTGAGTTATATATTAATATCAACATGTTCTTGCCCAGAAAACCCTAATGTCGAACCTGAATCGATTAATTGGAAATCTTGTGATGCCCTCCTGTACTGCGGGTTGAGCAAATTTGATAATTGTTTGTATCCGTTCTTTTGAATTGTGGCACCTAAATTCGATAATGTTTCACAATTGTTTTTGCTATTTATTTGTGATTTTCTTCTGGAATTCTGAACAATGACTTATGTCAGTATGATTATTGTTATTAGAACCCGAATTGATTTCGGGGATATGAGCTTATGTTAACGCTCATTTATATTGTTAATTTTCTATGTTGACTTGGGTACAAGTTTAGTGGGGAGGCAGTATAAGGCTGGTTGAATCCTGCATGAAATGCAGGCTAGTACCCAAGTGGACTAGTAATTATTTTAGTACATCATGCATGTGTACACTATATAAGCTTGCCATAATGGCATTGCAATCGCCCAGGATCAACATTGATTTTTGATTTTATTAGCTAGAATGATTTGTGCTTGGGTTGAAAGCCCTTGACAAACATTCATCGTATTTAGTTAGAAGGATTTGTACTTGGGTTAAAAATTCCTTGACCAGCCTTTATCGTATTATTGAAAATGATTTGTGTTTGGGTTGAATCCCTTGAAAAATCTACTGTATTTTAGAAATGATGACTTGAAAAGGATCTTTTATTGATCAGTTTGGGTTTTGTTCAGATTGTTAATATTTATTTTGACATCTATTTCTGATGAACTTTGATCATTTTGGGTAATCATTGAGTTTTGAGCGTTCGAAGTGTTTTGAAAATCATCGTCGGTTGGATTTTTTGGAGTTGTGTTATAATTTCTTTTGTAATCCTTGTACGACCTTACTGAATTCTCAAAAGCTCACCCTTCGTTTGGCTCCCTTCTGCAGGTGATGATCAAATGTAGCATTTTCAGGAATGGGTTAGAGTCTGTGTGAGATCCCGATCAGCCCATTACTACTGTGTAGGGAGACCCCTGCGTGGGTCAGTTTTGTCAACTCGTTCTATAAGAACTTGAGTTTGTAAAGAATTTAGATCTTAATAGTTTAACTTCGAGTAGTTTTGTAATATTGAATGTGAAGAGTTTGAGTTGATATCGGATTAACTGTTTTGAAAGTATGTGTTAGTGAACACGACTTAATAGGTTTGATGTGATCCGGTAGATTAACGACCGGGGAGTTCGGGGCGGCAGAGCTCCGGATTTCCAGGGGCGTTACATTAGTATCACTAAAATCACAATTTTAGACAATCCTAATCAACATAAATTGTATCACAAGGCAAGTCGAGTTACCTGCTAAAAATAGGGCTGAACATGATAAAACTCCGGCAAAATTCCCTGTAGATGACCTTTATACAGGAGATCAACAAACAAGAAAAGAAATTATAGCACAAACAGAATAAAGCAACAGGTGACAACAATAGTAAGAAAATAGCACCTAATAGATCAGAACTTTCTCCCATTCAGATCAAATACCATAAATCCACAAAAATAATTCAAAAGTCACCACCGGGAACAAGAAGCAGCGGAGAACTCAAAATGACGAGCGCAGATAACATTGACGACAAATGAAAGAAAAATTTGCAAATTTCATAAATACTTGCTACCTGTGATTAGATTGTCATTCAATTCAAGACGACACATAAATGAACCTCAGCCAACAAAAACCATCAGAGATTAAAAAAAAAAAAAAAGTCAGTTACAGATAAATTAATGTCAAAGGAAAGCAAAATTCCCCAATTTTCATAGAATACTTGCTACCCAAGATTACATTGTCATTCAAATTCAATACAGCACAAAAATGAACCTCAGCCAACAAAAACCATAAGAGATCATATGACCTTGCAATTCACAGCACATTAAACAATTTTAAGCAATTTCTTGAAACTCTAATGTAGAAAGTACTCCAGATAAATCAATTCCAACAAAATGCAAAACTATTCCTATCCAAATCATAGAAAGTTTGATGCGGATAGACAAATTGAATAATGCACAAAACTTTTTGCTATTCCAATAACGTACTTCAAACCTAAACATGAATTCAAACAAAAATTGTGAGTGACATTCCCAGACTTCCCCCCACTCCCAAATTTGAAATGATAGTAAAGGGTAGACAATGCATGGAAGAGTGCATGGGTCAGATTTACAGCGATATGCTAATGCAAGTATGAATTAAACCAAGGCATCAACACTTGAGTCAATTGAAGCTCATATCAGACAATAACACACAAAATGATTTCTACACATGCCGAAACTGTGAAAAAAAACCTAGCTGCAGTTCCTTGCATTGAAATCAAAATCGAGTTCCAACCTTAAAATAAATAAGATATGAAAGACCTCTTGCACAAGCGGATCAACGGAAATAAGTCATTGATAATGTGCGTTGAAATAAAATCAAGACGCTGAAGCCATAGAAGTACAAAAAAACTGAAGTGGTGTTCATTTTTGTTTTACAAGGGGAGGGCTCCGATAGTGGTTGGGGGTATTTATACAATGTTCGTTACATCTCTTTCTCTTGTCAGGTTGCGGGCGTGTCCAGGTGGTTTTAGGAAATTTTTGTTTTGGGGGAAGGGGGGTGGGGGGGGGGGGGGGTGCCATTATTTTGTGCCTAAACTTCACCCAAATTTTCATCCGCAGATTTTTATGATCCATGATTGATTCTAGTACAATAGAAATAAATTGTCCAGAGGTGGAAAGTGGTGTTTTAAATTGCCTAAATATAATAGACTTTAACCAAGATAAATGTAGGTGCACTGTCTAGAATAAATTATCTAAGTCTTTCCATCTCTTAAGAGATTAGACCCTTGTAAAGCACAAAGCAATCGCAGATTATGGACGCAACCTATGTTATACGCTTCATCTGGACACCCTTTCCACAAACAGAAAGAAATCCACGGTACCAGCTAGGCAAAATACCATGACCCTATCTCTAACAATTTTCTTTAAGAAAAAAATTTAAGACTAGATAACCCGGTTGACCATTCTTCCAGACAAACCTTTGCAAATCTACAGTTAAATGTATCAAAAAGCTCAATATGAATGTGAAGAAGAACTTCTCGATAAGAATGTACTGACTTACGACTTCCTTAATAAGCCCTATAGCCATTACTGTGTTAATCACTAACTTCTTAGGTAAAACCAGATGCCACCATTCTTAGGTAAAATCAGATGCCACCATTCTTACTGCGAAACCAGTTTCCCAATCATACCAATTCGATTTCCATATGAACTCCTTCAAAACAAGTTAAAAAGTAATTGTATGCCTCTTAAGAGCACCTAATTCAGTCCATCCCCAGTTTTTGTCCATCAGTCAAAACAAGAAGAAAGGGTCCTTTCCCAGAAGTAGAAAAATCGATAAATTTTGGGTCCTTTCTAATATCTGTTTTCGTGACATCACTGCAAAATTGCTCCATTTTATAGGTTACCAGTTTCTATCCATCATCAACAGCGTACAGCGTACTAAAAGTCACGATTCATAAGCCCTCAACCTGCTCTTACATGAATCGAGTATATGCATTTTTAAATCATCAAAAAGGGAGTTCCCTACCACCTGTCCTCAGCACCTTCATCTTCTGATTTTACTTGGTGAGGCTACTTTAGTTTCACCCTTTATAGCACTCCTGTATTAAATTATTTTTCAATACTAGATGTCTTTGATCATTAGGAAGATAGAGCAGTCATACCCAACAAACAAGAAAAGAAATCTTGCAATCAAAACAACAAAAGGACTTGCTTATGCTTCGCCTCAGTATTGTTCATCTTCCCTTTTCAAGGGATATACAGCAATAAGGATACCTTTGATCTATACCTTTCCAGGTATATAGTGTCAAGTTGCTGAGAAATTTCCATCACGATGACAAAACTGATAATTAAAGTTATATCCAAGGGATTTAGAAAGATTAAGGAGACAAACGAACGGTTTTTTGCTCAAAATAAATGCAACAGACTATGTACAAAAGCACGATTTTGCACTTAGGAAACCAATACATATTTGCATATGCGGGCATACTTGTAAATGTTAAAAATATAATTGATACAATTAGTTTAGGTACTGTTGTGGCCAAAAATTGACCGGGACCGAACGAGCGTCGGTTGGGACCGAACGAGCGTCGGTTGGGACCAAACGAGCACGCGAGCAGACCTGAAAAGCACAACACGAGCAAACGGTGACGCGCCGGGACCCCGGAGGGGATCCTGGCGGAGAGTCTCCGATACTTAAGTCAGTAAGTATTTTTGAGTGAGTATCTGAAAATAACTTAGATCGTCCGAACTGACCATCTTCCTCATTTTCACTTCCATTTTATAGGAAAGTATTAAAGGGTCTGTTCCGTCCCTTAAATGGGGAGTTACTAACTTTTATGCAGAGTTAACAAAATTGATGGATAGTTATTACCCATAATGGGAGAGTGGGTAAATGCCACTTCCACCTCTTCAAGAGTCACGGGGCAGTTTCAGACCTCTTTGGTGGCGACACGTGTTGCTCTCTCACAGGTGTATATTTTTACCCATATCATTTGCCCCCCATTCCATGTTCTTTTTGAGAAAGAATGTGGAAGCAAGATAATTGACTTAGCATCAAATTTTGGACCTTATTAAGGGATGCTCCGTGTTGGGAATTTAACCAAAGGTGATATCTTTAACTCATTAGTAGAGTGGAGAAACTTTTGGTTTAGCAAAGGCGGGCTTGTCTCCTCGGCCGACGGAAATACAAACTTAGATGGGCTTGTCTGCTCATCTTGGTCGAGTAGAGGCCTTCATGGCTTGTTTACTCTACTTGGTCGAGTAGAAGCATACTTCTGTTCGTCTACTTGGCCTAGCGAGCAGAGGCTTACTCTAAAGGAGCTCGTCTAATCGGCTAGGAGAGTAGATAGAGACTCTAATATGCTCGTATGCTCGGCCTGGCAAGCAGGGGTTTGAGGCTCTAATGTGTTCGTCTACTCGGCTCGGCAAGCAACGAGACTGAGGCTTTAAAGTGCTCGTATGCTCGGCCAGACGAGTAGAAGCTTTGGGGGTCTAAATGTGCTCGTCTGCTTGACTTAGCGGCAGAGGCTTTGACCCAAAAAAGCTCGTCTACTCGGCCAAGCTAGTAGAGACATTAGGGGTCTAATGTGCTCGGCTGGCGAGCAGAGGCTGACTCAAAAGAGGTCATTTTACTCGACTGAGGGAATAGAGGTATTAGGAGTCTAATGTACTTGTCTGCTCGGCTTTGCGAGCAGAGGCTTAGACCTTGAATAGAGTTCGTCTACATGGTTGGGCAAGTAGAGGGAAAATCGTCTAATTTGTTCGTCTGCTCGGCTTTGCGAGCAGAGGCTTAGACCTCAAATGGAGATCGTCTACTCAGCTGGTGGAAAAGTTTCTCTCTGGTAAAGGGCTCGTCTACTCGGTCTGGCCGAGTAGAGGCCTTCATAGGGGCCTGTCTACTCGGCCTAGCTTAGTAGAGGCCTTTACTGGGGCTCGTCAACTCGGCCTGGCTGAGTAGAGGCCATCATGGAACTTTTCTACTCAGTTAGAGCAGAGGCATTGGTCTTAATGTGTTCGTTTGCTCGGCAGAGGCTAAGACCAAATGCGCTCGTCTACTCTATTAAAGCAGAGGCATGGGTCTGTGCGCTCGTCTGCTTGGCAGAGGCTGAGACCAAATGCGCTCGTCTACTCGACTAGATCAGAGGCATGGGTCTGTGCGCTCGTCTGCTCGGTAGAGGTTAAGACTAAAGGCGCTCATCTACTCAGCTAGAGTAGAGGCATGGGTATGTGCGCTCATCTGCTCGGCAGAGGCTAAGACCAAAGGCGCTCGTCTACTCAGCTAGAGCAGAAGCATGGGTCTGTGCGCTCATCTGCTTGGCAGAGGCTAAGACCAAAGGCACTTGTCTACTCAGCTAGAGTAAAGGCATGGGTCTGTGCGCTCATCTGCTTGGCAAAGGCTAAGACCAAAGGCGTTCGTCTACTCAGCTAGAGTAGAAGTATGGGTCTGTGCGCTCGTCTGCTCGGTAAAGGCTAAGACCAAAGGTGCTCGTCTACTCAGTTAGAACAGAGGCATGGGTCTGTGCACTCGTCTGCTCGGCAGAGGCTAAGACCAAAGGCGCTCGTCTACTAAGCTAGAGCAGAGGCATGGGTCTGTGCCCTCATCTGCTGGGCAGAGGCTAAGACCAAAGGCGCTAGTCTACTAAGCTATAGTAGAGGCATGGGTCCATGCGCTCGTCTGCTCGGCAGAGGCTAAGACCAAAGGCGTTCGTCAACTCAGCTAGAGTAGAGGCATGGGTCTAATGCTCTTGTCTACTCGACTTTGCGAGCGTAGCTTAAACCTCGAGTACAGCTCATCTACTCAGCTGGGCGAGTAGAGGCAGAGGCTTTATAGAGGATTCGAGCGAAGTTTTTATCAAGGGGTAGAAGGGTAAACTTATCCCCCTATTGTGATGACTGATTGTCGCCACGTGTTGGTTGTCCCAATTGTCATGAGATCTTGGCTTTATATAAATAGCACTTTATTTTAATTTCGAGCAAGAGAGACTTCGAGAGGCCTAAAAGAGCTCGTCAGCTCAGACTGATAGGATAGGAGTCCACTAGAGTTCTTTAGCTTGGTCTGGTGAGCAATGAGTTAGGAATTCAAAGAATCTCTACTTTACGAGGCTTATGTGACTCCTTGAGAAATGAGTGCTCAGTTGGGCCAAGGTTTAGGCCACTCTTTATAGAGATGAGCACCGGTGCTCGGCTAGACCATCATAAATGTCCTCAGTGAAGGGGTAATGGATGATGACTGGCACTGTGATGCTGAGCTTCTCAAGGTGTCGATAATGAGAGTGGCTAGAGCTCGGTTGAAGCATTTAAGAAGGAATCTCGTAATATATCTTCTTAGGTCATTTATTCTTTGAATGACGATACTCCTCGTTGTTTAAAAAAAAGAAGTGATGTGGCCATTATAACGATCAATGGTCTTGGTCCTTCTTGTGATGGAAATGGAAAGAATATTTATGTGAGGGGGAGTGTAGGCTCTGTGCAAGAGTGGTCATAGTCTCATATACATGTAGTCCCCCTGACTAAGAAGGCATAGATGCAAAGATGGTTTCTTAGTCACTATGCAGGGCTCGTAAACAGAACCATTGTTTGTCGGCTCGGTGAGACAAGTAGATAAAGCTAGGTAGTCCGGTCTGTTTGCTCGGCTAGATGAGCAGATAAAGTTAGGGGACCATGGTCTGTCTAAGTACAGATGTGGAGTCCGTCAAAGCAAGATGCCAATAGATGACTAACAAATACGTTGAGGCATTTTGCTGATACGCTGTGCAACGATGTGCAACATTGTGGCAAGAATACGGGCACGAAATCTCAAATTTGCCGAACGTACTGGTGAAGCTATAATCATAGGTTGTGACGCTCTCATGGTTATCACATTAATGATAGCGTGTGCGTGTCCATTACACAAGTCAACATGTGACGCTTAGTAGGCAGGACACTACTTTTGAATCTCTTAGTATAATGAAAGCTAGGGGCTGTGAATTTCTTCAAGTATGAAGTGGGGTGCAGTATAGACCCTCACAACAGAAAAAACATGGCGTGAAAAAATATAGCAAAGCGTACGAACTGATTAAGGCAACTATATTTTAGCACTAAACTGAGATTTTATATTGTTACTTTAAAGTACTTTTGAGATTGTAATAATCAAAATTAAGGCCTAATGTATAAGTATATTGATTAGATAGAGTTTTAGAAGGTTTATAATTAGTTCCTTAGTTTTATAAAGTTTAAAAATATTGCATAAATTATACCTATGAATTTTTTAATAATAAATTAAAGTAAAGAGTTAAATAGAGTAGAAAAAGAAAAGAATACCTAAATAAATAGGATTCTTGAATCTTGGACTTTAAATAAAGAGACCAACTAAATTAGGGGACTACCACATGCAAAGTTAAAGTAGGTAGTGTTTTAGAAGGTGTATAATTAGTTTTTTAGTTTTATAAAGTTTAAAAATATTGCATAATTTATACCTAATTTTTTTTAATAATAAATTATAGTAAAGAGTTAAATAGAAAAGTTGGGCCAATGATCATACTAAAGAATTAGTGAGTAGGGTATGATTTTCGTATTTTATATTTTTGAGATTTTATATTATTATTTTAAAGTACTTTTGAGGTTTTAATAATCAAAATTAAGGACTAATGTATAAGTATATTGATTAAGTAGAGTTTTATAAGTTGTATAATTAGTTTTTTAGTTTTATAAAATTTTAAAATATTGTATAAATTACACCTACGAATTTTTTAATAATAAATTATAGTAAAGAGTTAAATAGAGTAGAAAAGAAAAGAATACTAAAATAAATAGGACTCTTGAATTTTATATATCTAATTCAAAAGAGTTGGATTCTAAATAAAGAGACCAACTAAGTTAGGGGACTATCACACGTAAAGTTAAAACTTATGTGTAGAAATCTCTTAAAAAGTCCTACTTAGTTCTACTTATCGGAAAGATAGAGTCCCAAAAATCCTACGTGTCACAATTTTAAACAAAAGTTTCAGCTATATATATATAGGGGACCGATCCACATCTACCGGTAGAGAAATAACAATTTCTCCACCGAACCGCAGGTAAGAGCAGCGGTTGGGCCACGTGGCGCAAAAAGGGACGAAAAGGGACGAAAAAGGACGAAAATACTATGAGAAATTCACGAAAATATCACGAGAAAATGAAAAACTCGTGAGAAAATGGTGGCATTAATGCCCAACCGCAACTCCTACATGCGGTTGGCATTATTGCCTTCCGTGACCCCCACCCCCTTGCCCCCCACCCGTCACCCCCTTGCCCCCCACCCCGTGGCCCCCACCCTATGTCCTTTTCCCCCACGTGTCATTACCACCCTACCCCCCCACCCCCACGTGTCATTCCCCCCTCCCCCTCCCTGCTGTTCACTCACGGTTCTTCTCTTCCTCTCTCACTTTTCTCTCTATAAAATCCCTCCTCCCGAATCATTTCTTCCACTCTCCTCATTCTCCCTATCTCACCTACATACAAACAAAAAAATTTTACGCTAGAAGATCGGTGGATAACCGCTAGAAGATCGGTGGATTTTTCTTGAAATATATCAAGTTAAAACAAGTAAGTATTTTTCAATTTGTTCTTACCAATTGATTGTTTAAATTGTGTTACGCTTAAATTGTTCTTACAATAGTCTAAAATTCGTGTTTAGGGCGTCAAAATTACGTTTTGACAAATCGGGGTATTACATTCGAAAAATTCCAAAATAGCGATTTTTTAGGGCGTCAAAAATAGAATTTTTCAAGAATTTATAAAACATAGCTAGAGCTAGATTTTACCAAAGTACAAAACAGAGACCCTAGTTATTTTCAAAAGATCTGTATCAGGTAAAAATTTCAGATTTTTCCAAAGACTGGAAAGGGGTTAACTGATACGCGCAACCTTGTAACTTTGCAGTATAATTTAAAATATCAAGACAGCGCGATTTCGCGCGAAACTTTTATGAGAACCCTAGGGTGTTGGGAAGTTCCATTCCCCAGGAATTCGGGCCATTCCGAAGCCGTTAGCTATTTTTTTGGCCGAACGGGCTTTTAAGCGCTCGATCCGGACACCGGTTCGGGATTTTTAGGCAAAAAATCCGTAAAATACTTTTTAGATCAAGAATGAACTCAGGAAGCTTAAAATAGCATTTTAAAGCACTTTTGATATTTTCTGAAGCCAGGGGTATTTTGGTAATTTGCCACCCCGAGAGGGGTATTTTGGTAATTTTCCCGAAAAAGTTTTCCAACGGACTTTTAAGTCCAGAAATGTAAATAAAACGCTTGAAATGTTGTTTTGCAGCTGATTGCGGGGCGTAATTGTCGCTAAAGGTGAAAACTTAATTAGACAGTTTTTTCATGAATTTATAAAAAATAGCTAGAGCTAGATTTTGCCAAAGTACGAAACAAAGACCCTAGTTATTTTCAAAAGATCTGTATCAGGTAAAAATTTCAGATTTTTTCAAAGACTAGAAAGGGGTTAACTGATACGCGCAACCTTGTAACTTTGCAGTGTAATTTAAAATATCAAGACAGAGCGATTTCGTGCGAAACATTTATGAGAACCCTAGGGTGTTGGGAAGTTCCATTTCGCAGGAATTCGGGCCATTCCAAAGTCGTTAGCTAATTTTTTGGCCGAACGGGCTTTTAAGCGCTCGATCCGGACACCGGTTCGGGATTTTTAGGCGAAAAATCCGTAAAATACTTTTTAGATCAAGAATGAACTCAGGAAGCTTAAAATAGCATTTTAAAGCACTTTTGATATTTTCTGAAGCCAGGGGCATTTTGGTAATTTGCCACCCCGCGAGGGGTGTTTTGGTAATTTTCCCGAAAAAAAGTTTTTCGGTCCAGAAATGTAAGTAAAACACCTGAAAGGTTGTTTTGAAGCTGGTTTGATGGGCGTTAGGGTGACAATGAACCCCCGGGGGCTATTTTGCTAATTTTACATTACACAAATTTGTGCTTAAAATAACTTTTAGTTCAGGAAAGGGTGTGAGACACCTGAAAAGTTATTTTAAAGAGTGAATTCAGGAAGCTTAAAATCCCGTTTCAAAGCACTTTTCAGATTTTTTTTGTCAGGGGGCATTTTGGTAATTCGCATCCCCGATAGGGGTATTTTCGTAATTTTGCAGCGTTAAGTTTTTCAAAGGATTTCTTAGTCCAGAAATGTAAGCAAAGCACCTGAAAGGTTGTTTTGAAGCTGATTTGGGGCGTTAGGGTGATAATGAACCCCCGGGGGCATTTCGGTAATTTGCCGCTCATCGGGGGCTATTTTGCTAATTTTACATTATATCAAATTTCCCGAAAGACGGTGGTTTAAATAAATTTTATTATTCTTTTATT
This sequence comes from Escallonia herrerae, assembly GCA_033070095.1. Taxonomy (NCBI): domain Eukaryota; kingdom Viridiplantae; phylum Streptophyta; class Magnoliopsida; order Escalloniales; family Escalloniaceae; genus Escallonia; species Escallonia herrerae. The sequence continues at coordinate 305,371 of JAVXUP010000694.1, forward strand.
TAAATCTATGACTTGTTGAGAATGATATAATTTTTATTTTTTAGATTCCAGTATAAATATGGATGCAACTGGAGGAAATAATTTTTGTGAAGGTTCTGATCCACCTTACGTTGGTCAAGTTTTTCAAACACTGGACGAAGTTGAAGCATACTATAGAGCATATTCGAAAACGATAGGTTTCGGTATTAGAACTAAGACGACTAGAAAACGGGCGAATACAGATCAAATTTGTGCAAGACTATTTGAGTGTCATAGAGGAGCACCGCATGTACCCCCGGTCGTTCGGATCAGTGACGAAGGGACAACAAGACAAAGAAAACGGGACACATTTCCGGGTACCGGCTGCAAGGCCCATGTGTATGCAGTACACCGAAAAAATGAAAACCATTGGGTTGTGACAGGAGTGGAGTTGAGCCATAATCATCAGTTGATGACCCCTAGTAAGATTGGTCAAATTCATCAACACCGAGAAATAAGCGCGGCACACAGACAACTGATTTTTACAATGGCCGAGGCTAAAATTCCACCTTCTAAGATGATGGGGGTTTTCTCAAGCCAGGCTGGGGGGATTGACAAGTTGAGTTTCAACGAAGTAGACCTTCGAAATGAACTTCGTGCTCAGAGGAGAGAGTCTTTCGGTAAGAGTGATTCTCAAACTACACTTGATCTCTTCAGGTGCCTTCAGAGTGAGAATTCTGGATTTTTCTACAGTCTCCAACTGGATGATGAGAACCGCATTAGTACTATATTTTGGGCGGACCCCCGTTCTAGAGCTGCTTACCAAAATTTTGGGGATGTTGTGACGTTTGACACCACATACCGCACCAATAAGTACTCTATGCCTTTTGCTCCGTTCACCGGGGTGAACCACCACTATCAGTCAATCTCGTTTGGCTTTGCCCTGCTTAGGGATGAGACGGAGGAGTCATTTACGTGGTTATTTGAAACGTGGCTTCAAGCAATGTATCATATTCCTCCAAAGACCATCATCACCGACCAAGATCTGGCAATGAAAAATGCAATCGCTAAGGTCCTTCCAGATACTCACCATGGCCTGTGCACATGGCACATAAGCAACAAATATCCCGAACGGCTTCACAATGTATATGCAAACCATCCGTCATTCAAGACTGACTTTAATACATGTGTGAAGAAATCGTTGACGGTAGACGTGTTCGAGGAGAGGTGGGCCACGTTAATGGATACTTACTATTTGCACAATCATGAATGGTTACAATCGTTGTATGAGATCAAGACACAGTGGGTCGGTGCCTACACCAAGAAGTTTTTTGCAGCCGGAATGACTACGACCTCGAGAAGCGAAGCTATGAATTCATTCTTTGATGGGTACGTAGGCCAGTCTTCAAGTATAGCGGAGTTCGTACTAGAGATGCAGAAAGCCGTTGACAGGCAATTGTACCGTGAGAGAGAAGCCGACGCGGCTACAGTTTGCAAAGAAAGAGCTATACTAGTTTATTCACCTTTAGAGGCTCATGCGGCTCAAGTCTATACCAAGGAAATGTTTCGACAGTTTCAAGAGGAACTACTAAAGTCGAATCAATATGGCATGACAAAGTTGCACGAGTATTCCACCAGAGATATCAAGGTTTATGCTTTGACAAATGTGACGAATTTCGCCAATCCGTGCTCTTCGTCGGCTCCGAGGAACAGACGACATTTTACCGTAGCAGTTTGTAAGGACACTGGGTTGGTTAATTGCAACTGTCAACTGTTTGAGCATAAAGGTATACTTTGTCGACACGCGTTGAGGGTTTTGAGCGCCAAGAATGCTAGTGAAATCCCTCCACAGTATATCTTGGAACGGTGGACGAAGGAAGCCAATAGAGTCCACGGTCACATTCCTTACGTGCCCAATGTTTCAGTTGATTTCGAGCAATCTGAGTCGCTGCGATATAATCACCTTTGTAACATCATGCACGGTTTATCAATGGATGCAGCGTCGACATTTGATGGGTACAGGTATCAAGTTGAAGCAGCCGCACGGGATAAGGCTAAGCATGCACAGTTTAGGATGGCATTACCAGAAACTGTGGACACTCCGACTACTCGGACGACTCCAGCCGGTAGATTCAATCGAGCCAAACAGCCAGTCATTGACGGCACTGACCTACAAGGTGAGGAGGACGACATTTTTGATCCAATTATTTCTCAAACAAAAGGGCGAAAACGAGCAATACGCATGAAGAATCCGATTGAAGAAGCAACGGGTCAAAAAAAATTACGAAAGTGTGCGTTGTGTAATAAGATGACTGATCATGACAAGAGAAACCATTATAAAGTGTTAGGTATCGAACCTGACAGTATGGTCGAGGAGGACGATGATGATGATCAGTGTTAGGGTTAATGTTTCAGTTGTATAAATTGAACTTTTATAATGTTTAAATTTGTGATTTGATTTGTGGAATCTTTAATTTGTGATTTGGTTTGTGGATTATTGATATTTTTGGTAACTCCGTTTTCGGGCACACTTTAGGCCCCAATTGATAGCTTCCAAAAAAAGTTGTAATTTTTTTTGTCAATTTTTTTTCGCTCATTGCACCTCAGGCACGCTAGTTAGCCCATTTGTAAGAATTTCGGCGAAAAACGAGACACATTAATTTTTGAGTTTTCCTAGGAAGGGCCTATTCGGGCACACTTTAGGCCCCAATTGATAGCTTCCGAAAAAAGTTGTAATGAAGGCGAAAAATTATGTACATTTCTTTTTGTAACATCACAGCAGCTAGCCACGCACGTCAGGATAATGGTAATGAAGGCGTCTAGCTTCACTCTTTTTCAGCTCCCAGGCTATCCTATACCTAAACGTCAAGGCATCCTTCCTAGTCCACGAGGAGTGTTTGAGCACTTCCGAGCGAGCAATGTAGTCCATGTACTTGAGGACGTAAATCCCGCAATCGTGACCGTTATATTGCTTTGGTCGGTCCTTTATCATCACGACCGTCCAAGGGTCACCCTGTGGCCGTCCGCATGCTAGCGAGAGGATAGTAGTCTGCATCCAACAATAAAAACGAGAATCAAGCCTATGAAACAAGAACAATATACTATGAGCCAAGGTCAAAAATTAAAAACTAACCACTAAAGTGATGTACTCGTTGTACATCTGTGCCAGCAGCTGTCCAGGCTCGTCCTCCCTTAGGCTATCGTATATGTGAACCGTTCTGAACGCTGGATGGAGAACTAATAGGAACCAGTGGTTTGCATGATGACAGGGTATCATGATAAGGTTCGCATCAGCAGCGGGACATTGATAGTCTGCGTTCATCATGCCTAACACGTTTCGACCTGGTTTCCACTTACTCCTGCCGCCCCCTCGCCTCCATTCTGTGAATTCTCTCACCGTTAATTCCACAAAATGAGTGGGATACATGTTAAGCTTCAAATATTCAGAACGGTTAAAATGTTGCTCTCTGATCCGGAGCAGTTCTATGTAAGCGTTCATGACAAAATTTGAAAGATCTGTCTCCGGCGCCAACGTTCTGATATCCTCATGACCTAGGAATGTCGCAAGGGGAAAGTCTGCTGAATTGACAGGCTCATGCCCGAAGTAGTGCCGGTCGATCCAAGCCATCTTGTCCGGCCTCAATGGCTTCGTCGCTTGTCCTTTGTCCGACCGAAAGCTTGGGCGCGAGGCCTGGATTCCTACTTGGGGAACCTGACTCTGGCACTGAGAGTCGTATGCGTCAGGAGGCAAGCGACTATACGGCTCCCAGAATTCATAGCTATGCGATGAAGGCGCGTCAGGAGGCAAGCGACTAGACGGCTCCCACACCTGACTCTGGGGCTGATAGTCGTACGCGTCAGGAGGAGGGCGACCAGACGGCTCCCACACCTGACTCTGGGGCTGATAGTCGTACGCGTCAGGACGAGGGCGACTAGACGGCTCCCCTTGGTAACCCCGGTACGCAAGACTAAAGTTTTGAACTTCAGTCTTGTACTTCTCAATGGACCTCTTGAGATTGTCAGGAGCCTGCGCGACAAACCAGTCAAACGACTCCAGCTGCTTGAACACCTCAATGCCCTGGTCAACCTAAAAAACATGCATAGAAAATATGGCTAATCATATTTGACAAATGGTCGATAAGGTGCGCAAATAAATTATCAAACAACACTAGCATGACTTACAATGGCCAATGCCCAGAACTGGTCATAGACCTCACGTGGCGCATACGATGTCTTCTTCACCTGGGAAGGGCGATTCACCCTCGTGCGCGTCACCCTGAGAAACCACTGTAAGTATTCCTCAGTACTAATGCCGTCGTGCTTCAGCGATACAAGGCTATCATACGTTTCCTGCCAGGTATTCCACTGGTGCACCTCGTCACCCAACAAAATCAAGGCATCAGCCACCTCGAAGTTCGGCCCTCGACCACCCCTGTATGGCCGCATGTCTACAGCGGGTTTTGGTATCCCTTGTGGACAGCCAGCTTGCTTCATAGCTCGATCGGGCATCTGAAACTCACATTCTTCGAAGTGAATGAGCGGCACCCGAACCAAACCTGCCAGCACGTACCCGTCTCCTCCTCCGGTTGGTCGTAGGCCCCCAGGCCCACACCCTAGGCCACGTCTCATCGGAATCTACCAACGGTTGTGGACGACCCATGGGTAGCCTCTCGTAAGACCAAACCTGTGAATGCAAACATTATATGGAATTAGTAATTAATCCCGAATATATTGACTAAGGATCCTACCAAGAAAATAAATGCTCATACCTGTAATAGAGTCAGGCAGGCGGCAATGGACTTGGCACCGTTTCTCGTAGCCTTATGCAGTGCTCGATATAGGTGCGCAAGGACAGCTGAACCCCACGAATAGGAGTATACCTCCTCAAGATCCTCCAAGAACACCATATACTTCGGATGCACCGTGTTTTTCGAATGCGTCGGAAGTAATATAGCTCCAATAATATACAGAAGGAATGCCTTCGTATACGTCACGAAATCTTGAGGAGTGTATTCATCCGGTAGCACGCCGTACTGCTCTCTCAGCCATTTAAGCTTGACGCCGTTTGTTGTAAGCGCTGCCCTTGGAATTCCCGGAAAATACTGCATAGCCATATTCGCTATGGATGCAGACGGCACGTTCAAAGTAACGGGTCTGCCGTGACATGGGATTCCAAGTATAAATCCGACGTCCTCTAACGTAACAGTCATTTCACCAAACCGGAAGTGAAATGAGTTCGTCTCGCTCCTCCATCGTTCAACTAGAGCGGATATAAGGCAATCGTCGTGTCGAGACCATTTCCCGCAATCGGTGAACAGGGTTAAATTTTGACGGTGTAATAGCTGTATTTGTTCCTTGTTTAGTACCCACTCTTCAAGGTGCCTTGTGCTTTGAATTGTTTCCAAAACACCCCTATCGACACCGTCAAATACGTGCCTCGCGACGTGGTCATCGTCATCGTATAGGATTGATGTATCATGAGGTCCAGAGCTGAAATTCATACCTTTAAGAACAAAATATAATTATAAACCAACTTAGCGTCCATAATATCCATAATATTTACATTCCAAAACTATAACTGGATCTTTAACCTAGCTTACCAACACATTAGCAATAGTCATTATTTCAATGTATTAAAACAAATCCTCACTTCCCACTAGAGTTGTCAAAGGGCCGGGCTTGGGCCGGCCCAGCCCAAGCCCATCGGGCCTGCTGTAAGGCCGAACCGGGGTCGGGCCGGGGCCGGGCCAGTGGGGCTGCCAACAGGGCCAGGCCGGGCCGGGCCTGCCGAAGGCAAACCTAGGCCCAGTCCAGGCCCTGGCCCTAGGCCCAATAGCTAGGGCCGGGCTTGGGCCGGGCCCGGGCCCTTTTTTTTTTTTTCTTCTTGTTATTCAATTTTAAATTTCATCTCTAGGCAATATTCACAATTTAACGAACCTAATCTTTATCCTTTTATTTCATTATAAGTAATATACATATATATGTATGTATGTATATACATATTTATTTGTTAGCCATTATATTTTTTATTATATGTTAAACATTTTCATACTCTTCTTGGTGAGCTTTATTAATAAAATCTTAACACATAACAATTTATATAGAAAAATAATAAATGTATTCATAGGCCCTCCTCCTTTTATCCGGGCTTGGGACCGGCTGCTTGTAAACAAACAGGCGAAGTTACCTATTTTTTTATATATACGAAAAAATATATATCTTGCTTGTAAAAATTTATTTTATATATATGGAAAAAAAGTATATTTTGTGAAAAAATTTATTCTTAAAATTCTAACAATCAAAATAATAATGCATGTCTATCCAAAATATCAGCAATCAAAGATCAAGAAATCTGCAACGTCAACCAAAAGGATCAAAAGAGGAAAATAAAAACAAATTACCTAATCATCCAGAAGTACTTCAATATCCGAGTCACTGCTCTTCCTATCATCAATCGGTTTATCTTGCTCGCGGTATTTCGCATCAAGATAATCCTTCCAACATACACATAGCTCGAGCGACTCGGGGTTAAGACGACTCCTCCTGTCATCCAAAACCCTCCCGCTGGCTGAAAATGCCGACTCTGAAGCAACCGTGGAGGCTTGCACTGGCAGTACATCCCGTGCAATTTGGGATAAAGTTTTATACATGTTTTGATTTTGTTTCCAAAAATTTAACAAATTAAAATTAACCTGTTCTTGCCTTGATAAATCAGAATAATGATCAGTATTTGCATATACACCAATCTCATTAAAAGAGGAAAAAGTATACGAACCTGCCGAATTAGAAGTACCTTCACCTGGTAGTTGTCTTGCTACTAGATGTTCAAAGCCCTGAAGGTATGGCGCATAATACCTCTCAACAGTGGATGATGATGTAGCTCGCCCGCGCACGTCAGCAGAATTACGATAGACGTTGAACAAGTCCTCAAACCTCTTGCTCACTTTTGCTGTGAATGCGGTTGTCTCCTCTGCTGTGTAGCACATTAATTTCGATATCTCTTGTATCGAGGCGTTCACGCCATGCAACTTTAACCTAGGATCTAAACAAGTAGCCACAGTAAAAATAGCAGGCAGTTTACTCCAATATTTATTAAATTTTTGATCCATCACTTTTACTATTTCCTTAAAGGGTCCTATATATCTCCATTTTGTTAACATTGTAGCCATCTTCAGAATTTCTATTACAGCGAGAGGAGAGGTGGGATAGTACGTACCAGACAATAAATTGGTAGACGTGTAGAATACCTCCAAAAATTCAGCTAGGTATGTGGCCATCTGCCATTCCTCTTGAGTTGGCAAGCCGGCTGGGAACTGGGTTAGTAGAAAATGCGTATAGACTTCTCGGTATGCCAGAATGTGTAAAAGCATGTGGTATGTAGAGTTCCACCTGTGGACCACATCTGTAACTGCTCTCCTGCGAGGCATATTATATTGAACACACAACGTTTTAAATTGTTGTGTTCTCGGACTCGAGCTATTAACATACGCTGTCATACCCCTCATTTTGAGAAGAATATCTCCTGCAGCAGCTAAACCATCTTGAACAATTAAATTAATAATGTGACAAACACAGCGAACATGAAATAATTCACCATTAAGTACAGGTTGAAGCGTCTCCTTTAAAGCTGCAACAGCAACTTTATTATTAGAAGCATTATCAAAACTAACACTCATAATCTTATCCTTAATTTTAAATGTGGTGCATGCTTTTAATATAAGAATAGCAATGTTCATTCCATCATGCGGATAAGGGAAGTGCTCGAAAGCGATGATTCTCTTGTGCATAACCCAATCTACATCAATCCAATGAGCGGTCACACAAGAATAACTAACAAAAGTATAAGGAGATTGCCAAATATCAGAAGTAAGACTAACTTTACCTTCAAATTTATCGAAATAATCGATAAGGCGTGCTTTAGCAGCATTGTACTGTCGGAGTGCATCGGATCTAGTTGTGTTTCTATGAACCTTTTTGTACAAAGGTTGAACGTATGTGTTCATATATCTAGAGTGCTTAGGATTATCGGCAAAAGAAAAGGCTTGTTCATCATGAATAACAAATTCAGCGAGACCGTCTCTTTGCTCTCGCTGATTATAAACAAATAACTTACCGTCAAAAGATAACTGCGTTTGGGTAGGTTCGACGTGGCCTTGTCGAGGTGCACACAGAGGGTAATGCCTGTTAAGATGTCCATTACCACTACCAGACGAAAATAATTTAGCGCAGTACTTACATCGAGCTTTTCGGATGCCGTCCACCGTAACTACATCGAAATGATTCCAACACTCGGCTTTCTTTTTTTTCCCCTTTTGGACTTCTGGCTCATTACCGGAGGCATTGCTCGGCCCTTCTTCATCATGACCAGGCATAGGGTTGAGATTATGCCACGGAGTAGTAGCTTCGCCAACCGAGCTGCGTCCTTGACTATAATGCGGGGGGTCTTCATCAGGCGTGTATTCAAAATCTGGAATGTTTTGATTGAACTCCCAATTGGCTTGGGTATCTATCATACAGCCTGTACTCATTCGTCCAGGAACGAATGGTTGTGTTGGTGCTTGGATTGGTGTTTGTGATGGCCGTGGCGCTGGCGCTTGTGCTGGTGGTGGTGCTTGCGATGATGATGATGTTTTTCGTGATGACGATGCACGCCTCATTTTCTTCAATAATCCAGCCATATTTCGAGCTAAACTTTGTAAGAGTAACTAAATACACAAGTATAAGAGTAGTAATAAGAAATATTAGAGAGTTAGTAATTAAAAAGAATTTAGCAAGACTAGTAATTAATAAACAAGAGTACTAATTAGTAAATACTAGTAGTAATTAGCAAGAGTAGTAATTGGAGAGGAAAATAGTAGCAAAGCTTGTAGAAATATAGAATGTTTAGGTAAGAGAGAGTAAGAAGATTGGTGTGAAAAATTAGAGAGAAATGGTGTGAATTTATAGATTTTAGAAACTTCACAAAAGACCAAAATACCCCTACAAACTATCCGTTTATAGTTGTTGGGGAGGGTAAGAGTGTAAAGGAGTTGAAAAATATAGGTTAGACTAAAATACCCCCCAAACTAGCCGTTATATTGCTGTTGGGGGGGTAAAAGTGGAATTTTGGAAAAGGGGTGGAAGAAAGGGGGGGAAAAACAAAAAAATTCAAACAAGTGGGGCCAAAACCGGGCCAGACCCGGGCCAGATCCGGGCCATACCCGGGCCGCAGACTGGGCCAGATCCGGGCCGCAGACCCGGGCCAGACCCGGGCCGACTTCGGGCCGGGCCAAACCCGTTTCCGAGCCAGGCTGGGCCGGGCTCTTTCGCAGCAATTGAAGGCCTGGTCCAGGCCCAGGCCCCAAGCCCGCTGTGCTGGGGCCGCTACTGTTCATGGACGGGGCCGGGCCAGCCCGGGCCAGAACCGGGCCGGGTCGGGCCAGCCCGCGGGCCGCCCGGCCCGTTTGACAACTCTACTTCCCACCACTCCGAACGCTTAATTACGCTAGTTCCCACTGAATTTAGCGCCAACGTGGTTATATAGCAATATACCCCCCGATGGCCCCTACACCCCCAATACCTCAAAACCGCTTTAAAGTCAAGTTTTTAAATGTATTACGTCAACTATATACCAAAAAGTCCGTCCAAAAACTTAGCACTGTAAAATTATCGAAATACCCCTCTCGGGGCGGCGAATTACCGAAATGCCCCCTGGCATCGAAAAATATCAAAAGTGCTTCGAAATGCTACTTGAGGCTCCCTGAATTCATTCTTAACATAAAAAAGTATTTTACGGAGGTTTCGCCCAAAAATCCCGAACCGGTGTCCGGATCAAGCGCTTAAAGGGCCGTTCGGCCAAAAAAATAGGTAACGGCTTCGGAATGGCCCGAATTCCTGGGGAATGGAACTTCCCAACATCCTAGGGTTCTCGTAAAATTTTCGCGTGAAATCGCGCTAGCTTGATATTTTAAAATACACTGCAGAGTTACAAGGTTCCCCGTATCAGTTAACCCCTTTCCAGTCTTTGGAAAAATCTGACATTTTAACCTGAGACAGATCCTTTAAGAATAACTAGGGTCTCTTTTTTGCATTTTGGCAAAATTTAGCTCTAGCTATTTTTTATAAATTCGTGAAAAACTGTCTATATTTGGCGCCCTAAAAAATCGCTATTTTGGAATCTATAAATGTAATACGCTGATTTGTATAAACCTAACATTGAATTATAAGGAAATTCAAAATACTTACTTGTTGTGACTTGATGTATTTAAAGAAAAATCTACCGATCTTCTAGCGGTTATCCACCGATCTTCTAGCGTAAAATTTTTTGGTTTGTATTGTTATGGAGATTATGTAGGTGTGATATGAAGTACGAAGGAAGTTGGTAAAAGACGACAGAGTGCAGAAGAAGGGTTCGGGGGAGGGGATTATAAAGAGAGAAAAGTGAGGAAGAGAGAAGAAAAAAGACAGAAAAAAGTGAGGAATGGTGGTTGTTTATGCGGTCAAAGGCTGCGGCAAAAAAAAAAATTTTGGCAGAAGGACACCACGTGGGGGGCATCATGGGGGAGGGAAGGACGACACGTGGCATCAAGGAAGGACACCAGGTGGGGCATCACCGGGGGGACGCCACGTGGCAGGGGGAGGGGACGCCACGTGGCAGGGGAGGACCAACCGCGGGTGGGATGAGCGGTTGGGCCACGTGGCAGGGGGAGGGGACCAACCGCGGGTTGTATGAGCGGTTGGGCCCTGCGGATGAGGGGAGGGGACGCCACGTGGCAGGGGGAGGGGACCAACCGCAGGTGGTATGAGCGGTTGGGCCACGTGGCAGGGGGAGGGGACGCCACGTGGCAGGCCATCGCCCCAACCGCTGGTTGTTCATGCGGTTGGGCCACGTGGCAGGGGGAGGTGACGCCACGTGGCAGGGCCATCGCCCCAACCGCTGGTTGTTCATGCGGTTGGGCCACGTGGCAGGGGGAGGGGATGCCACGTGGCAGGGTCGTCGCCCCAACCGCCGGTTGTCCATGCTGCTGGGCCACATGGCGTGGGGAGGGGACGCCACGTGGCAGGGGCCATGGGGTTGGGCCACGTGGCAGGGGTGGGGGACGCCACGTGGCAGGGCATATTAATGCCAACCGCTGGTTGTGCATGCGGTTGGTGTCCTTTTTCTCCTTCTCGCCATTTTCTCACCATTTTTCTCACTATTTCTCGTGCCATTTTCGCCATTAATGCAGTGGCCGTACGCCTTTTTCGTCCACGTGGCCCAACCGCTGCTCTTACCTGCGGTTCGGTGGAGAAATTGTTATTTCTTCACCGGTGGGTGTGGATCGGCCCCCATATATATATATATATATATACCAATTACTATAGCATATAGAGGATGCTTAACTAGCTTCCAATGCCGATTGCTAATTTCCAAGGGACTCCAGGTTAATCGAGATTATAGTCAGGGAAGCTCAACAAATAGTTAGGCGTCAAATCGATGAAGAAGATTATCGCTGGTTGCTGGGCGTCCAGCTACACAGCTCATCCGTAATTCGACCACATCCCACAAGAACAGAATTTAACGCCACTGAAGAGAAGCAAAAAATTGAAGCATCCTCTTCTGCTGAAGAAGCCCCCCCCCCCCCTTTACATCCAAGTATACGTATGATGTTTTCTTGAGTTTTAGAGGTGAAGACACTCGCAAGAAATTTGCCAAGGATCTCCATGAAGCCTTGGTAGCTGCACGGTTGCACCCATTCAGCGACGAAGAAGGCATAAAGCCAGGGGAAGATATTAGTTCAGAGCTGCAGAAAGCAATTCAAGGATCAAGAATTTGGTTACTTGTCCTATCAGAGAACTATGCTTCTTCAACATGGTGCCTCGATGAATTATTAAGCATCCTTCAACTTAGGGAACTCAATGGCTGGGGTGCTGTTTTACCAGTATTCTATCATGTGGAACCGATTGATGTCAGGAGTGTACAGGGGCAATTAGCAAAAGCGATTGCTGTCCTTAAACAGCGGTTTATGGAGGGCAATATCAAGGTTAATGGGTGGAAAAAAGCACTTGAAGAATCAGCATATTTGACAGGACTTTTCAGCGATCCGCTCGACATTTCGTGAGTAATTTTTCCTTTCTTCATTTTCATTTAAAATTAAGTCGTGCATTTACCAATAACCACAACATTTATATGATGCTTAATTAGCTTCCAATGTCGATTGCAACTTTCCAGGAACTCCAAGGTAATAGAAAATATAGTCATATACACTCAAAAAACAATCATTCGTGAAAAAGAAGGAGAGGATTATCGCAGGTTGCTGGGCATCCAGCTATCCGACTTATCCCTAACTCAAACACATCCACCAAGTACAGAACTTAACGCCACTAAAGAGAAGCAAAAAATTGAATCATGCTCTTCTGCATCTAAGTACGAACATGACGTGTTCTTAAGTTTTGTTGAAGAGACTGACAATGGCTTTATTGACCAACTGCATGAGGCCCTGGTGGCTGCAAAGTTCCGGACATGTAGCGACAAGAATGATATTGAGAGTGGTACTGGTGTTACTTCAGCAGTGGAGGAATCAATAAAAAATTCGAGAATCTCATTAGTTGTATTCTCAGTGAACTATGCTTGTTCTACCGGGTGCCTTGATAAACTGATGAAGATACTTGAACTAAGGAAGATGAAAGAACATGTCTTCATACGAATCTTCTATAATGTGACTCCATTCCAAGTCGCTAAGCAAGGGGGGACTTTTGAAATATCGTTTGCTGGATATGATAAGCTATTTGAGGAGAACAAGGTTAAGAAATGGAGAGCAGCACTTGAAGAGGCTGGACGCGTCAAAGGAGTGCACTTCCCGAATGAAAAACATAGGTGATCTCTAAACTCCTTTCTCATTATGTGCTTTGCTTCATGGAGTAGTAGTAGCGGGAATGAGTTATTTATGATCTTTCCTTCTTTTAAGTCCCCCACTGCTCTCTCTCCCCCCGGCCACCGAACACAAACACAACGCACGAACGCACGAATGTACACACAAAAGGCTGGGACTTAACAAAACGAGTTAAGTCCTGACAGCTTAACAAAATGAGTCCTGACAGCTTGACCCCATAACAAGGCTGCACACACATAAGAATTCGTTGACACCCCCTCCCCCATGGAAGGAGCCTCGGGCTTGGCTGCTTTATTCTATATTCTTTTCCTAAACACTAAACCGGCTTGATGCTTATTAACGAGGTACTGTTTTAAAGAACACACTTTTTATGGCAAATCCAGTTAACTCAAATTTTTGGTATGCCTTGTTCAGACCAGTAATATACTATCAAGCACGTGGCGTACTTGTGAGTTCATTTGCAGAATAAGAGCATACAATATGCCGATGAAAGTCGGTCAAGAGAAGTATCTTACCTATTGCTTAACCATAAGACATCGTTTTGAACATTATCTTTTTGTGCCAAAACTTGAAATTAAGGCTATAGTGACATGCAGTTCACGGGTTTGAAAACAGTCTGTACACTGTAGTCGTCGCGTCGCTCCCCCACCACTGGACCATACAATTGCAAGATTGTTGTGGCCCGCCCCGTCCCCATTTTTATTGCTAGCTACTACATCCATTAATTTCTTCATTTGCATTCGGAGTTCTCAGGAGTGAGGCGCAGTTCATCGAAAAGATTGTTCAGACAGTTGTAGCGATGAATGTTGGGACTTAATCGAATAAATTGACCGAGGTTGCAAGTTGAGTTGGTTTGTTTGATTTGGTTTGGTTTGATTCGGTTCGCTTCGGTTTAAACTAAGCCAGTCAAACCCATGTGTTGTTAATAACCAACCTTTGATTTGGGTGAATGAGTTTGTGATCGGTCTTGTTATGTCTGACGGTATAACTATTATCAGCAAACATCTTATATGGCATTCAGATTTAAGACTTTACATTTATTAGTGAAGCTCCATAATTGAAATGTTGTTTAGTACATTTTGCTACCTGCAATGTTGATATAGTGTCACTTAAAAGTCCCTGAGCTTAGACGGCAATTACAAGAAAAGCCTCTGTTTTGCCGTAATATCACTTGTACTCTTAGACCAAATAAAGTGATTTTTCCTGTCAAAAATATTTAGGGGTGTTTGTTTTAAATTTTTGGTTTCCATATATTTTTAATGATGACAAAAAGATTTTCTTTTTTTATTGTTCGTTTATAATAATTTGTCTTCGTCGATATATTTCATCCAAACAAAAGTGAAAACACTTCAAGTTGTGTTTTTTACAATTTCTCGACATAATACCATCCATGTCAAAAAAGGGGGAAAAAGACTGTTCATTGTTTTCTTCGCCACCTTCTGATACATTACTGCAGGCCTCTCACTCTCACTTTACCAGCACCACCATGCACATTATCGACCACCTTCATGCCACCACAAAAAATCGGCCCTCCACCATGCCACCATGAAGAACAAAAAAGCTTTCAACCGTAGCCACACGGCCACCACAAATTACCTTTGATCTCATCTATATAGCCACCATAAGACCATCACAGCCTTACATTGCTGCCAAATCTGATCTCCACCACCATTCGCGACAAACCACCATCGCCGAACGACCGCAAAACCACCTTTTACCACCACCACAGCCTCACTTACACAGTGAGATCACCATACAGATCCCACGGTTTAGCGAACATCCATCCTTCGCTTACATCTTATCGCCGTCCAAACACATCTAGATCTTATCACCACCACCGTCATCCAATAGCTGCCACCACCCTCAGCTATCCAATCGATGCCTTCCACCATCATCCAATCGCTGTTGGATGATCGCTGCTACCACCCTCCGCACTCGCCACTACTGCCAATGTAATACCCCGGATTTTTTGAATACTTATGTAAATAACAATTAAAAATTATTCTAATTTTGAATTAAATAAAGGACTTTAGAGAACTTTTTGGGAGTCCTTTTAGTGACAAAATTAATAGTTAATAGTCTTAGTGGCTAATATGATTAGATTAAATATTATTCAAGAAAAAAAGAAGAAGATTTCTACTCGGATTAGGATTTTAAGTCATATTGTGATTAAAATAGTAATAAGGACTTTAAGTTGTATTATGATTGTATTAGCAATTGTCAATTAGGACTTCAAGTTATATTAGAATTAGATTAGCAAACTATATAAGGGGGAAGAAGACATAAGAGTCTTCATATTTTTTAGAGAGAAAAGAGAAGAGAGTTAGTGCATTCTTTTGGGTATTCAAGCAAAAAGGTGGTGATTGATTTAAGATAAAGAGGAAATTTTTGACGTTATATTCGTTACTCTGAGGTAAGGGTTTTTACGTCGTCTTTTCATTTTATACACGAGAATCTTTGCGTCTTCGCTTGATTTCAAAATTGAATTTGCTTCTGAGCCTATTGTTGATCATCAAGCTTGAATTTTTTTTAGCTTCACCATGAAATCTGTTGTTGTGATTTGCATTGAAAATACTTTACAAATCTTAGATTTCTGTTCTTTTATCGGTCATCCTTGTTTTAAGGCATGTTTAGGCAAGCCACCATTATTGTTCACAATTCTCAAAACATGTTTGCGTTTGAGCTTATTATTTCTCATCATACTTATTTTTTACGTTATCCATAAAAAATTTACTGTCTTAAAACTTGTGTCAAAGACGGTTCTCATGATTTATAAAAACTTTTCGTATTCTTTTTATCGTGAAAAGTCATTTGCAATTATTTTAGCGCTCCGCTATGGTCTCTGTTCACGGCAAAAAAAAAAAAGTCACTTTTCAAAGACTCAACGAGACATGTCCTTTCTCTATTGGTTCTTGGCATCATTATTTCATATATTTAATTGGGGCCCTTTATCGAGATTTGTTGGTTCAGCCGTGTACTCCTATTGCCACGTGTCAAATTTCTGGTGGCTTCTATTTCTTGGCAATGTTATTTTATTCTCTCGATTTTCGTGTCACTAAGTTTTCACCCAAAATCTTTTATCTGCAATATCTCACTGGATATTTTCTTTATTTATCAAATTACTTTGTGAGTGATATTTGTATTTGAAAGTCACTTTTGATTATCGTGACTTATATGTGATGCACCGGCTGTGATATTCAACATGGTATAACCATGATTTGTGATGCTTAATAATAAGTAATTGTGTATGTTATACCCACAATATTTGGTAAATATATTTTGATATTCAACTTATTGATTATGTAATCCCTTGTTTGGGTCAATTTGTTATTCGTATGTAAATTGATATTCAACTTACTGGTAATTTTAACGCCTTTCCGGTCACTTCTGTTATTCGTTTGTGAAATTTGATTGACTTATCTGAATTCCTATTTATTGGTTCAATTCGATAACTCAAATTTGTTATTCATTTTTTAACCCTCTTTTGGTCACTTCGTATTCGTTTGTGAAATTTGACTGAGTTATCTAAATTCTTATTTACTGGCTCTACTCAATAACTCATGTTTCGCATTCATTTTGGCCCTCTGTGTGTAAAAACTTTTACTGGGTAATTCGTGCTCACTCCTTTGTTTTTTGTTTCTTGTTTCCTTCCCTTTCCAGGCCAAAAGTAGTACAAAGGGCGAGATATTAGTACAGCAGCGGGAATTGCTCTGGTTTCTGATATTGAGCATATAGCTTATGATTACTTTAGACGAAATATTGGTTAGTTGATTTATTTTTCTTTGGATTCAGATATTTAGTCTAAGAGATTTGTAATAAAGTTTCAAAGTATTTTGGAGTTAAGTTTTTTAGATTTAGATAATTGTGTTTTTGGCATCCTAGACGCTATACTCTACCTTTATAATAGTTATGTCGGGATTTGTGTTGCTTGATATTGGTTGCAATCCATTAGTTGAAAGGCAAGCCATATGTCGGGCATATGAGATCGGTCTGAAGAAAATTATGTGTATTTATCATCTAATTACCTCAGGAACAATGGAAGGCAGAGAATGTTTGCGACAGGCTGAGAAATATCTTTTGTCTCAGATAGTTTTCTCTTCTGCAAACATGAAGAGTTGCGAGCCAAAAGTGTTATCTGAAGTCCCGGAAGATAAGATCTTAGAGGAGATGATTCAACATGACGAGCTAAGGAAAATTTTTGAGTCCATTACTTACCAACCAAAAGCACCGAGTTTACTTGAGAATCCCGATTTGGTGGATCGTTAGATATTAAAGTTCCCTATAACCAACTTCTCTGCTCAAGTTCCCTATAACCAACTGGTTTTGTACCGAACCTAAATAAATAATAGCTAATTAAGGTAAAAATACCGAGTTAATGTGTTAATTAGGAGCAATTAGGGCAATTTGAGCTATTTAGGGTTAATTATAGGGATTAATTCGGGCTACTTAGGGCTAGTTAAGCCTAGTTAGAACATATTATAGGTAATTACCCTAATTGGGTTTATTTAGGTTTGTCTATGATTTATCAAGACAATAAGGGTTTAACTAGGTTAATCAGCAGTGGTCAGGGTTGATTAAAGATTAAATTAACAGTAAATGAGGGTTAATTAGTTTTAATTAGGTCGCGTACGGGGCCTCCCCAGTATGACTGCACGTGCCATGATATGAGCGTCCCCACCCCCCGCTGCATCTCCACAGACGCAGACACCAACCGTGGTGAGCTCGTCGTTACATGAGGACGATGTCCGTTGCACTATTGCAGAGGTTTATAGGAGGATCATGGCGAATAATCAGGTACAACCACTATGTACATTTAATCAGTGAACACTATACGATTGTTATTGAGATTAATGAGTCTGTGCCTTTACATGCAGGGCACTGCTGCTGGACATGACCCGAGACTCGCCGAACCCTGATCAACCCTTCCCCTCCTGGAACTTTGTATCCCGCTCCCGTATCCCTCCCGGGCAACTTGTACTCCCCTACCCTACTCTATTAATGTACCCCACTCTCGTGTTCTCTTGAATTTTGTATATGTTAGCCTTATAGTTGGATAACCTAGGCTTACATCTTGTTTTGATAATAACTATACATTGATTATGTTCTAACGTGTGCTTTGAGTGGCTTCTTAGTAGATATATACATAACACTCATGAAGACACATTTGATAAGTTGGATAGATGGATTGAAGCCAAAGAAGCTTAAAGTTATAGTGGACATGCTATGGAAGCTTCATCAAGTACAATGTCGAAGAGTAACAAAGAATGCATCGGCTAAGTTACTATCGATTATAATTGATCTTTACTATTATGTAACTAGTCTTGGTTTGATGCTTGAATTGATGACTATGACCTAAAAAGACCTTAGGACACCTTGTGCATTGCATGCAAGTTCATAACATTTCACACAAGTGTGGTTCTTGAAAATGAGTGAATTTGGAGCTCACTCAGATTTTCTCAAAACATATTTTGGTGCTAATCTTTTCATATCTTGATAAAAATTTTCATTAGTTTTCCAACGCAAAAAACGGCACCTCAATCCGATTTTTCTAGAGAAAGTTATGCCCAAAATAGGAAAGGGGGTTCCGTGAGGCAGCCGATAGGCAGTAGGGTAATACAGTCGACTGTATTTAAATCCGCAGTCGACTGCATTGGTCAAAATTCAGCTCCAACGGCTATTTTCAAGGACAAAACTCCAACGGCTATTTTAGAGGGAATACAGTCGACTGCATTGGGAATACAGTCGACTGCATTGTAATGGCAGTTTTGCTCACTTTTTGTCTATAACGGCTATATTTCATTTGCTCCCTATATAAATGGTTTGGGGCTTCATCATACACCATGGAAACCACATTCTAAGCCTTCATTCATTAGAGAAACATCAAGGCTCATAGATTAAACTTTTCTCTCTTCATCTTCATGATTTTACATCATTAAAGAGAGCATCTTTGTGAGCAATTCTTTGATTGAGAGTGAGCATTCTTCAAGTCATCAATTCTCTCATCTCTCTATTGTACTAGAGCTTTATTTGTACTCATTTCCTTTCAAGAATGTTTCTTTGTACACTATTGATCTTTGTAAAAGGATTGTGATCAAGGCTTGGGTTTGTCAAGTCTTGGGTGAGCTTTGTGGATTCAAGGCTTGTGCTTGGTGTGGGGATATCACCAAGTGTTGTAAGGGTTTTGATCTTGATCCGGAAGAAGATTGTTGCTAGTGAATTCTAGTGCTCTTGCAAGGGACTTCCTTGAAGAGGAGGATGTAGGCTTGAGGGTAAGTCGAACCATTTAAATTTCCTTGTCAAGTATCTCTAACTCAATCTCTTTACTTATTACTCTTTAATTATTTGAGATTGTTTAGTTAGCATCTTCATTGAATTATTACTTGGTTTGATTGAGATTTATGATTGTGCTTAGTTTAAATTCCCCATTAATTTTCAAAAACCCTATTCACCTCCCTCTAGGGTTGTTTTATTGATTTCAGTATACATTTAATTTTATTGTTGGATTGTTATTGTGAGATTGTTGGATTGTGATTATAAGTTTAGGTATTAAAAAAATAAATATATTTTTTAAAAAAATAGTTTGACTTTTAGCGACGGACTTTATTCCGTCGCTAAAAGTCTAGCTATTTTAAAGGACAGCGTGAGTTTTTCCGACGAAATTTCCGTCGTTAAAGTTTTAAATGACAAACATTTAGCGACGTAATTTCTGTCGCTAAATATTTTACGCAATAAATTATTACCCAAAAAATAAATTAGAATACAAAAAATAGAATTAATGCAATTGCATTTGTTTGTGCGCCGTTGAAGGTGGACTTTAGGCGACGGATTTTAAAAATCTGTCGCAAGACTTTTAGAGACGGGGTTGTAGGTAACGGAGTTTTAGCGACGGGTGTTCTGTCACTAAAATGCTTTACCAACTGATTGCAGACTTTTAGCAACAAAAATTTCCGTTGCCTTTTTCTTGTAGTGTAGTGGGCCATCTGTCAAAAAAATTGAGGAACTTTTAGGGAATTATGGTAACTTCACATGTTAATGAAAAGAACATTTTATGAAATTACAATGGATCTCTCATTCGAACACGGCAAACAAATAAGATTATATAAAGAAAAAAAAACATTTAATACATATTGGGAAACTGCATAACGTCTGATATGGTACTTTTGTGTTGATTAATTTTTGAAACAAAAACTCTTAATACACAAAACAAGAAATAAAAGTTGAAAAGGGAAAAGTATAAACGAACAGCCCTTAATTGTTCCCTCCATATCTTCTCTCTTTTTCCTAGCCCTTTTCTCTCACTCTCTCTCTCTCTCTCTCATCTCATAAGAGCTTTTAGCCCACTTTTTGTGCCAAAGTTCAACTATATATCCATAAATCATACTATTAAGTAACTTCACTGAGTAATTCACAAGGTTAATGGAACTTCATATAAGATTGAAGATAAACTACTAAGATTGAACCCTAATAGTATTTCTTCCACTTTTCAGGATTCAAGTATTGTTGTAGCAACATTAAGCAGTGTGTAAGGCCCAGCTTGTATAGCCCCGTCAGAGATCTACATTCAGATAGTCCGCTAAAGAGTTCTAATAACTGCGGCAATTGTCCGATTTCAAAGGCTCACCAAAGGTGTCCGATCATTAGCCTAATAATAATAGTAATAATAATATAACCTCAAGTGGGTCCAAATCTTGTATGCGCGTTTGAGCAATAATAAAGAAAATCCATTTTTAATTGCACCATAAGGAAAACTAAATTATGTTGGAGACTCTTTTGATAAGTTAACGTTTACGACACCACACCCGTCTAAGTTATCATTGTTGCTAAACGTTCAGTATTGTGGCAACACGCTTTCAATCGATGGTCATATGTAAAAGGGTTTGTAATTATAGGAAGGGGTGTTTGAGTCCTAGATAACTATATCAATATATAATTAAGAACTTAAAGGGGATGATATATATATATATATATATATATATATATATATATATATATATATATATATATATATATATATATATATATATATATATAGCCGATCCCTGTCTACCGGTGGGAAAAAACTTATTTCTCCACCAAACCGCTACTCTTTGTAGCGGTTGCAACTATTCCTCACAAAAACCCAACCGCAACACTTTGTTGCGGTTGGAATAATTTCCAAAAATTCTCGCAAAAACCCAACCGCAACACTTTGTTGCGGTTGGAATAATTTCCAAAAAGTAAAGCATTCTCTCCAAAAGCCAACCGCAACAAAGTGTTGCGGTTCACTCCGGATGGGCCCCCTTCCCCCGTCACGTGGTGTCCCCCCATCCCCCCTTCCCCCCATTTCCATGCCCAACCACAACTCTTTGTTGCAGTTGGCATGATTACTTCAATGAGCCAACCGCAACAAAGAGTTGAGTTTCACCCCTTGGATGGTCCCCCCCATCCCCCCACATGGTGTCCCCCGTGATGCCCCCTCACCCCATGGCCCCACTTGTCCTTTCCCTCTTCCCCCCGCCACGTGGCCCCGTCCCCCCATGCCCAACCACAACAAAGAGTTGCGGTTGGCCCCCCAACCCCCCACCACGTGGCCCCATCCCCCTCCCCCATGGCCCCCTCCATGCCCAACCGCAACTCTTTGTTGCGGTTGGCATGCCAACCGCAACAAAGTATTGCAGTCCCCCCCGGTGATGGCCCCCCTCCCCCCCCACGTGGTGTCCCCCCCATGATGCTCCCCATGGCCCCCCCTTCCCCCCCGGTGATGCCCCCTTTTCCCCATGGCCTCCCTTTCCCCCTCCAAGTGATGCCACGTGGTGTCCTTTCCCCGTCCTTTTTCCTACCCTCCCCCCCTCCTTTTTTTTCCAGAGGCAGCTCAAAGCTTGGTCGCAGAGTCTTCTGCCATTTTTTTTCTTTCACAGCTTTGATTGCTCTCTCACGAAGTTTTTTCTCTGTCTTCTTTCTTCTCTCTCCCTCACTTTTTTCTCTTTATAATCCCTCCTCCCCGAACCCTTTCTTCCACTCTCCATCATCTTTACCAACTGTCTTCATACTCCATATCTCACTTACATAATCTCCACAACAATACAAACAAAAAAATTTACGCTAGAAGATCGGTGGATAACTGCTAGAAGATCGGTGGATTTTTCTTTAAATATATCAAATCAAAACAAGTAAGTATTTTGAATTTTCTTATAATTCAATGTTAATTTCAAAGTTCAAAAATAGTCATTGTAGACTCAAATCGAAGATAACAAAAATACAAATTGAAGGAAACAAAAATCATATCAATCAGAGATCGGATGAGCGGTATTACATTTATAGATTCCAAAATAGCGATTTTTTAGGGCGTCAAAATAAGGATTTTTCACGAATTTATAAAAAATAGTTAGAGCTAGATTTTGCCAAAGTGCAAAAAAGAGACCCTAATTATTTTTAAAGGATCTAAATCAGGGAAAAATTTCAGATTTTCCAAAGATTGGAAAGGGGTTAACTGATACGGGGAACCTTGTAACTTTGTAGTGTAATTTAAAATATCAAGCTAGCGCGATTTTGCTCGAAACTTTTATGAGAACCCTAGGATGTTGGGAAGTTTCTTTGCCCAGGAATTTGGGCTATTCTGAAGTCGTTGGCTATTATTTTGGCCGAACGGGACTTTTAAGCGCTCGATCCGGACACCGATTCGGGATTTTTGGGCGAAAAGTCCGTAGGATACTTTTTAGATCAAGAATGAATTCAGGAAGCTTAAAATAGCATTTCAAAGTACTTTTGAGATTATTCTGATGCTAGGGGCATTTTGATAATTTGCCACCCCAAGAGGGGTATTTTGGTAATTTTACGGTGTTAAATTTTTCAAAGGACTTTTTAGTCCAGAAATGTAAGTAAAATACCTGAAAGGTTGTTTTGAAACTGGTTTGGGGCGTTAGGGTGATAATGAACCCCCGGGGGCATTTCGGTAATTTGTCGCTCATCGGGGGTATTTTGATAATTGAACATTGTAACACAACTGGAGGAAAGAGTAAGGGTGTAAGACACCCGAAAAGTTATTTTAAAGTTATTCTGAGATGTTTGTTGGGTCGATGGCTGCCAGGGGGTATTTTGCATAAGTTGGGGGTGTTTTGGTAACTCATCCCCTTTAAATTTTCATAAAGGAAATATTTGGTATATAGTTGGTGTAATACATTTAAAAAGTGATTTTAAAGCGGTTTTGAGGTGTTGGGGCTGTAGCGGCCATCAGGGCGTATATTGCTAAATAACCACGTTGGCGCTAAATTTTAGAGAACTAGCGTAATTAAGCGTTCGAAGTGGTGAGAAGTGAAGAATTGTTTTAATACATTGAAATAATGAGATAATGACTATTGCTAATGCGTTGGTAAGCTAGGTTAAAGATCCATTTATAATTTTGGAATGTAAATATTATGGATGCTAAGTTAGTTTATGATTATATTTTGTTCTTAGATATATGGATTTCAACGCCGGACCTCATGATACATCAATCCTATACGATGACGATGACCACTTTACGAGGCACGTATTTGACGGTGTCGATAGGGGTGTTTTGGAAACAATTCAAAGCACAAGTCACCACGAAGAGTGGGTACTAAACGAGGAACAAATACAGCTATTACACCGTCAAAATTTATCTATGTTCACCGATCCCGTGATTTGGTCTCGACACGACGATTACCTTATATCCGCTCTAGTTGAACGATGGAGGAGTGAGACGAACTTATTTCACTTCCGATTTGGTGAAATGACTATTACATTAGAGGACGTCGGATTTATACTTGGAATCCCATATCACGGCAAACCCATTACTTCGAGCAAAACGTCTGCATCCATAGTGAAGATGACTAGGCAGTATTTCCCGGGAATTTCGAGGGAAGCTCTTACAACGAACGACATCAAACTTAAATGGCTGAGAGAGCAGTATGGCGTGCTACCGGATGAATACACTCCTCACGATTTCGTGACGTATACGAAAGCATTCCTTCTGTATATTATTGGAGCCATAATACTTCTGACGCATTCAAAAAATACGGTGCATCCGAAGTATATGGTGTTCTTGGAGGATCTTGAGGAGGTATACTCATATTCGTGGGGCTCAGCTGTCCTTGCGCACTTATATCGAGCACTGCACAAAGCTACGAGAAAGGGTGCCAAGTCCATTTCCACCTGCCTCACTCTATTACAAGTTTGGGCATTTATTTTCTTAGTTGACGTGTCAATATATTCGTGCATTAATGTGCTAATTCCAGATAATGTTTGCATTCATAGGTTTGGCCTTACGAGAGGCTACCCACGAGTCATCCACAACCGCGGGAATATTCCGATGAGATATGGCCTAGGGTGCAAGCCACTTCTTCCTATTAGTTCACTTTCCAGAGAATAAAGTGGTCCACATATACGATAGCCTAAGGGAAGACGGACTAGGTCGGCAGCTGGCGCAGATGTATTCCACGTACATCAATGCGGTGGTTAGTTTATATCTTGACCGTCGCTCATAGTCTATTCTTCTTGTTACATAGGCTTGATAACCTTTTTTATTGTTGGATGTAAACTACTATCATTCCACTAGCGTGTCGACATTTTAAAAGGGAAGCCATCACGAGCAAAACAATGATAGATCCTTGGACGGTCGTGATGATAGAAAACCGACCAAAGCAATATAACAGTCATGATTGCAGGATTTATGTCCTCAAGTACATGGACTACATAGCTCGCTCAGATGTGCTCGAATATGATACGTGGTCTCAAAACGATGCCTTGACGTTTAGATATAAGATAGCCTGGGAGCTGAAAAAAGGGTGTAGCTAGACGCCTTCCTTACCATTATTTTGAGATGTAGTAGACGTTCGTATGTTTTATGATTACTATTGTTGGATTTTGGATATTAAGATTTGAAATTGAATTAACCTTATTATTACTATTGTTTGATTTTGGACAATGGGTTAACTAACATGCCTAAGGTGCAATGAGGAAAAAAAAAGTGACAAAAAAAAATCACGTAATTTTTCGGAAGTTATGAATTGGGCCCTAAAGTGTGCTTGAACAGGCCCTTCATAGGAAAACCCAAAAAATAATGTCTCTCATTTTTTTCCGAAATTGATACAAATGGGTTAACTAGCGTGCCTAAGGTTCAATGAGCAAAAACAAAAGTGACAAAAAAAATTACGTAATTTTTCGGAAGTTATGAATTAGGCCCTAAAGTGTGCCTGAACATGTCCTTCATAGGAAAATCCAAAAATAATGTGTCTCATTTTTTTTTCGAAATTAATACAAATGGGCTAACTAGCGTGCTTAAGGTTCAATGAGCAAAAAAAAAAGTGACAAAAAAAATTACGTAATTTTTCGGAAGTTATGAATTGGGCCCTAAAGTGTGCCCGAACAGGCCCTTCATAGGAAAACCCAAAAATAATGTGTCTCATTTTTTTTCCGAAATTGATACAAATGGGCTAAATAGCGTGCCTAAGGTGCAATGAGAAAAAAAAGTGACAAAAAAATTATGTAATTTTTTGGAAGTTATGAATTGAGCCATAAAGTATGCCCGAACAGGCCCTTCATAGGAAAACCCAAAAATAATGTGTCTCGTTTTTTTTCCCGAAAATTGATACAAATTGGTTAACTAGCATGCCTAAGGTGCAATGAGCAAAAAAAAAGTGACAAAAAAAATTACGTAATTTTTCGGAAGTTATGAATTGGGCCCTAAAGTGTGCCCGAACAGACACTTCATAGGAAAACCCAAAAAATAATGTGTCTCGTTTTTTGCCAAAATTCATACAAATGGACTAACTATTGTGCCTAAGGTGCAATAAGGAAAAAAAAAGTGACAAAAAATTACGTAATTTTTCAGAAGCTATGATTCCACAGACCAAATCACAAATTTAAACATTATAAAAGTTCAATTTATACAACTGAAACATTAACCCTAGCACTCTTCATCATCATCGTCCTCCTCGACCATACTGCCAGGTTCGATACCTAACACTTTATAATGGTTTCTCTTGTCATGATCAGTCATCTTATTACACAACGCACACTTTCGCAATTTTTTTGACCCATTGCTTCTTCAATTGGATTTTTCAAGCGTATTGCTCGTTTTCGCCCTTTTGTTTGAGAAATAATCGGATAAAAAATGTCGTCCTCCTCACTTTGCAGGCTAGTGCCGTCAATGACTGACTATGAAGCTTGATTGAATCTACCGGCTGGAGTCGTCCGAGTAGTCAAAGTGTCCCGTCTTTCTGGTAATGCCATCCTAAACTGTGCAAGGTTAGCCTTATCCCGTGCGGTTGCTTCAACTTGATACCTGTACCCATCAAATGTTGACACTGCATCCAATGATAAACCGTGCATGATGTTACAAAGGTGATTATATCGCAGCGTCTCAGATTGCTTGAAATCAATTGAAACATTGGCCCGTAAGGAATGTGACCGTGGACTCTATTGGTTTCCTTCGTCCACCGTTCCAAGATATACTGTGGAGGGATTTCACGAGCATTCTTGGCGCTAAAAACCCTCTACGCGTGTCGACAAAGTATACCTTTATGCTCAAACAGTTGACAGTTGCAATTCACCAACCCGGTGTCCATACAAACTGCTACGGTAAAATATCTTTTGCTCCTCGGAGCCGACGAAGAGCACGGATTGGCGAAATTCGTCACATTTGTCAAAGCATAACCTTGATCACTCTTGTGGAATACTCGTGCAACTTTGTCATGCTATATTGATTCGACTTTAGTAGTTCCGCTTGAAACTGTCTAAACATTTCCTTGGTATAGACTTGAGCCGCATGAGCCTCCAAAGGTAAAAAAAAGTACTATGGCTCTTTCTCTGTGAACTTTAGCCGCGTCGGCTTCTCTCACAAGGAAAAATTACTTGTCAAGGGCTTTCTCCATCTCTAGTACGAACTCTGTTATACTTGAAGAATGGCCTACGTACCCATCGAAGAATGCATTCATACCTTCGCTTCTCGAGGTCTTAGTCATTCCGGCTGCAAAAAACTTCTTGGTGTAGGCACCGACCCACTGTGTCTTGATCTCATACAACGATTGTAACCATTCATGATTGTGCAAATGATAGTCATCCATTAACTTGGCCCACCTCTCCTCGAACACGTCTACCGTCAACGATTTCTTCACACATGTATTAAAGTCAGTCTTGAATGTCGGATGGTTTGCATATACATTGTGAAGCCGTTCGGGATATTTGTTGCTTATGTGCCATGTGCACATGCCTTAGCGATTGCATTTTTCATTGCCAAATCTTGGTCGGTGATGATGGTCTTTGGAGGAATATGATACATTGCTTTAAGCCACGTTTCAAATAACCACGTAAATGACTCCTCCATCTCATCCCTAAGCAGGGCAAAGCCAAACAAGATTGACTGATAGTGGTGGTTCACCCCGGTGAACGGAGCAAAAGGCATAGAGTACTTATTTGTGCGGTATGTGGTGTCAAACGTCACAACATCTCCAAAATTTTGGTAAGCAGCTCTAGAACGGGCATCCGCCCAAAATATAGTACTAATGCGGTTCTCATCATCCAGTTGGAGACTATAGAAAAAACCAGAATTCTCACTCTGAAAGTGCCTGTAGATATCAAGTGTACCTTGAGAATCACTCTTACCGAAAGACTCTCTCCTCTGAGCACGAAGTTCATTTCGAAGGTCTACTTCGTTGAAACTCAACTTGTCAATCCCCCCAGCTTGGCTTGAGAAAACCCCCATCATTCTAAAAGGTGGAATTTTAGCCTCGGCCATTGTAAATATCAGTTGTCTGTGTGCCGCGCTTATTTCTCGGTGTTGATGAATTTGACCAATCTTACTAGGGGTCATCAACTGATGATTATGGCTCAACTCCACTCCCGTCACAACCCAATGGTTTTCATTTTTCCGGTGTACTGCATACACATGGGCCTTGCAGCCAGTACCCGGAAATGTGTCCCGTTTTCTTTGTCTTGATGGCCCTTCGTCACTGATCCGAACAACCGGGGGTACATACGGTGCTCCTCTATGACACTCAAATAGTCTTCCACAAATTTGATATGTATTCGCCCGTTTTCTAGTAGTCTTAGTTCTAATACCGAAACCTATCTTTTTCGAATATGCTCTATAGTATGCTTCAACTTCGTCCAGTGTTTGAAAAACTTGACCCAAGTAAGGTGGATCAGAATCTTCACAAAAAGTATTTCCTCCAGTTGCATCCATATTTATACTGAAATCTAAAAAATAAAAATTATATCATTCTCAACAAATCATAGAATAAAATAAAATAAAAATAAAGACTCTTTCCTCCAGCTGTGAAAAATTTTACAATGTTCAATTACCAAAATATCCCTAATGAGCGGCAAATTACCGAAATGCCTCGGGGGTTCATTATCACCCTAACGCCCCAAACCAGCTTCAAAACAACCTTTCAGGTGTTTTACTTATATTTTTGGACTAAAAAGTCCTTTGAAAAACTTAACACCGTAAAATTACCAAAATACCCCTCTTAGGGTGGCAAATTACCAAAATGTCCATGGCATCAGAACAATCTCAAAAGTGCTTTGAAATGCTATTTTAAGCTTCCTAAATTCATTCTTGATCTAAAAAGTATTATACGGACTTTTCACCCAAAAATCCTGAACCGGTGTCTGGATCGAGCGCTTAAAAGTTCGTTCGTCCAAAATAATAGCTAACGACTTCAGAATGGCCCGAATTCATGGGGAATGGAACTTCCCAACATCCTAGGGTTCTTATAAAACTTTCGTGCAAAATCGCGCTAGCTTGATATTTTAAATTACACTGCAAAGTTACAAGATTCCCCGTATCAGTTAACCCCTTTCCAGTCTTTGGAAAAATCTGAAAATTTTCCCTATTATAAATATTTTAGAAATAACTAGGGTCTTTTTTTTGCACGTTGGCAAAATCTAGCTCTAGCTATTTTTTTATAAATTCGTGAAAAACTGTCTAATTAAGTTTTCACCTTTAGCGACAATTACGTTTCGTATTTACATTAAACACACATAGTGTTATACTCTAGGAACACACATAGTGTTACACCCTAGGAACACACATAGTGTTAAAAATTATTTCCTCCAGTTGTGTTACAATGTTCAATTACAAAAATACCCCCGATGAGCGGCAAATTACAGAAATGCCCCCGGGGGTTAATTATCACCCTAACGCCCCAAACCAGCTTCAAAACAATCTTTTAGGTGTTTTACTTACATTTCTGGATTAAAAATTCCTTTGAAAAACTTAACACCGTAAAATTACCAAAATACCCCTCTCGGGGTGGCAAATTACCAAAATGCCCCTGGCATCAGAACAATTTCAAAAGTTCTTTGAAATGCTATTTTAAGCTTCCTGAATTCATTCTTGATCTAAAAAGTATTCTACGGACTTTTTGCCCAAAAATCCCGAACCGGTGTCCGGATCGAGCGCTTAAAAGCCCGTTCGGCCAAAAAAATAGCTAACGACTTCAGAATGGCCCGAATTCCTGGGGGATGGAACTTCCCAACATCCTAGGGTTCTCATAAAAGTTTCAAGCGAAATTGCGCTAGCTTGATATTTTAAATTACACTGCAAAGTTACAAGGTTCCCCGTATCAGTTAAACCCTTTCCAAATTTTTTCCTGATATAGAACTTTTAAAAATAACTAGGGTCTCTTTTTTGCACTTTGACAAAATCTAGCTCTATCTATTTTTTTATAAATTCGTGAAAAATCCTAATTTTGACGCCCTAAAAAATCGCTATTTTGGAATCAATAAATGTAATACCGCTTATCTGATCTCTGATTGATCTGATTTTTTTCCTTTAATTTGTATTTTTGTTATCTTCGATTTGAGTCTACAATGACTATTTTTGAACTTTGAAATTAATATTGAATTATAAGAAAATTCAAAATACTTACTTGTTTTGACTTGATATATTTAAAGAAAAATTCACCGATCTTCTAGTGGTTATCCACCGATCTTCTAGCGTAAATTTTTTTTGTTTGTATTGTTGTGGAGACTATGTAGGTGAGATATGGAGTATGAAGATAGTTGGTAAAGATGATTGAGAGTGGAAGAAAGGGTTCGGGGAGGAGGGATTATAAAGAGAAAAAAGTGAGGGAGAGATAAGAAAGAAGACAGAGAAAAAAAAATCCGTGAGTGAGCAGTCAAAGGCTATGAAAGAAAAAAAATGGTAGAAGACTCTGCGGCCAAGCTTTGAGTTGCTTCTAAAAAAAAACAGGGGGGAGGGCAGGAAAAAGGACGGGGAAAGAATGTGAAGGTTGAGAGGTTGAAGGCTGTGGAGGTTGAGAAGACGAAGGTTGTACTGATTATGAAGTTGGAGGTTGCGAAGGTTATGGATTTGAAGTTCCAACTTCACTTCCTAAAGTTGGAACTCGTTCTGAACTTGAGGATGAACTACTGTTAATAACTATATTTTCCTCAGAAGAAGAAAAATACATTGAAGTTTCGGACATGTTTTCTACTACTAACTTAGAAACTACGAAACTTGGAGTGCTGAACAGAAAGAAGAGAGAAAGGAGACTTACGGTCTGTTTGGAACCAATTCTTTTAGGATTTGGATTTCAAATTCGGAATTGGAATTGGATTTGGAATTCAATTCACTTTTTTTTTGTTTGGAACAAAAGGGAATTCAAATCACATAATTCATATTTTGTGTTTGGAGAACAAAGAAAATGGAAAGGTAATAAGTATTTGGACAATTATATCCTTGACTTACAATGAAAAATGAACTATAGTCAGTGGTTTTAAAGTGTGCTAGTGCCACCACATGGTGGTGGTGGTGGCGGCACCACACAAGGTAGCAGCATCGATGGTGAAAGTGGTAGGGGTGGTCAAGTGATGGTAGTGGTGATGGTATTGAGGTGTAATAAGGTGTAACTGGCGGTGAAAAAATGACGCCAGTGGCAGTACTGCTAGCGGCTGTGTGGCAATAGTGGTGATAGTAGTGGCGGTGACGACAGTGATAGTAGTGGCAGTACTAGTGGCAATTGCGGTGGTGACATTAGTGGTGATGATTGCGGTGGTGGCAGTATTGATGACCATGGTGGTGGTGGCAGTGGTGGTGACAGTAATGATGACAACGATGGTAGTGGTGGTAGTACTGGTGATGGTGGTGGCAGTGGTGGCAATAGTGGTAGCGACGGTGGTAGTGGCTACAGAGGTGGTTGCGATAGAGGTGGTAGTGGTGACAACAGTGATGGTGGTGGTGGCGGCAGTAGTGGCAGCAATGGCAGTGGTGGTTGTGGTGGCGGTGGCGGTGATGGTAATGGCAGTAGGATCGTGGTGGCTACCAGTGGCGGTGGTGATGATGACAGTAGTGATGGTTGTGGAGGTGGTGGTGGTGCTGTTGATGACAGAAGTAGTGGCAGTGGTGACAATGATGGTGGCACTGGTGGTGGCGGCGACGGTGGCGGTGGTGGTGATGGTAGCAGTGGTGGTAGTAAAAGTGATGTAGCGGTAGTGGCAATGAAGACAGTGGTGGTGAGTTCATTGTTGGAGAGATCCAGAAAAAGGGTAAGATAGGTAAATAACTACTTTTAATTCAAGTAAATCGAAATCCCATGAAATCCGACCATTTTTTATTGGATTTCACTCTATAGAAACAAATCCAATCAAATCCAATGAACTCCAATTCCAATTCCTCCTTTTAATGTTCCAAACAACAAACCTTGAGGATTTGAAATAGAATCCCATCAATTCCATGGTTCCAAACACACTCTTACTTGAAGAGAAGAATGCTTCCAAATGATTCGAGTGAGGAAAAAAATGGGAAGATCTCCTTTCATAGGAAACCCCAAGTAACCGTCTCTTGGAAAACTCAACGGTTCATCTATCCCCCTACGTGTCGCCAGCTAAAAGAAGAGAAGTTTTGAAAATGCAAAAATTTCCCGCTCAAAGGCATTAATGGCAAATAAACCGAACAGATTTCTGCACGAGCATAATCCTATCTGAACACTCTGCTCCAGCAGAGCGCCCTTGGCCGAACAGAATTTTGCCGGAGCAGAATCCTGTCCGAACACTCTGCTCCAGCAGAGCGCCCTTGGCAGAACAGAATTCTGCCTGAGCAGAATCCTGTCCGAACACTATGCTCCAGCAGAGCGCCCTTGGCAGAACAGAATTCTGCCCGAGCAGAATCATGTCCGAACACTCTGCCCGAGCAGAGTGACCTTGGCCGAACAAAATTTTGCCCCAGCAAAATCTTATCCGAGCACTCTGCCAGAGCAGAATGCCCTTTGGTCGAACAGAATTTTGCCCGAGCAGAATCCTGTTTGAATAGAACTCTCCTCATACGCTTGAAATCCCGAAAAATAGTTTCCATTCTATTTGGGTATATTTCGCTATCTCCATTGAGGAAAATGGTGCTTCCTCCCACTTCATTAACGCTGGTAGAAGCAGGGGGCATATGATATAGCTAAAAATATACCTCCTATCTATGAGCGACACGTGGCACTTGTGATTCATGGTCAATCCTGATTAACTACGAATTTGGTGGTTACCATATCAGTGGAGTTAGGGTTCTTAAAGGATCCTAACTAAATCATGAAGGATTGTGACTTGGTCCTCAAGGATCTTAACACGATCTTCATTGACGTGCCCTATATCTATCAAGACTCACAAACCCGTTGGGAGTCTTCCTCTTACTACTATATAATAGGGTGTAACCCCTCAGGTTTGGACAAGCTCACACATATACACAATGTATTATTATCACTTTTCAGAGTTCTACCTTGTTAGTAATCTCTGACTTAAGCATCAGAGCAGTCCCCCGCCGGAACCCCACCCGGCGGTCACTCCGTGTTCTCTTTTGCAGGCCTATTTTCTGGTGTGATTCCCGATCCAGTTTTAGCTGCAACACTACGAAGAAAGGCCATATTGAAAATCATGCAAGATTTGGCAATCCGAAAGGTTCTTGTGGATCCTTCAAAGAATGGGCAGAGGAGCTTTTTTGATTGCCAAAGCTTGCAAATTTGATTTCAAATATGGGTTTTCTTCCTTGGCATGCATTACAACTCGAGGGGTTTCTCGTCACAGGAATATCCATAAACTTTTTCCACGGTTATTGGCTGAACGTCTAGGAATTCTGCATTGCCTCCTCACTCTTCAAACCAAACACGTATTTCTTTCATCACGAAGAAAAGGGCGGTGCACATGGTACCTGACCAAAAAATTGAAGGAAGCTATACGTTACAAACACTTTGCAAAGACGAACATGATAAGCACTTAGACTTAATGAGCAAAAAAAAATTACCATCTTTGAGATGATTTGCCACAGTTGGTCGAGCATTTGTTGGGATTATATGCTCCATGATAGTCGCACGATGAAGTATACAGGGACACCCATTTTCAGCTTTGAGGTAACTTGGCCAGCATCGGCCAATAGTTTTGCCATTCACCCAAGCAGTTCCCTTACCCAAGCTTAACTAGACCTTCGCTTTTTGGAGTTTGAAATTTTATCTGCATCCAGGTTGAAAGAATTTTGTGAGCATCTTTCTTGTTTGGTTATTTTGAAAACTCTAAATTAATGCAAGTACTTTGTACTAAACAAACCCTTCATACGATGCCAATTGTCATCACATATTCATAAAATCTATTCTTCTCACCATTTAATCTAACCTTGTAAACCAGGTGTTTGTGGACAAGTCCTTCTCTTGATTACTCGTCCCAATTAATTTGACTCGACCAATTCTAACCCGATGCTCAATTTTGTCATAGTTTGCACTAGAATTAACTACCAGAATTCGACAAAATCTAACATCGAGAAAGATAAGAAAGTAGAAAAGATCTTTCTATGATTTTGTCAGACATAGGTGAAGTCCAATAGTGACACACTCAAGAATGACATTATATAGAAACAAACATTTGTAGTACTTAGGAGCCTTCTTGCATTGGTTCCTTTGTTCTTCAAGACACCCAAAACAAGAACCAAATTATACTTTTTCCCTCATTCTGCATTTACTCATGTTAGTGTGTTTGGAATCAGGTGGATCTTTTTAGGGATGTGGCCTTCCATGACACAAAAACTGAAAGGTGGACGGCTCAATCTCTTGAGGCCTATGTGCTTTAGAACGCTGGCCAGCCTAAACGTAAACGGATCCATTTATCAACTTCTCTTTTATGTTATCCTTTTGTGTAACCCATAAGGTCTACTTTGTAGATAGCTCAATCACCTCTTTGAGCTTATTAGTCCAACTTCCCGAATCATTAAGAAACTAGAAACGTAGTCTGGAACACTTTAACCTAGAACAGATTGAATATGAGGGCTCAGGGAATAGCATTACCCTGAACCCCTGGTTTTAGTGGACTTCTTAATTGCCTAAATAACAGAAAGCAATATCAATACTTCGCGTGTCTTCTCTTCCCTTATTTGTCTCAGTAATCATGGTCCCTAAATAAAACTAGGGCGGGGCTAAATCTTAAAAATGAATGTGGAAAGGTGAGGCGCTATTTGGGACACCGAAGATAAGTCCGGGATGGCAGCTTCCAACGAGTAAGTAACTGGGACTGGGAGGGAGACTTGAAACAGACGGAGACCAGCATGAAATTTTTCTTGGCCAATTCTGCGTCTGTGGAGTCGCTAAAACTAAAGCTTGGTAGATAATGCACCTTTACGGAATAGGACATCAGCTCTACTTTTTCACTGATAATCATCAAGTAACCAGTGATCACAGAGTAAACTGGCGAACATACAAATATCTCGATAACAGTTCCACGCTAACAACTTACAATCAAGAGTACGAATTAAATAAAAAAACTAGCAATTCTAGTAAAAGGAAAGTAAACAAAAATTACTGGTTCAATCAAAACCGAAACAGTCCCAAAGAAGGAGTGATAGGCTGAAGTTGGCATGGAAGCTGCCACGGCCTCAGCAGAGGGTTAGGGATTCTAGGAATGTCCACAGGCACCTCACTAGTCTCAAGCAAATCTTTCAAGCACCTCATATCAGTTAACTCCGTTGCTTTGCAGTAGCGGAGACTGAAAATTTATGGGAGATGGGCACCTATTAAACAAAAGCTATACCTCCGATGCGTAATTTACCTTTTATGAATTAGTAACAATTCTTACCTCAAGATTCAAGCTAACTTTGTCTTAGACTGTTAAGTATTTCGTAATTAAGCAAGGTAAGATCCTATTTTCGGTTCTGGCAAGAACAACTTTAACATCTCAGTAGGTTTAGGGGAAGCATATAACCCCTAAACAAATCATAAGGGAAGAGCGATTGAAGGATTGTGATTCTGCAAGAACAGAATTATTGCATGAATTGCATATGGTGCTAGCGGGTTCTTAGCTAAATTCCACCATCAAGAAGTAGCTAAAAGAAATGCCAAAACCAAAAGCCCCATGTAGCGAACCACCTCGACAATTCCTTAGACCCGAGAAAAGTTTAAAATTAAATGAAACGAAAAAAGAGAAAAACTCTAAAATGTTCAAAGACTACTAGTCTATTGAAAATAAAAAAATGGATTCAAGGACTAAGTTATACAAGGGAAAGTTATTAGGCACCCATCATACCTTTCCGGTCTCTACTATAGTTTTGTTGATATTCGGACTTAAAACACATAAATATGCAATAAAACAAACCCTAATTCTAATTTTACATTATTAGTTAGAATTTAAAAACAGGGGTTAAATAACCTACGTATCTGGTCAGGCAAATCAGAATAAAAACCGTCATAGTTCGACTGGACCTACGAGTGGCGATCTACATTTTGGTCTTGGAATCGAACTAATTAAGAAATGAAATAAAAAGACTCATTTTGATAGTTATATATTAAAAATGTGATCACGGAAATTGGAGATAGTCTCTACTATTATAATCTAAGCTAATCTAGAAAGCAATAAATATATTTCAAGAATATGCTTGCCTAGAAGACTCGGGAACGCTATGTGATGAATCTGCGATGCAAGTGATATACGAACATATAGGAATGAATTATGAAGTGCTAAATTCTCCATAGAGAGATGATCTACCACTTCCATGAGAGAAATGGTACAAAAGCTCTAGAGAGAAAAAGTTGATCCTTGAAAATATAACCCAAAGACCCTTTTTTATGGAGGTCTGGGTCGCCATAGATGGTAAAGATGATCATCTCACTATGTGATCTGGAGATAAAAAAGAATATTTGATAAAAATCACAAACTTAGAAAAGTCAACTAACTGGCCGGTTCTTCCAATAATATTTTAATATTTTTTTTGAATTTTGAGACATTATATGTCCCTAATTCGGTAATTATCTCTATTTAAGCAGATACTAGTTTGATCCCGTGCATTGCACATAGAAACAACAACTGTCAAAGTACTGATTGAGATATCTCGTACTTATATGCCTAATAACATTAATAAAATCGGTAGTGATAATGATCTCCACCTTTTTATATAAGTTTTTTTTTTTTACCAATTTTTGTAGTTAAGAATGAACTTTAATATTAATTGTTAGATTTTAGCAACAAATGAAAAAGAAAAAATAGTATACGAAATGATAGAAATAGTCTATCCCAACTAAAAAGAATAATAATGATGAACTCCCTCCGTCCCTAAAAAAAACTGATCATATTTCTTTTTTGGGTCGTCCCACAAAAATTGATCATTTCCAAATTAGAAAAGATTCTGTAGGTATTTTTACATATTTACTCTTTTTATACTTTTTTTTATTCTATTTCTCTCACCACATTTAATTCTCTACCAACTCATTTTCTCTCTCCTGGTCCACCACTTTACACTTTTTTATTCTATTTCTCTCTCCACATTTAACACCCTACCAACTAATTTTCTCTCTCATGGTCCACCCTCGATCTAAATGATAAAATAGAAAAGACACACAATATATAACTCAAATTCTTAATATACCTGCAAAGTCAAATGGATCACTCTTTTAAGGACGGATGGAGTATTAATAATAATAACCCGTGTATTAAGCTTTGTATTACTCAAGGCCCACCAAGAAAAGAGTAAAATTATATAACATGGTTGAAAGTGAAACGTGAGAGTATGTTATATTTATATAAAACTGTAATGATATAAAATGAGGAAGATTTTGTTAGTTCGAGAGAAAAACTAATAGAGAATATTGGACTTACTTTAAAAATTAGAAAAGATTTAAGATTAAATAGAATTTATAGAGAATTAATTTTGAGAAAAAAATTTAGAATTAATAAAATTCGAAAGATATAAATAAATTTTTTAAGTGTTCTTTTTAAGTGGGACATGTTGACGTAGAAGAGAAAGAAATGTAAAATCTATTTAATTGATTTAATTTCAAATGGCAAAAAAAAAATTCAAATCTAACTGAATAGGAGAATAGGAGAGAGGAAGAGACAAAAAAATGAATTCAAATAATTATTATAAAGATGAGTTAATTCAACTTTTAAAAAGTCAAAAAAAGAAAATTTAGGTGGCGAGTTAAGAGAGTATCCAAGTAAGCGGTAACTGGATAATATAATCTCAGTTTCGGCTTTCAATTAATATATATATATATATATATATATATATATATATATATA
Organism: Escallonia herrerae; assembly: GCA_033070095.1. Taxonomy (NCBI): domain Eukaryota; kingdom Viridiplantae; phylum Streptophyta; class Magnoliopsida; order Escalloniales; family Escalloniaceae; genus Escallonia; species Escallonia herrerae. The sequence goes on from JAVXUP010000694.1 coordinate 342,654, forward strand.
TATATATATATATATATATATATGTAAAACCGTCCACCACATAGTATTGTGGACAATCTCTTTTACCAAAATGCCCCTTGTCAGTTGTCCGCTACTCAATGTAGCGGACAACTTTTGCCTGTCAAGTCTCACATCCTGTCATCTCACGACTGTTACTTTGTTCTTATCCACCTTGTCCACTACATTATGTGGCAGACGATCATTTCCTCCACTAGATTATATAGCGGACGTTGTATATATATACAAAAAAATCCTAATTTCGAAACTTTTTTCCCTGCTTTCTTTTTTCTAATCTTCTCAGCGGCGTTGACAAAACAATTTGTCCAATTTCTTCTCAAGAAGTCCTTTAATCGTCTAATTAATCACGTAAGTTTACAAATAATCATTTATTTGTTTATAATCTAGAGTTTATTATGAGTATTGCGTATTTGTGATGAGTATTATGTATTATGTATGGTGTTGATTATGTATCGAGCATGTGTTAGCGTTGGCAATAAATATATATATATATATATATGTGTGTGTGTGTGTGTGTGTGTGTGTGTGTGTAGGGTCGTGATCCATTGCTCGCATGGGCAATGGATCAGCTGTTGCTGGGCGATCTGGCTGTCCACGCGCGAGTTTTGGATGGCCAGATCTCGCCCGTGGATGGCCTGTTTTACGCCATCCGCTACATAATGTAGTGGACAGCGTAATCTGGCATGCCCACAGGGCAGCGTGGACGGCCAGATCGCACGAACAACAACTGATCCATTGCCCGCGCGAGCAATGGATCAGCTCCCATATATGTATATATATATATGTATATATATATATATATATATATATATATATATATATATATGTATATGTATATTATGCACGTGCTAGCGTTTCATAAAAGCTTCCAAACTTGACGTTTTCCATAATTTTAGTCGTTTCAGTGGCAAAAAATGGATTTTAATCCCGGACCAGAAGATCCCTCTATATTATACGATCAAGAAAATCATATTAGTACATCTATCTAGAATGGACAAGTAAGATACTTATTTTTTGTTTATTTTCTTATTCGCACGAGCATTGAATATCGTTTGCTTTTCTTAAATTGTATTTATTAATTCATAAGAAAGAGCACCCCTCAACACAGTAGCAGTATTCGGAGACTGGAAATTGAACAAATACCGAAAAATATTGCTGCATGGAAGGTGTCGTTTTTACGCAGGGCAATATCTTTCAACAAATTGACCTGACCTTAATTGGTGTTCTTGTTGAAAGGTGGAACGTTTTACTTCCCTCTTGGGGAGATGACAATTACCCTAGAAGATGTAGAGTTCATCTTAGGGTTACCAGTGACGGAGCGGCCAGTAATTGCTCACTCGTCGAAAGTATCAAATAAGTGAGCTCCTAGGAATTTCTTTAGCTCGATACCTAAGAGAGAATTTAGTACTGGGGGGAATAAAGTTGAGGTGGTTTCTAGATAACTACAAAGTTCTGCCGAAAAACTACAAGAATGAGATACTTATGCTGTACACAAAGACCTTCCTACTGTGGGTGATAGGGGCAATTCTATTCTCAACGACGTCGAAGAATACGGTTCAAACCAAATTTTTAGCATTGTTGGGTAGCCTGCAAGAGGTTGGGGAGTATGCCTAGGGTGCAGCAGCTCTTGCGTACTTGTATAGAGCATTGCACAAGGCAACGTGACCCGACGCCAAAGTTATATGTACATGCCTCTCACTGTTACAAGTATATCATATCACTCTTTGTAATTATATTTTTGATATTTTATATTTGCCAGTGCACAATAAATTTTGATGGTACGACCCTAATTTCAAGGAAGTCCTTCCCTTCGCTTCCCTTATTGAGAATAACTACTTTTCACAGTTAACTCAAACTCAATAGCTGCATTTCGCAGTTTCATAATTGCATATATGATCAAGGAAACCGCATAATAGTGACTCATTGGTTGAAGCATTGGAGTACATGATAGAATTATACTCCACATTTAGGAGAGGTCCCTTTCACTTCCTTAGCTTGGTGTTCGGTTATTCGGTCCGAGTCCGGATATAAAACCACGAGGGATGGCGCACCATCCCAAGCATGCTATCACAACCAGGACGTCATATGCGGACAAGAAGGCCTTGATTAAGGAAGAAGAGTAAGCCAAGATTACTCTACTCCTTGAGAGTGAAGGAGTGGTGACCCTTTACTCTCACGCCATACAGAGCGACGATGACTCCATACGGGGATAACATGATTGTTAAGGGAAGAAAATAGAAGATTTTAAGACCAGCGGAAGATGAAAAATCTGATTCTTCGTCCGCTAAGAAGAAAAAATGTAATTTATTCTAGTATAGGAGGGCCCGATCCGGCCGCATGACTCTATTCCTAGCAAGGAATAAAGGCTTTGCGAGGCAGGGACGCCTCGGCGCAGGTCAAGACCTTATTCTATTCCGATTACGGAATAGGAATTCAAGAACTCCAAAGATCTGGCCGGAGAATTGGAAAGGATGGTTGGTTGATAACTTTGATATCTCTGTTTATATTTAGCTTGTTTTCTCCATGTATTGGCTACTTACTGATGTGATATTTGTCTTGAATAGGTTCAACGTATGGGGTGGTAAGGATCCACATAGAACGGCCGAGGATGTTGCTTTTACTGTAGCTCACTTCTATCAATATGGTGGCACATTGCACAACTATTAAATGGTTTCTCACCAATAAATCATAGTGATTTGATTATTTCTTGCTGTCATTAACTTTATTGAGTCCTTTGACTCTATTTTCCTTTTGTTTTCTTCATACATAACATGCTTGTTCCATTTTAGTACCATGGCGGAACTAATTTTGGCCGGACCGCTGGAGGTCCTTACATCTCTACAACTTATGACTATGATGCACCACTTGATGAGTATGGTAAAGAAGAACTACACCGCCACACTTAAAATGTTATTGAATTTTTTCTTCCCTTTGTTGTCAATTTACAATGAAAATTTTAAAGGCAATCTGAACCAGCCGAAGTGGGGGCATCTTAGGCAGCTCCATCTTCTCATTATGTCAATGGAGAAAATCGTTACCTATGGCGATGTTAGAAATGTTGAGTATGGGAACATGATGACGGTAAGAATCTTACACTACGTAATTTTATGAAGGTGCAAATAAAAGAAAAAGAAAAAAAAAGAAGCAAGCATTTTAAGTTGGTTTATCCCCTAAGCTAAAAGCAAGGATTTGCTGGTTTTCAGGCTACAACTTTTGCCTATGATGGCAAAGGATATGCTTTTTGGGAAATGCAAACGAGAGAAATGATATAACAATCACCTTTGAAGGCCATAAGTATACAGTTCCCGCATGGTCCGTCAGCATCCTTCTTGATTGCAACAACGAAGCTTACAATACTGCTCGGGAACTACCACTCAACACTTCACTATAATCATACAACCAGCAAAGTCATTTTAGTTATTGTCAAAGCAGTTTTGTATTATACAAAATTACACAAGATTATTCTCTTGATTAAGTGATAACATTACCAGATATGAAAGTCTATTTCAATCTCCAATGTGGTTGCTAACATTTTGTAGGTAGATAGTCAAACATCAATCATGGTCAAAAGGCCATATGAAGCGGCTAACATGGAGTGGTCATGGAGAAAGGAGAAGATTGGGCATATGGAGAGCCAAACTTTGAGACAGAGAAGCTTCTACTCTGCCAAACAACTTTTGGATCAAAAAGTTGTGACAAATGACACCAGTGACTACTTATGGTATATGACCAGGTAACACCTCGTACATGTCAATCCGCAATTGTTTTTGGTACTTCAAATTGTTGTGTTGCGTGTAATAAATCTTTTCACCCATCTTAGTGTGGACATCGATGGAAATGACCCCGTTTGGGCAAGAGTTGTCACTTTACAAGTCCATACAGGTAGACATGTAGTCCACACATAGGGATGACAATGGGGCGGGTCGGATGCGGATCTTGTAAAATCCGTACCCGCCCCGGTAGTCCTAAAACCCCATCCCGCCCCGCCACCGGGTTATGAATTTGCAATACCATAATCGACCCTAAGCAAATTTAGAAAACCCGTCCTGTCCCCGCCTCGCCCCGCCCTTCCAGTAAGACTCGTTTTCGTTATAGTAGAGTTTCAAATTCCAATCCTTTTGCAGTAATTCTAATCCTCAGGTTTAAATCAACACTTAGCATGGTGGGAAGCTGGTTTAGATAGAAGAAGGGTTTTAGGGATTACAGATTAACAGTAAAAAATAGATAACCTTCGGATTTGGGATTTGAGTCAGTGACAGGAAAAAAGTCTCGCTGAAGAGTGACGAACTATCATGAAGAGTGCGCGGTGACGAGGACGCGGTTGGTCACGAGATCATTGAGACGGTAGAGGTGATAACGACGGAGCTACGGTGGACAATGGAAACGGGCGGTGGTGGCGTCCAACGTGGATAGTAGCTCTGCCTGTTAAGGATGGCAGATCTGTGAGCGTGAGGTGTGGCCGTGAGGACTGTGGCTTGACTTTTGAGGAAGGAAATGGCCAGCAATGGGGGAAGAAATTTGGTTATGGGGGACAGTAAAAATGGCTGGTGGCGGGGAATATGGACAGTGGTGACTCCATGACTGTGAGTGATGGCAGATCTGGGAGAGACAGAAGTTTAGGGTTTGGGGGAAAAAACATAGTATATATATCTAAGGAGGGACGACTAGGATTGACTGATGCATAGGTAAGTATACCGGGGCGGATACGGGTCACGGGGCGGGTCGGATACCGGGCGGAGTGGACAGAAAACCATGTCCGACCCTAACCCGCTGCGAATTTTTTTAAAAAATACCATACCCGCCCCATGACCCTATCAAAGCTAAAATAACCCGCTCCTATCGGATCGGGACGGGTCGGAGATCCGCCGGGTGCGGATCTTATTGCCATCCCTATCCACGCATTTGTAAATGGAAAACACATCGGTAATGTGACGTTAACATTTCTAAGTGTATGTTAATTGAAAATGAGTAATATTCTAATGCTTGTCTCATGAATTTCAAAAGGATCGCAATGGGCTAAGAATACGGAGTTCAAGTTCGTCTTTGAGCGAAACGTTAAGATGCATAATGGAACGAACATAGTATCATTGTTGAGCGTCACTGTTGGACTTCCTGTAAGTCTTGCCAAACTTTTTTACTTTTTTATCTTTCTCATCTTCTAGTTTAATTTTATCAAATTCTGATGGCTAGAATTCCGATGCAAACTATGAAACAATCGAGCATGGAGTAATTGGTCCAGTCAAGTTGATTGGCATGAGTAATCAAGAGAGGGACTTGTCCACAAACACGTGGCTTTACAAGGTTGGCTTAGATGGTGAGGAGAGTAGCTTCTATGAAGACAACGCTGATGAAAATTGGCAACTTGAAAATCTTCCATCATATGAAATGTTTGTTTGGTACAAGGTACTTGCATTAACTCAGTGGTTTCAAAATAACCAAAGAGAAGGGATGTTTACAAAACTCTTGTGAACCTGAATGTAGACAAATTTTGAAAGTCCGAAAGGTGAAGATCCGGTTGTTTTGGACTTGCTAAGCTTGGGTAAAGGAACTGCTTGGGTAAATGGCAAAAATATTGGCCGATACTGGCCAAGCTACCTTAGCGATGAAGATGGGTGTCCTTCATCGTGTGACTATCGTGGAGCATACAACCCGAATAAATGCTCGACCAACTGTGGCAAATCATCTCAGAGATGGTAATTTTTTTCTCATTAAGTCTAATTTCTTGTAATTATATGGTCATGTATCATGTGCCCCGTTCTTTTCTTCATGATGAAGGGAATTCACTGGTTTTGTTTGAAGAGTAGGGAGGTAATCCAGATTTCTTAGACGTTCTGACAATAACCACGGGAAAAGTTTGTGCACGTGTCCATGAAGGGAACACCCTTGAGTTGTCATGCCAAGGAGGGAAGCCCTTATCCGATATCAGTTTCGCAAGCTTTGGGGACCCGAAAGGTTCGTGTGGATCCTTTGAAAAGGGCAGCTGCGACTCTCCCAACAGCTTATCTGTTGTTCAAAATGTAAGATCTGCCCATTTTATTTAAGTCTTATTAAAACTGGAGTTTACCAAAAACTTGAGTTTCATTTTGTTGATTAACCTTAGGTTTTATTTATTGCTTTGGTAGGCCTGCATTGGAAAAGATAGCTGCTCACTTACTGTTGTAGAGCAGGCTTTTGAGGCGAGCGGTTGTCTGAGTATGCAGAGAAGCCTTGCTGTGGAAGCGGTCTGTTAGGGTTTTCATTTATAATTTAAAACGTTGAGGGATTTTGGATTTCATTTCCTTCAGTCTATTAAGATTTTCATTTATTAGCAAAAACGTTTGAGGGATTTTGGATTTCTTTTGCTTCACTGCAGTCCATAACATTTTATTCAGTATTCTAACATAAGTTTTCTGTTCTGTTGATTTACTTAAAATCAATTAATTCTAGTCTAACTTGTTTCTTCTGTTTATTTACTTAACCCTTTTTGCTCGACCACTTCCTATGTGGTACACAGCTACAATTCTTTCACATTGTTTATCCTTTGTATATACAATGAAGACAATGTTCTTGTCACTGTATCAAAATAAAATAATCTGAAAGTGAAGGGCAAAAGATAGGATAACAATGAAGAGGACTATGTTATAAAAACGGAGGAGGGGAGAGAATGTCCGCCTTCTTTCTAGATTTCTTGGGCTTCTTAGATCTTCATTGCTATGGCTACTCAACGCAAATCAAGCCGCCTCTATGGTACTCCCAAGGATGCGTTTGCTAAAGATTTGGTTGGGAAACATTGGTCACAAACACAGAAGGTGAAAGGATCAAGGTATCGAACAGCTTCACCGAAAAATGTCACCGTCGAGCTAGGATCTAAAGTCTTCTGCGATGTACGGGATATTCAACCAGGAAAAATTCCTGGATCGAGTTTGGACTCTGATGACGAGAAAGAGCTACGGGAATTGGTTAGGGATTTGCAGACACAACTATTGGAATTAAAAATAGAGAATCTGGAGTTGAAAAGTGCATTGAAGACCTTAAATCAAGAGAAATCAATTAATGCAGTTCAATTCTCAGACACAAATGGAACAAGAATCTCACCAGGATGAACTAGAGGCGCATGGATTGGACACGACAAAGGTCCACGCGCAAATTGATTTTGGCGTGAAAAAAGCAATTGATTTCCCTGCATAAATTAAACAAAGAAGCACACAGAAGGCAATTGATGTTACAAAAGCAAAACAAACGAAAAATTTACAATCATAAGCTGTTGTAGTTCGTCCCAATAAAGAATGTGTGCAAGAACATAAACTCAGTTTCATTGAGCCACAAGAAATTTATGGTAAGATCGAGATGTGTCCAATTCACCATGGAGGATATTGAGTCAAGCGTACATCATTTGAACATGCTATTGTAGCTTATGTTATTGGGGCTAGACCACCAATTCATGTCATGCAATGGTTTTTGGAGAGAAAATGGGGCAACTACGGAAGCTTCTCAGTAAGCTTACTCAAATCTAGAATTAATCTCATCCAGCTTGAAAATTCAGAAATTCAGGCCAGGATCATGGAGAAAGGGCCTTGGTCCTTTAATAGCAAACCTATGATAATCAAACATTGGTCTTAAGATATTTCTTTGGAAAAGGAAGGCTTGCAATCAGTCTCTCCATGGATCAAGTTTCCTCAGCTTCCATTGCAATTCTGGACTAATGGAATGCTCAGTAAAATCAGCAGCACTTTAGGCAAACCTCTATTCACTGATAGGATGATAGCTTCCAAAGAGAGATTATAGTCTGCAAGAGTGTGTATCGAGATGGATGTAACAAGTTCATTCCCTGAAGAATCCCAATTATGGGACCTAATGGTTCGACTTATAAATAGAAAGTGTAATATGAATTGAAACCTGTTAGGTGCAACCACTAGAACACCTTTGGTCTTTGGGAAGCCTCTGGTTATCTGAAGCCAAAAATTCATCAAGTATGGAAGGAAAAGGTCGCCTCACTACAAAAAAGGAGGTTCCCGGCTATGCTTAATTGCCGACGCTTTAAAAATTGTAATAAATTATCTTTAGTTTGTGACACTTTCACCGTAACGTTACAAGTTTGCCGACGCTTTTTTACGTGTCACAAAGTTAGTGTCACTTTCTCAGGGTCGTAAAGCGCACCCACAAACTAACTCCCTCCCTATCTATCTCTATCTTCTCCTCTCTTAATGAAATTCAGAACGAAAGTAGGATAGTTTGATAGCAAATTTAGTAATTCCATTCACAAAGGAGTTTACCCAGCAAATCAAAGCCTACCCACGCTAGGTAATATAATAAAAAAAATTCATTCACAAAGAAGGAGTTTACCCCGATATGGTTGCGGATGGGCTTTTGGAGGTGGAATTATTTGTCAATTAAGGCATTAATTGAATTTTAGATACTAGATTCCATGCTTTTGTGTGGGTATGAAACATTCCTCCCAGCTGATAAACTGTTTTGTTTGTGAAAAGAGATGGATGTTATTGACAAAATAGACATATGAACTGTGTATATCCATTATCCTAGTCCTTGGTGTTTTCATTTTATGATTAGTGGTCATAATTTAACACAAGGAGAAAACCCTATCCGTTGTTTTGTCAGCTAAATTGTTATCATTAGTTAACGGTCAAATTGAATTTACCATTCATTCTTTCTTACGCTTTTAGGAAAAACAACGGTCTCGAGCTTAGCATATCTTGACACAAAATGATTCTCTTAGTTGAATATTGATAATTATGAGTTAAAAGTCAATAGAAGAAGAAGATGGTGGGGGGGGGGGGGGGGGGAGAAAATGTATTTCGATTGTCAACAAACAGGGCAATGATTAGGATGGATCTGAATAAAGAATCTAGGCTTCGTTTGACAAAAAAAAATTTTTGGTTTTCAGTTTTTAAAGAGCAGTTTTTTAAAGAGCAGCTTAATTTTATTTTTTTTATAAAAACAAGTGGGTGTTTGATAACCCCTTTTTTTTTTAGGTTTTTTTTTTTGGTGTTTGGTAACCCTTTTTATTTTGACTTTTTTTTTTGGTGGTTTGCGGTGGCGGTGGTGGGGCGTAGCGGTGGTCGACGGTGGTGGTGGTGGTGGCCGACGGCCGGAGGTGGCTGCCGGCAGTCACCGGCGGTGGTGGCCGGCGGCCGGAGGTAGCTGCCGGCAGTCTCCGGCGGTGGTCGCCGGCGGCCGGAGGTGGCTGCCGGCAGTCACCGGCGGTGGTGGCCGGCGGCCGGCCGTCTCCGGCGGTGGTGGCCGGCGGCCGGAGGTGGCTGCCGGCAGTCTCCGGCGGTGGTCGTCGGCTGCCGGAGATGGCTACCGACAGTCTCCGGCGGTGGCTGCCGGCGGCCGGAGGTGGCTGCCGGTGGTCGCCGGCGGCCGGAGGTGGTTGTCGGCAGTCTCCGGCGGTGGTCGCCAGCGGCCGGAGGTCGGCAGTCTCCGGCGGTGGTCGCCTGAGGTGGCTGCCGGCGGTGGGAGGGTGGTGGTGGTGGTCGGAAAAAAAAAACCAAAAGTGAAAAAAAAAACCAGTTTTTGGAGTTTTTTTTTTTACTCTGCAGTTTAAAAACTAGTTTTTTAAATTGAAAAAAAAATGGTTACCAAACGCTCTTTTTTTTCAGTTTTTAAAACTGAAAAAAAAAGAGGGAAAAAAATTTTGTCAAACGGGGCCTAAGGAGCTACTTGAGGGGGCGCATTTGGACTGGATGTGGAATTTTTTTTTCTTTTCACAATGTTATTCATACAACTCCTTATTGGACAGACCAGGTTATCAAAGTGGATGTCCAAAGCTATCCTGGATCATAATGAGTGACACTACTTAAGCGGTGGAAGTTTTGAAATTATAGTCATATTGGGAAAAAAATATTTAGCTGCAACAAGGGTTTTAGCTCAAAGATAAGGCCATTACGCAATTTGCACCCATGTTTACAGGTAGAGGTGTCAAATGGGCCAGGCTTGGGCCGGCCCGGCCCAGCCCAAGCCCATCGGGCCTCCAGCAAAACGGGCCAAGGCCGGGCCAGAATGGGAGAAATCTGGGCCCAGTCCTAGACCCAACATCTAGGGCCGGGCCCGAGCCCAATTTTTTTTTTGTTGTTCAAAATAATATTATTATTTTACTATCTATTTTGTTATTATTATTTAATAATATAAATACTAGCTTTTATATATATTTTAACAGTTATTTTTTTACGCACGGTGCCAATACTAATTTATATGTAAGAGGGTGGAATTAGTCGGTCTGGTATTTATTGACAAATAAGTTCGGCTCATCCAAGACCGCCAAGGCCTCTTCAAGGAGGTTCATGATTTCTCACGATTCGATTGTAATCTTTGTAATATAATTCTTATTTTACGTCAAATATATCTTTGATTATTGCACCAAAGAAAAACGATCATCACAATTCATGTTCAGATTCATTGCTCATTCGATTATCGTTAGACACGCACACTTATAAATAATAATGTGTGTATACAATAATATTGGGTCAAAAGAGGGCTTGTGTTTAGGGCCAAAAAATGACCAGAAATAGGGCCAACCTAGGGCCAAAAGGAGGCCATTTTTCGGGCCAAAAGATGGCCAGCAAGGCCGGGCCAAAAACGGGCCATTTTAGGGCCAGGCCGGGCCTGGACTTGTTTCTCAAAAAATTCGGCCTGGCCCTGGCCCAAGCCCTAAGGGTTAGGGCCAGTCCGGGCCCAAAAAAGGGCCGAGCTGGCCTGGGGCAAAAACGGGCCTAGCCGGGCCAGCCCGCGGGCCGCCCGACCCTTTTGACACCTCTTACAGGATAGGTGACTAGCTTATTTAATACTAGAAACCACCTCATGGTTGCTAGCTTGTATTTGTAGCACTGCATCACGACTGATCTTTCAAATTAAAATTGACCTATTTTTACTTCATAGGTCGATCAATGTATGCATTTACCCTTAAGAATTTGGCTGTTGAGTAGAGATGACTAATAACACTAGTAGTAGTTGTTTTCCAAGATGGCTCTACACACTGTAACATCAAATCTCACATGATGGCAAGTCACACGGGAATTTTGAAATTTTGGTAAAATAAAGTAGGCAATTCTATGTCGTCAGTAGTCCAGAATATGCTTTTAGCTGATTAGTTAAATCCTGCAGCATAAAGTTTTTGGTATTTTCTTAAGCTATTGTTTTCTTCAGTTGATTTCTAAATCTAAAGCCACGTTGCTTTATTGATTTTTCTTTTGGAAATATGGAATATATGATACAACATATTGCGAATGTGGAGTTATAGAACATCTTGCTGAACTGTACTTTTCCTTGTGCTATAGTATAATGGTCATTTCATGAAGTAATATGGTTCCTTTGCATATGAAGTGAATGCAATTTGATCATTTTTTCCGCTCCTTATCTGTTATTGGTTAGTTCGATTGTCCTTTCTATTCAGTGTGGCCAATCCTGAATTAACTCCTTGCTGCCTGATGCATTGACAACATAAGAGATGTGGAAGATGTTGGGGTGGATTTTCATGTTTTGGCAAACAAAAAAGGTGGAAAGCGTGTTATGCTTGCATCTCGTATTCCAGAGGTCAATGCATTGGCAAACTAGCCAAATGGACCTCCGGCAGTTGGTTTGAATAATCAATTTAACTCGTGATCGGACCTTTTGTTTGTGTATAATCTCAGCTTCTTCTTCTTTTTTGTGCTAGAAAGCTATATATTCTTTCTAGCCTTTTGATGCTTTCATGACGTTTGGTATCTATTTCATGGCTTATACATTATATAAGCAAATCTAGAGCTTTCCTTCTTTTCCTTTTGAGTTTTGATTGGAAATGTGACATACGATTGCAGGGTCTCTATTGAGCATTTTTGGGATTGACAAATTAACATGCACTTCAGTTCTTAGACAAATCGGCACTTTTAATCAATCAATTGTATCTTAAAAGTCATTTATTCGGATGAGGGTTCTTTCCATCACAGGAAAGAATGAGCATATCAAGCTGATATATCGAGAGCGATCACTGTTAGGATGCCGACTGTGGATAGTGTTTTCTCTTTGATTATACATCTACTCCTGGTTTTAACTAATACCACTGATGTACAGGCAGCCTTTGGCAGGACCTATCTCACTCACTCGTGTAGAGCTGCCCCTGTTTCCTATGTTTATGAGGTGCCCTGTCATACTATTCTAGCATGATTCGTTTGGCAATTCTATCTTTTTGATTGTTTTTTTTTCGTGTTTTGATTGATTTCAGTATGTGGTATTTTGGGTAGTTGACAAACACTGAAAAAGTATTTCAAGATAAGAATTTTAAGGGGTATCTTTGGATCGTTTGAAGAACTTGATGGAGTACTGAGTTACTCTGTACGCCTTTTAGTTGCTAAGTTAGCTTTTTCCCGTGAGGATTGTAGTCTATATATTCTTGGTATAGAAAGATTTACATGGTATTTTTTATTCCAGCTATAAACAGTCATGCTGAGAAGTAAATTCTGGCACATTAAAATTTGTAGTCTGCCATGGGATAACGAGTTATGTTTGTGGGGGGTAGTTAGATGTTGCTTGTAACTTTGCTCAAAAGCACACTATTTCCTTGGTGAGTTAAAGCAAGTCTAAACCTATATCTATCTATATTACCTATAAAGGCACAAACGTTGTAAATTATTTCTGGACGATTATGTCTTCCGTCAATTACTCCAATAACAATTATACGCTCCACTTTTGGCTCCTTTTTAAATTTGGTTAAAATTAAATAAACATTGGATAATGAACATATTCAAAACATTGAAAAATGAAAAGTCTCGTGACAAAGAAAAACAAAATAAATGAATCTCTTTATTACTCCCTTTCTAATTTGGTTGAAATGAAATAAACATTAAATAATGAATGTTCTCTAAATATTTTCTCTAAATATGGGGAAATGAGAACTATGATATATTTTTTTTTCTTACATTTTTTGGTTAGTAAATAATTAAATATTTGTAAAACTGAAAAATAAAAACAAAACAAAAGAATTGAAGTATGTGACAAATCAGTTTAGAAACAAAAGATTGTTGAAAAAACAAAAACAGAAAAACATGGTTAATGTGCATCAAAAAATGGGGAAAAAACAAGGCATACGGCACAAATTAACAACAACTTTATACAGAAATTGTACTGCTCTTTAAAGCGAGATTACTGACTATTGAGAACAAAGAAGAATCATGGTACTAAGCATGCAAAAGATGTTACAAGAAAGTTACAATCACCAAAAAAAAAAAAAAAGACGGGCTTGTAAAGATGAGAAATGTGAACTTTCAATATGTTATGAATCAAAGTGAACTCTCTAAGTGCGTTTCAGCCCACAATTTATCCCTATCAGCAGACCACCACCTAATGATGCACAATTGCAGTTGCATTGGTATGCGTAGTTGGGGGAGGGGGGGTACTCTCTAAGTGCATTTCAGTGATAAAAAAAATGTCAATATTAATTTTATGAACAACAATAAAATAAATTTAGTGACAATCTTTTGTCATCAAAATTGTTAAAGTTGATATGTTAGACAGTAAAAGATTCTTATTCGTAAAAAAAATATATTTTTATTATTATTGGATAATTCACTATTAAAATTTGATGCAAAAGAATCAATATAATTGACGTTCGTTGTCAAACCGACACTTCTAAGCACTTTAATCAAAGTTATCTTCCACCTAACTTTTCTTTTTTGGTTCTTCATATACGTGATTACCAAGTTGAAATGAGGATGAGTTGATGGGAATAGAATATTGAGGGCAAAGTTGCGTGCTTTTGAGCAGTTCTGTGCTTTTGGCCCTTTGCTCAAAAGCACGCTATTTCCTTGGTGAGTTAAAGCAAGTCTAAACCTATATCTATCTATATTACCTATAAAAGTACAAATGTTGTAAATTATTTCTGGACGATTATGTCTTCCGTCAATTACTCCAATAACAATTATACGCTCCACTTTTGCTCCTTTTTAAATTTGGTTAAAATTAAATAAACATTGGATAATGAACATATTCAAAACATTGGAAAATGAAAAGTCTCGTGACAAAGAAAAACAAAATAAATGAATCTCTTTATTACTCCCTTTCTAATTTGGTTGAAATGAAATAAACATTAAATAATGAATGTTCTCTAAATATTTTCTCTAAATATGGGGAAATGAGAACTATGATATATTTTTTTTTCTTACATTTTTTGGTTAGTAAATAATTAAATATTTGTAAAACTGAAAAATAAAAACAAAACAAAAGAATTGAAGTATGTGACAAATCAGTTTAGAAACAAAAGATTGTTGAAAAAACAAAAACAGAAAAACATGGTTAATGTGCATCAAAAAATGGGGAAAAAACAAGGCTTAAATACGGCACAAATTAACAACAACTTTATACAGAAATTGTACTGCTCTTTAAAGCGAGATTACTGACTATTGAGAACAAAGAAGAATCATGGTACTAAGCATGCAAAAGATGTTACAAGAAAGTTACAATCACCAAAAAAAAAAAAAGACAGGCTTGTAAAGATGAGAAATGTGAACTTTCAATATGTTATGAATCAAAGTAAACTAGGAAAATTAAGAATATTTATTTATTTTAACATAAATATTGTTGATTCTATGATATTGATAAAAGCAGTTACATGCTGAAACTGGTTATAATTGGAGACATTCAACATGCATTCATAACATTATTCGACGCGAGCAAAATTTTAATTAGATGTCCAGTTTCAAAATTGATACAATTAAGAAAATTACACAAATTTATAAATATATGCCTTGTAAAAATTTAGGCAAGAATAACGTCTAACACTAAAAATTATACGCATAATGGAAAGAACCTAGAGAAAATGGACTGGAAAGAATTCAGCTTCATCATTAGGATGGACAAAAAGACTGAAAATGACGGAATCCAAGCGAGGCCGATAACACATGAAGTTCAAGAATATTATCCAATACAAGAAAATGATGAAAATCATCCAATGACAGCTGAAGATCCAGCGGCAATAAAGAACATCATTTTAATAAAGGCACTACAAGAAACCTTTTTTGGCGGTCGCTAAATGGAATTTTGTGGTCGCTAATCTCGGCTAAAGCGGTTGTTATAGGTCAAGTCGTTAAATTTTAACGACCCCGTTGACCAATTTATCGACTACCACAGCAGTGCTAAATCTCTTGTGGCAATATATTATTTTTGAATTAGAAATCGCGTTGATCAGATTAGCGACTACTGTAGCGGTCGCTAATTTTTTGTTAGCATTTAATTTTTTGCGGTTGCTAATCTTTTTGTATTTTATTCTTTTTATAACGAGTTTTGCATTTGATTTGGTAAAATCAGTCAGAATAATCATTACATTATCAACCCGAACTCATGGGATCAAACAAAAAGCTGTTATTGCAATGGCAAAACCAAATTTCATACACATCAAAGCACATACAATTAAATACAGCATAAGTTTCACAAGTTTATTCAGCTAAAAGAATGATGGCTGACACTCTCTTAACTAATAATAGGAACTAGAAATATAATACACTACATAAACTTATTTATTTGCTGTTATATCTGTCCTGATTTCTTTATTGACTTAATGTATGACCTCATGAAGTTGTTCTGTTTGCATGATACTCGTAATCATCGTCATCGCCAATAGCCAAGGGATTCTTCCATATGCACTCATCATTCTTTCTCATTCCTACGAGTATAGACGGAGAAGATGGAGTAAGCCGAAAATTCTTGGCACTCTCGCACCGCATAAGCCCATTTTCCTTCTCACTCTTATAACTTCCTCTTACATATGCATTCATCAACTTTAGACAGAAGTCCGCACGATATGAAATAAAAGAATTTAAATAACAAACTCATTGAAATGGCCAATGTATATTTATATACATAAAAAAGTAATTTCTAGCATTATCCATACATAAATCTACAACCCTACATACCAGCCTATAGAAATATAATTGAACTTGTGCAATTATCAGCCAACAATAGATACAAGCAATACTTGAAGATACTACTAGGATTGCTTTAGGTGCTTTGAGTATTAATCAAAGGATTATATAAATTACAAAAAGTGAAGGTGATGACTAAGCTCGAAATAATTTTTTTAACCACCTTTTTTGTAACCAAGATATGAAAATCCGGAAACAACAGGTTGCTACAAATCTAAATTCAATAATAATTGCACTCATTTGAGCTATAAAATGCATGATTAATTTAGATTACTCAAAATATAGTACAGTAACATTAAGTTGATCCAAGACATGCAATGATGAACAAATTATTTAAGTATGCTTCAATCATCAATAAACGTACTTTTCAATATTATAGCAAGAAATAGCACTTAGATCAATAACAAGCAAAGGCGAAGACATTATGGACATTGCATTCTACATCACTAATCGTGCTTTTAAAATTACAATGGACGATAAATACCATAAATTCCGCACAAGATGAATGCAGGCCTGTGATTGAGATTTAAGTAATTCCAGGGAAAACAAAATGCAGTAGGTACAAATTGCTCCACTTAAGCTTTAAAATGCCAGATCTATGTTGGAAAATACTGATCTAATAGATACATTGATGAAAAAATAGGAAAGATTATGGTATTTTTTTATCATCGTGCTTTCAAAAGTAAAAAAAGTGGTTTCAATTTACAACAAAGAGGTGATGATTTCATGATGAATAAAAGGAACATTTTAATGCAAACTGAGATTTGAAGCAAATCAAATCTCATTTACCTAAGCAAGATGACTACTTCAGAAAACAAACGGCAGCGGCCAATTAAATTGAATAATACTCATGTAATACTACTGAAAAAGTTTACAACAAAAAGGCAAAAATTGTGCATATTGATTATAGCCACCATAAATTGCTAAGATCTATCTATAGCACTTACACGTGCTATGTCATTGCCGAAAGGTGATGGTTCTTGCATGATGGATCTAACGTGCTATGTCATTGCCGAAAGGTGATGGTTCTTGCATGATGGATCTAACTTCAAATAAAGATCAGAGAGAGAATAAACGCTTAGATCTAAAATTGAACTGAATCTTAGATCTAACTTCAATTTGAACATAACTCTTAGATCTAAAATTGCATAAACTGCAGATTCATAGGGACTAAGAAACATTAGGGAGAGACACAAGAAAAAACCCATTACCAAATTGTACGCTGCCTTGTACGAACTAGCGAAGCCTAAACTGGGCATGGGTTGGCGGCAAGGGGTAGGCTGCGCCGTGGGCTTGGCGGAACAGTGGGCGACGTGGGCTACTTGGCGCCGTTGCATGTCCTATTGGCAGTGGCGACGGCGGCGGCTGCTGGGGTGGTAGGTGAAGGGGAGAGAAGGGGGGAGAGGCAGCAAATGTGTTGTAAGGGGGAAGTGAGAGAGAATTGAGTTTGTAGAGGAGGGAAGTCCAAATTAAGGCAAAGTCAAAAAGATTTGTTCGCTAAATTTAGTGACCATTGTGGCGGTCGCCAAATGCAGTCGATAAAGTTTACGACAGCCAAAACGGTCGCTAAACTTAGCGACTGCCATGCAGTCGCTAAATAGTGGTCTCTAAATTTAGTGACTGACATACGGTCGCTAGGTAGTAGTCGCTAAATCTCGTGCCAATAATTTTGTTGACCCCGCCAGAATTTGTGTTCACTTAGAGACCGCTGATGACAACGGTCGCTAAAGGCCTAATTTAACGACCGCCGTTCTTGCTATTTGGACATATATAGTGTTTCAAACAACTTCTCATTGATTGTTCGCTAAAAACCCCATTTCCCTCTTTTGGTGTTTAAAGAGAAAAAGAACTGGCCTTCTTCCTCAATGTCGCGATCAACAGACAATGGTTTTCTCTTTATAAACTTCTTTGTTTAGACCAAAAAAGAAAAAGAAAAAAATTAATTTGCTAAGGCTTTGAGTTCTTCTTCCTTGTTTATTATTCAATGGAATTTTTTTAAAAAAATAAAAAAAATCTTTAGTTTTGTCTTCTCGTGATGAATAGGAAAAAAATAATCTAGAAAGCTCACAAATCCAAACCAAGCTGTAATAAAATGATAAAAATTATACATCGTAACTGTATATTATAAACTTATCTAACAGATTACAAAAACAAAGATGCAAATTGATTCTTTTAGTTTCTTTATTTACTTTTCTTTTCATCAGTAACATCAAACATTTCTTCAATTCAGAGGCCTGCAAAGAAGATTTCCAAACATTGTTCACAATTGCGAACATCAAATATACATTTCTTCTAGAACAAGTCACAAAAGAAATAGAATATAATTGAATTATATTATTTGATCCAAAAAAACTAATAACATCACCTCAAAAATTACTCTCGACCACATCCACATGCAACCTACATGCTCTATACTAGTAGAATAAAATTTGGAGAAAGCGGAATACTTTGAACAAAATTGTGTGCTTTCGGCCCTTTGCCAGCAAAGACGCCAACTCCTTGTGTGAAAAAAACCAGACGGAATAAATTTTAAAGAGTTGGAATATTTGGACAAAGTTGCGCGCTTTGCTCATTTTGCCTACAGAGCACCAGTTTCTGGCATGAGAAAGAAAGATTGTTTGCAGGACAACGGATTCTTTGGACAAAAGAAATGGTTTGAGTGCACAAGACTCTCAGTATTATAGGATTTGGAAAGAGTTGATGTACGTAAATTTCCTTTGAATAAAGTGTTAATGCTTATCATAATAGTTCTTGAGTCTCTAAAAATTCTAAATGAGAGAAAAGTTGGTAAAAATAATTTGTATAACATCTCACGGTTCATGTTTTGTTTGCCTTTTTCTTTGATATACGTGTTTCTTCTAATTAACGATTCATTTTCCGGCCACATATATATTGAACTATTGAAGTGCATGCATGCTTAATAACTAGTTCTCATATTATTACGTAGACCAAGGATCATTGAAACCAAGCAAACCATTAACTTATGAAGGAGTCATATTCATGCTTTTCATAACATATAATCAAAGAGAGAAACTCTGAAGTCTGTATATATTATTAGTAATTGACCCAAAAAAAAAATACAATCAAAGAGAGAGACTCTAAAGTCTCGTGATTAGATCTTTCTATAAAAGGCACGCACCTAGGAGCTAACAACTTCCTCATTCAAGAGCCAGAGGCTTGCATTTCTCAATTTACTCCAAGTTAGCAGCAATGTATGCCACTAGGGCCAACCCAACCATAACCTTCAATAGCACTTCCTCAAAATACCATGTCAACTTCATGGGGAAAACCATAGAGACAACAGTCACGGATAAAGCCGCTGTTGCCGACGAATGGGTGGCAAACATTGGTCCTATTTACCGTAACAAGCCTACGGTTGTTGGCCTGGACGTTGAATGGCGACCCCATCCAATCCGCACCATGAGCAACACATCAGCAACCCTACAACTTTGCATAGATGACAAGTGCCTCATCCTTCAACTCTTTTACATGGATGACATCCCTCAATCCCTCAAGCGTTTTCTTATGGACCCTAACTTCACTTTTGTGGGAATTGAGGTTGGCGATGACATAGCCAAGCTTAAGAATGAGTACGGGCTAGAGTGTGCCCGCAGTGCTGATATTCGTGAGGAGGCGAAGCGTCAGTGGCCAGGGAGGTTTTACCGGCCGGGATTGAAGGATCTTGCACTGGAGGTGGCGGGACTCAGGATGAAGAAGCCAAAGCATGTTTGCATGAGTAATTGGGAGGCAAGGGTGCTTAATGAAGATCAGGTTGAATATGCATGCATTGATGCTTATGCTTCTTATAAAATTGGCCACAAGCTGCTCCAGGAAACTGATTGAGGGGCTTTTAATGGACTTAATTAGGTGCCATGGTATGTCAATGTGTATTTTACAAGGGTTAGTGTCTTTGTGGTGGGAAAGCAAATCAAATCAAATCAAATGGTACCAATAAGTTGTATGCATGGTTCATTAGAGAGTAATTATATTGTCATGCAACGAACTTTAATTAATTATTACTAATAGCCAAAGTTGTAGCTTTCAAAATCGTTACTTCTTGGTTTGATGGTATTCAGATGTTTGACTAAGTAGTTTTCAGTTTGTTAAATGAGAGCACGAATGAAGTGAAAACATAAACGTGAAAGTACTATCGATTTATCAAATAGGAGAACAAACGAGAGTGAAAACACGAACGTTAACACATCTTTGATAATTAAACGTCAAATTACAGAGATCATATCTACTATCACGTAAGTACCTTGTCTAACGACAAACAATTTTAGAATCTAGACAATATTTTATTCGTATAGGCATTAGTGTCAAAAAATAAGAAACTAAAATAAATTTGTCAGACAAAAGCGGTCGGATATTTGTCATATGAACATATTTTTATGGGCACGCAGAATCTGGCGACATCAGCGGTGAGGTTCGGCACACAAATTTAATGTATTCTCGAACTCGGAGTATCCATATACCATCCACCAACCTTAGACTCAACCCGTTCAATGTTTGATTTAGCTTCATAATCCCGAGGGTGAGCAATTTGTTCCAAGCCACTCGGCAGCATCAATGTATGCAACCATCTTATGTAATTTTTTGCCATCCATAATGATGTACCTTCTAATTTTTGGATCTTGATTCCCAGTTTCCAAGCTTGCTTTCTAATCAGGGTTGTACGCTGTATACCTGTACGTATTTCGGAATTTCGTTTTTCAACTAGACAGCCCAAGCTCGAGTTTCTGGATATTGATCTCGAAAGTGGGGGAAATACGAGTGAGGAAGATGGGAGCAAAGATCTTTCTTTGAGGAGTGAACGTGCTCTGTATTTGCTGAATAGGACATGGAGTGGGTCTGAGGGATTTAATGGAGCTGCAAGGGGTGGAGATGGTTTAAGTTCATATGACGAGGTGTTGAGTTCTGGTCTCAGATTAGTGCTGAGAACCTAACGATGTCGTCGGAAGAGTTGGGGGAAGAAATAGTGAACTTTTCTGCAGAAGAAATGGGCAAAGGAGAAGCGGATGAAACTAAACTCTGAGAAGCCTCCCAAACCGCCTCGGCCTCCTGGAGGTCCGTCGTTGGATGCTGCTGATATGAAGTTGGTCAAAGAAATCTCTGAGCTGACAATGATGAAGCTTGATTCTAGCTTTCGTTTTAATTCTAGCTCCCGCCCAACCACATAAACTCCGGAGCTTCCTCAGCCCACCTTCGTTTCAGCCCACGATTTATCCCTATCAGCAGACCACCAACTAATGATGCACAAGTGGAGTTGCATTGCTATGCCTATTTAAAAATTAAAAAAAAAAGTACTCTCTGAGTGCATTTCAGTGATAAAAAAAATGTCAATATTAATTTTTTGAACAACAATAAAATAAATTTAGTGACAATCTTTTGTCATCAAAGTTGATATGTTATTCAGTAAAAGATCCTTATTCGTAAAATAAATATATATATATATATATATATATATATATATTATTGGATAATTCAGTATTAAAGTATGCTGCAAAAGAATCAATATAATTGACGGTCAAAAAATCAACACTTCCAAGCACTTTAATCTAAGTTATCTTCCACCCAACTTTTCTTTTTTGGTTCTTCGTATGCGTGATTACCGGGTTGAAATGAGGATGAGTTGATGGGAATGGAATATTGTGGCAAAGCTGTGTGCTTTTGAGCAGTTCTGTGCTTTTGGCCCTTTGTGCTTTTGGCCTTTTGTTCAAAAGCACACAATTTCCTTGGTGAGGTAAAGCAAATATATACTACTTATACTTAGTATAAAAGTGCGAATGTTGTAAATCATTTCTGAACGATTATATCATCCGTTAATTATTATAATAATAATTATACCCTCAATATATGACTTCTTTTTATATTTGATTAAAATTAAATAAATATTGGATAATGAACATGTTCAAAATATTGGAAAATAAAAAATCTCATGACAAAGAAAAAAAAATCCCTTTATTACTCCCTTTCTAATTTGGTTGAAATGTAATGAACATTAAATAATGAATGTTCTCTAAATATTGGGTAATGAGAACTATGATATATTTTCTTTTTTTGTATTTTTGGGTTAGTAAATAATTAAATATTTATAAAACTGAAAAACAAAACAAAAAAATTGAAGTATGTGAAAAATCAGTTTAGAAACAAAAGATTGTTGAAAAAACAAAAATAGCATCAATTGCCAAACCACCACGGCACCACCACAATCTACATCTACCACACATATTATCCCCACAGTGGCCGACCTACGCTTGTATGAGAGAGGGGGGGGGGATAATGTACCCCCTCAACTTCTAAAACAAAATTGCATTTCACCCAGCTCTGGTTCTGGGAATCTCTCTCTCTCTCTACAACTTGTCCCTCATAGTCTCTCACCCACTCCCAAGCTACAGACAATCGACGGCAGACACCACCTCTTTCAGTCGACTCTTTCTGTTTGGTAGAGCTCAGATCTACAACGAATGGCCGAAGTGGAGCCGTGAAAGGGGACGGCAAGTGGACCAGCGAAGAGGTCTTCTTCTGTTCAGATCTGGAAGGAGTAGTGAACGGCGAGTGGCGATGGCGAGGCGAGGCGAGGACTTCATTAGCCAAGAACCCACTACAGGCAACAACGCCGGCGACGAGCGATGACCGGCGATTTAGGTATGCATTTTTTAGATTGTTAATTGATGATTTGCTTTCCTAATTGAGCATTTAGATTGTTGATTGAGCATTTCAAATCGTTAATAGAACATTTCAGATTGTTGATTGAGAATATGTCAAGTCTTTGATCACCCTTCGTTGCTTTCCCAAATTCCAATTGTTGCCTTAATAATGTCCATGGTGTGGTAGTAACTTGATTAACACTTGCAATGGTTTCTTTGACTTCTCTTTGTATACGAACGGCCATAATTATGTGACTACAGATTATTTCTTCCATGCCAGTCTATTCACTGACTCTGGCAATCTACATAATATTTTTTTTCCTCATTGTCCATGTTCAAATTGTCTATATCCTTACAGTTCTTATGGCTCTTGCCAAGAATTCCTAAAGTAGGTCTCAACCTTGAACCTGGTTAATATCTTATAGCTTCTTTTGACCCTAATGAATGGGGAAATGAATGACAACCGGAAGGAACATTGAAAAATGAGAGAGGCAGTAAGAACTTGCTTATGATGAACAGTTATCTGATCCTTATACGAATAAAATATTACGAGCTCTGTCACTCGTGAAATATACATTAGCAATCACTAATGGATAATAACCCCCCAAAAAAAAAGGAAAAAAGGAAAATGGGTTTTTCGATTTAGGTGTTGGAATTATTATTGAGTATAACTTGAGCACATTATTGTCCCTCGATTGGAAAGAAACACTTTGAGATGCTGCTCAGCACTGATGTGCAAGAGCGTTTAACATGCCTTGGTATAGGTAAAAAGGAAAAAGACTTTAAGAAGTTAAATCAGTACTGTTCGAACTTCAATATGTAGTTATTGCTGTATTTTATATTTAGCATCCCCCGAAGCAAAAACCTGACGCCGCCACTGCATCCCCACAATGCTCACCATCACCCTCACCCCCGATTAACCTACCAATTGACTGTAACTACCAAACCCACCACCACCATAATCACCATGGCCCTCAAAACCCATTTAGCCCACCATCCGAATCCAACTACCAAACCAACTACCACCATCATATTTATTATCGCCCTCACAAACAACTTTCCAATCTAGTGGTAAAAAATTCTCTTTATCGTGGGTTTTGAAACTGTAAGTTGTTTTGTTATGTTCTGAAATTTTTTGTGATTAATGTCTCAGATTAGGGGCACCGATGGGGCTACTGAATTTTGTGGTCAGGGCAAAGACAATGAGTATGGTGGTCATGGTGAGTTTACCAAACTGAGATGGGTGTTTGGGTTCGATAGTTGATGAGGGCTATGGTGACTATGGTTGTGGCAGTGGTGATTTTCGTGCCAGGTGACACGATGGTATGGTCTTGGCGTGGACTAAGTCAGAAGCCAGAAATTTTGCTCAGGTGGCCACCTTATATATATATATATATAGCAAATTTATTAAACGTTTTTTTATATAACATGCACTTTCCCCCAAATATTTTTATCCCGCTTTTTGTGGAACATGTGGTGTGCAAGTACGTGCAAGTACGAAAAACAGAGAACCAAGGCAAAAATCTTTTATTTACTTGTTACGTCATTCAAATTTATTACACATGAGCCAACATCTAACAAAACACTTGAACGAGAACACCAATGAATCTCTACTTCTCAGTGAGATGCAATTTGACCAATATGAGAAAAATGTATATCTAGATAAAGAAACCACAAGCAATGCTACAATTTTTTCAATTAATCTGCAATGCTATAGGCTACTATGAACTAACAAAAATGTAAATGCAATAGGCTACTAAGAACTAAAAAAAAATCCAAAACTTTTGTCAAGGCAAAAGAGGCGGATATAACTGCAAGAGCCAACATAAGGATTCGGGTAAATGCAAGATTGGAAGATCACAATGGAACCCATGCAACCAAAAATGAAACGAACATATGTGATCCAAGAGAAATGCTCATCACGATTTTCATTCAAAGCTGAAAAGGGAGAAGGGCAGTGAACCAAAGAAAAATGGAAGTGATTATGATTTGGAGTGAGAGAAGATCAGATCGTGAACGGAGAAAGGTATTCCGAACGCCGGATGCTCGTGATGCAATGGCCAATAAGAGTTCATCTTCATCCATGGTTAATGGAGGGGCACCATTGTTGGTGTACTGTGAAAGAGAGATGGTTCCAAGGTAGCAGGTGGGCACGTGCCCCCGTTTCCCCCTGTTGCCTCCGTTTCTGGGCTAGGTAGTTGGAGATTATTGGGACAAAAGGAGAAGAAAGCAATGTTCGGTTGTAGTGGTTTGTCTTTCGAGGCAATGGTTTACTGGGATGGTTGAAATTTGGTGAAAAATGAAGAAGGAAGATATAAAATATAAAAAAAAGTTGGAAAAAGTGATTAAGATTTCAAATAGCCAATATAACATTGAGATGGGGTTGGGCTTTTGTTTTTTTATATTGTTTTACTTTATTATAATTTCAATTGTTTGCATGTGCATTGTGCATGTTAATTAACGTCCAAATATTTTAATGTCAATTCAATTTTAGATTCAATTGCCAATTTTTTATAAACTCATGGATTCAATTGTTTAAAATAAGATGATAGGGTTTCATTTTGTCCAAAGTTGTGAAACTCATGGGGTTTTTACCATCACTCGGGGAAGATTAAAAGGGTGGCTATTTACTCCATCGGTAGATTTCGGAAGAGGGAGAGATTTGATATGTTTGCTCTCTTAGCGTGACACGTGACACGGGGGAGGGGGGGGACCACACTATGGCTATTTACTATTAATCCGCGGATCAGACCTCTGATGGAATACGCTTCCCATAATCTAATAAGGATCCTTCCTTATTTGTAGCTCTCCCCTCAGACTAATCACCAGCTGATTGTCTCCCATTATATGTATATATATTGAATCCTCCTCCTTCATATAACGACTTAGACATTAGAGATCTCCTTCCGGATCTCCTTCGGAATGTCACTGATTGTCTTATTTGTACTGTTCAGATACGTTCACGAGCTCCTTCCAGTTCATCCAGATTTTGTCCACAACATTAACCGTAAACTAGATCAGCAAGGACTATTTTTTACGCAAACATTTTACAAAGAATCATGCTCAATTAAAAAGTATTGGATAGTTTAAGACTATTGGTCCTAACTATCTAGAACTGTTGAACATAATTTTAAATATTATTTGTTCATGCTCTTTCTATCATCTCAACCTTCTCTAACTCAATGGTCTAAAATACAGGGACCAATTATTTGAAACCATGCATATCCAACTAAGTTTCAAGTCATGGGATCCTCCAAATTATCCCATGAGGTCATAATTAGAGGCGAGCATCAAACCGTTTAAACCAATCTGATCCGCTCTAACCGATCAAAACGAACCAATTCAATTCGAACCATACAAATATCTTAACGGTTCCGTTTCACATTTCTTAAACTGACCTTGGTTCGGTTCGGTTCACGATTCATATTTTTTAAACCGATTTCGAACCGAACCGACTTATGATATGTTAATCTATTTTTAGTAACATTCATTGATAATTTCACATATATGGTATTAAAAAAATCTAATTAAACAAAGTTTGAAAGTTAAAGAAAAGAACAAATAAGTTTGAAGTATTTCTAGTCTTCAATTTTATACAATGAGTGAAAGGGATATACTTGCATTAGTAATAGTATCACATCTATATCTATACTATTTATTATGGAAAAACATGATTTTGTATAACATCTTTTTAGTGTTACATAACTACCTATTTAGAATGGTAACAAGTGGCATTCTATAATTTTTTCTTAAAATATTCACAAAACGAAAGTTTAAATAGTGAATAACTATTTTTAGTTTTTATAATGTACAATACATTTTACCGAATGCGATAATAAATATTTATACATGATACATATTTTATATTATTAATTTTATTTTTATACACGCATCCCGTGTATTACTTATAATGAGAAAAACATTTTTATTTTTGATATAATACCCTTTTAATGTAACACTAAAACTTATTCATGTCCTGACATGTGACCATTATCAAGACAAAACCATAGAATATTATTACTCACTATCCTCAAACCTTCAGTTACCTTAGAGAGTCCCCCACTTCCTATACTTCACAAAACTATCCTTCTCCCTTATCGGTCTATCTTCCTTCCCTTCTTCCTTCATCCATCTCCATTGCAGATTGAATTCGACAATCGATGGCCTTAGATTCATCGTATAATTCTTTTTTTTTTCAACACTCTAATGGTAATGGTCTCTTTGGCTTTGTATTTTTTTTCCTAATTTTTATCACATATCACTTTAAAAGTGATCGGGAGGATTTATAAGATCACGGAATCACACACGCATCGCGTGTATATGACCGCTCGTATATATTGAAATAACATAAATTGCGTGCATTTATACATTCTAGTCTTATTGACTTTTTATTTGTAAACATGCATAATAGTTTAGATATAGTTCGACTAAATGCTACTCACCTACACTCGTGAGTATATCTGTTATACATATATGAAAAATGTATATTACAAATCAAGTAGTGCAAAACAGTACCAGTCTTATACAAAACTAATAAGTACAATTTTCTGGTGAATTGAAGCTAAAACAACAAAATATAGGAAACAAACAAACTCACCTCAAACTTAAACTCTCCTAAATTCTAAATATTTTTAGTGACACTTCTTAGCAATACAATTTTAACCTTTAACGATAAAAAAGAAGTGGAAGAGCTCAAATCCAAGAATATATAATACCGATTTCTATCTTTTTAACTTTAATGCTTTAACCAACTTTAATGTAACACTAAAAAAAATAGTGACAATTGTATGGGGGGTGACCATCCCCCTGGCCCTATTGGAGGTGCGCCAGTGGAGGTGGGTAGCGGGCTGTTTGTGCCTTGTGGTTGGTTTGGCATTAAGGGGTGGGGATGATGGTGGGGGTGTTTTAGCGGCGGATTACAATGATGGTGGGAGAGGTAGGCGGCACGCTCATGGGAGAGTTAACAATGTTGTGTTGTGGTTGTTGTGTAGAAGAATGAAGGAAGGGAAGGTAGGTGTCATGGGTGGGGGGTGGGGGGGGGGGGTAGTTGTGGTGATTGTTGGATGGCAGAAAGAAGAATTACAAGAAGAAAAAAAAATCAAACTATAGATGCTTATTTTTTAAATAAAGTGGATAACTGAAATATTCTTTTTGTTTTAACCTAATTCTTTCATTAATAATATTTTTTTTGTTATCATTGCCCTTGAAACTCTGATGAGAGGCACATAATGGGAATTTGGGTCCAACTGCTTCAAATTGGAAACCTCAGGGTTTTAAATGCTCAAATTGGAAGGTAATAATTTAAATTGCTAAAAGTTGTAAAACTTCAGGGATTCTTTGCAATCAGGCTAATTTTTTTATGGGCCAGTCTATGACATGGCCCAAGCAAGAAGAAGGCAAGTGACACCCAAAATGACAAGCTTGATTCTAGCTCGGCCCAACTACATAAACTCAGGAGCTTCTTCAGCCCACGATTTATCCCTATCAGCAGACCACTAACTAATGATGCACAAGTGGAGTTGCATTGGTATGCGTATTTTTTTTTTTTAAAAGTACTCTCTAAGTGCATTTCAGTGATATGAAAAAAAAATGTCGATACTAATTTTATGAACAACAATAAAATAAATTTGGTGACAATCTTATGTCATCAAAATTGTTAAAGTTAATATGTTATACAGTAAAACATCCTTATTTGCGAGGCTCCCTTTCTTTTTTTATGTCTGTTTTGCTAACATTTTTTTTGTGTTCCTGGACATGTATCTTCTAATTAGAGATTATTGATAGCACTAATCAATTATTGTCATTCAGTTTATAGCTGATCGTTGTTTGGTGATTGTCACGTGGATGATCATCTGGGAAAGAACCTTTAAAGATTGTCACATGGATGATCCCTTGGGAATGAACCTTAAAAGAATGGTCGGTTGTTCAAAGGTGGTCCCTGCATAAACATGTGTATAAAGTATGTGTAGCTTATTGAGTAAGTTCAATATCACAAGCATTGACATAATTCTATAGGGACCCTTTTCATATTTATTGGTGTAAATGAAATGAGTTTTAGTTACTAGGGCTGGATTTCTTTTAGTTCAAAACAAAATTATGCTCTGACTACATATTCAGTAATTGTTTATACACATTGGTCAATCATATGATGAGGTCTCGGAGTAATATAACAAGAATGAAGGGTAGAATTACTTCTTTGGA